>CM033470.1:42208415-42682720 GCA_019447015.1 Hymenochirus boettgeri | reverse complement strand
ATATCTAGTGTTAATACTGGTCATTTATTGGATACTGGTAAGTTTCAGTGTAAAAAAGATAATGAGGTGTACATGGTTTTTTTGTTGTACAGCAATATTAAACACACATGCTATTCTAATTCATATTCCACTGACATTTCTCTCCGACTTACCTTTGATTTCCTTACATTTATAAATTTAATGACCTTTTTTTTTTTCTTTTTTTTTCAAGATGAACTCCCAGATTCTTTCTTCAAAGAGAAGCCTAGAAATAATGATTTTATGGTGAAATAAGTCTGGATTTTTTTTATTTTATCTTTTAACCATTCAGATCACTGTGATCCTTACATTCCAAGCAATAAAAAGGGAGACGACTACTAATAACACTGCTCAGGCCCTGAGGTGGCCCTGGCTCACAAACCATGATAAAAGCAATATTAATTTGGTTAATGATGTTTAATACTGTCACAATTCGCTAGTAAATATACTAGAAATACGAACCGTCACCACTGAATACTGTCCATTTACCTGTGTTTTAACAGTAGAAGTCTATGACTTTTCTTACGCTCTATTTTCGTTATAGAGAGCTAGGCAAGCACGAACCAAGCTTGAGATAAATCCAGCGAGATTTTCAAAGTTCATCCTCATACCTTCTGCAATGGGTGCATGACTGCTCAATTCCGTTTGTTTCGCTTTGCTCTCTTTTTGTAAAGATACCAAAAAACATTAGTTGTCCCATTTAACAATTACCTTTTTGAGATAACCTTTTGTGTATGGAGTTCTGTTTTTTTCCAAAGTTCTTAATCCTTTTTGTTTTTCCCTCTTTTTATCTCTGCAGGAAGGAATAACTATGAGACTGGCCGGAAGGTTATATTAGGATGAAATCTTCTACTTAAATTACAAACTATTTGGGGGAACATTTTCCCTTAGTTCTGAATATCCTGTTTTTGTACAGGCCCGTGCACAGATACTTGAAGATGTCCCCAATAAAAGTGGGGGGGAAACCTGAACCTGAGAATAAAAGAAATGATGCAATACAGAGTGCCCAAAGAATATAAACTGTGCCGGACGAGGATATCGTCACAAGGGATTATAAGAGTTTGGTATAATGAAACATTTACGAGACTATAAAACAGTAGTAAATATGGTAATAGTTTAAAAAGCCTTGCAAATTAATAAACCTCCCTAAATTACCCTTCCCTCCCCCTAGTATTACACAACAGGGAATTAAAGGCCTGGGGTCATCATCCCCTGGGGGTTGGGGTCAATCTTCTCCTATAACCATGTCAAATAACAATATAATCTTGCCTTCCTCTAGGAACCTATGACAAACTACACTTGTTTCCCCAAGAATCGCCCGTGTCCTATTTAGAAAGAGGCTCCCTAATAATGAGACCCTATAAAATTTTTTATGGGTTCCTCAAGCCCTGGGGTAACTTAATTAGAGGAAGGGAGGGGTTTTTTATGTGAGTAAAGTATAGTTTTTTGCCCCCCTTCAAAAAACTTCTTAACAGACACTAACCTACTGCTTAGTTACAAAAATTGTTGGAAATGTTTCATTAGGTTTTTTGCAGGACCATCTTCAGGCAAAAATTTCCGGATGCCACTGTGTGGCACACCTTGGTTGGTGTTTGGCCTATTTAGCCCAAGACAAGGTGCGTAATCCTCTCAGCAACTCCCTATATTTCCAGGGCTTTTCAACAATCACAAAGCAAGGTTTAAGAGGTAGAGAATCAACACTGACTTTGGGGTGAGGATGAATTAATTTGTGAGGCAAGAATTCGTCAATGGTGTTCGGGACCAACAGTCCCCTGTCCCTCAGGTTATATATTACCTAAGAGGAAAGGCATTCTTCCTATGCTTATTTGTGTTTTTGCACTAAATAAAAAAAAAAATCCATCACCCAAAGGTAGGTGCTTCCTCCGCTACTCTTAACCTGCTGGATTTGCAACACCTAACTCTTTCGCCCTAAACCCTTTTGCCTTTGGATTGCCAGCAACACCTCAGCCATAGTTTTGTTCCCTGTTATTAAATCTACAGAGTATTTTTTTATTTAAAAAAAATACGTAAACATAAGAAACAAAGCATATACCAATCTATATACCCTAATCCCAAAGGCAATCCCCAGTGCAAGAACCAACACTTCCTCCCTCTCCTGGAACCCACGAATTTGATTTTAACATGCGCAAAGTAAAATGTTGGGAAACTACCCTAAAAGAGTCTACTAAAAATATTTGGCCTACCAAACCCAGAAGTACCCCAGGCTTGAATACCAGTAAGACAAATAATTAAAATGTACTGGTCCCCTTGTTTTATGTTGCACCAGAACACCCTAAAAATTATTTTTTCAAATTATAAGTCGATATGGTCCACAAACGTTTTTAAAAAACAAACAAATATATGACACTACAAACCATAAAACGCACTGATAACAAGCATCAGTTTGATTTCGTTACTTTCCCATGGGTGGGGGGGTCCATTCCTATATTGACACAGGATATATGACATAATCAACCTGGTCCGACTTAGTTTAGTATAGTCTGAATAGAACCCGGGTAATCTGGCGCAGGTTGGAGACACCAAGCAAGGGCCCAGACTCAAAATATGAGTTGGCTGGTTATTTTTATTTTAATTTGGCCCTTATAGTGACTGATCTATAGGAAACTGTGTTAGGATGTTTCATACCACCAATACAGCCCATACTAGCAAACACTGAAAAATGGCTCTTCTTTACATTATAGCACTGGCTCGAAAAGCGTCTTTTCTTTTTTGTTTTAATTTCTAAAAATATTAAATTAAAACCAGAAAGAAAAGAATTAGAGAGTGAATAAGGGACAACCCCCCAATGGAACGTAGGGAAACCGTTATATTTATATTTAATTATTGGTTTATTTGGTATAACTTTAAAAAGAACTGTTTTTTAAGGGAACAGAAAAGTGGCTTTACAACATGTTTATTGTGTTGTTTTGTATTGTATTGGTATATTATATTACATTGTAATCGTTATAGATATTTGGTCTTAGTCCCATTGCACACCCATGTTGCCTCTTTGTGTCCAATGGTATGTGACCTTTCCGGGAAAATGTAAATAAAAATAATATCCTCCAAAACCATGTGTTTGTTGTCACGAGTTTTCAATTTATAGAAAAAGTTTATGTTTAGTGAGCCATTTCAGTAACGTTGGTTAAATGTTCATAAAACACTCACAGATATACTGCCAGCAGTCCTTGTAAAAATTTGTTATTTTATCTTCTTGTAATGGTGACCTTCCATGTATTTTTTGACGGATCACGAATCAAATATTTACCCATAATGCTATTGAACGCTGGAGAAATGGGAAGAACAAGGAGCCATAGTGTGGGTGGCACATCTCTGGCCACACTTGGTATAGGTAGAAATTATAAATCCAACAAGTTTCTATCCTAAATCACCAAACATACAGACAATGCTGGGGGCTGTGCAGGTTTTTGACACTTAGCCCCGTTTGCGAAATGAGCGCACAGCCTATGGTAATTTAGGCAGTCCTTACGTTTTTGGGCGCACCGTTGTTAAGCAACAGACCATTAACAGAGAAGAGAAATTGAAAATTATCTAGTGATGGGGCTAAAATGGTGGGGGGCAATATGTTTGCGCCCCAACCAAAGCAAATGGGGTAGCTTTGGTGCAAATGGAAAGTAACCATTGGATGGTAGGGCAAATTGAGCACCATTGTAAAGGGGTAAGAATTGTGAAACAGCTCCCTATTATGCGCCTCAAGGCAGGTTGGCCGTGTTTGCTCGTACCGAACCAGAATTTTTGGGCATGCCCGCGTCAATCCCATGCAAAAATGAAATTCACTGCCTCACAAAAGGACATCACACAAAGGAACGAACGCAAGGTAAACATACGCAGGTAAACAGGTACAAACACAAAGGTTAAATACCGTGCCTCTAGTTGTCTGCGCTTGTTTGCCCCCCTTAATCATGTTTGAGGTACAAAAATATTGTTGGGTGCCCTCTAGATTGTTTAGGATAAGCTTTATTAATGATACAACAGAACTGAATATTGAAGAGGTAGAATATAACCAAATCCTTCCTCACTGCCCCGGGTCAACATTTTCCATGTTTAATCTGTTTTTTTTTTTTTTTTGTGTTTTTTTTTTAAATGGTTTGTATTCCTCGCCAAATCCTAAATCGTCTTATTATTATTGTTAGTTTACACATATATGAAGATCGACATATGAAACCAATTCCCAGCATCAGTAAACTCAGAGTGTTTTTTCCCCCAATTCAATCAACAATAAAACCATGCACACCAAACATAAACATTAATGAAAGAATGGGCCCGCTCTCAGATGGCCCAGGCTTTGGTAAATAACCATGTGGGTGGGTAAACAGGATGCTAATTGGTGCATAAAATCACATTTCCATTACAAATTTACCCTTGCAACTAAATATATTTCAACTGGTCCAACTGTTTAGTAGTTTTTTAAATAAAGTTGCAGCAATTGGGGACAAAAGCAAATCAAGACATAATTCCAAGTTGGGAAGTGACAATAGAGCAGGTGTCAGTCCGCTTTTTCATAACTGATATGCCCACATTGAGTAAAGCAGTAGTCAATGGCTTATACTGTAAACAGGCCGGCCCCCTCATTTTTTTGTTGTGGCCCTTTAGGTTAAGTTGTTTAAGTCACGATGGCCATAAAGAGCGGTATTTTTCCATGGTCCGTCACAACCTGCAATCCCAAGCAACCTTTCCGTCCTAATAATGGCATGCTAAAAAACTGTTTGAATGCAAGTGGGGTCTGCCATTTAGGCCTCTTCTAGAAGCAGGGAAAATGGCTTGGCTCTGATGTTTTATAAAACCATGCTTCCTTCTTTCGGGCAAATCCAGATGGCCATGAGTCTGGGTTTTGGGGCCACTACCAGGATTAACGGTACTGTGCCCTGAACCCGTGTGTTGTGCCAAGTGTAAGAAGGTGTTTTGGAAGGCGACGGGGGATTATGCCCGTGGGGGTTGGTTTTTTCAGGGGGTTTTGGGCCTGTGATTTCGTTTGATTTCAGTGATAACACTTGCTTTTGGATACCAAGAAAATGTTGGACAATTTTCATGCGTTCCCAACTTTGTTTCGAAACAGTTTTTGAGGAATAATCCCTGCCCTCACCACCAGGGCAAAAGGCAAGAATACTATAAATGCACAATTGATTCAGTGAGTTTGCCCGTGAAAGGAACTTAACTGTTCCCTCCATAAACCTTACCTGATAGAAACACATATTGGGGGAATTAATTCGAGCAAACACTGTGAGTACACTCACGTAAGTAACCCGTGAAAGTAATAATGTTTATATCGTTTTTCTGGAAAATGAAAACACAACATTCCCATAAAAAACACCTAACTAAAACCTTTGTGGAAAAGCCCTTCCCATAGAAGAGTTTCGAAAAGCTGCGCACATAAGTAGGTCAAACTCTCCCATTATTAAAGGCTTATGGATGTAAAAAAATGGATAATACACATTTATTCTATAGGATGAGGTTTCACAATATTAGGGTAAAATAGGGGTATCAATGAAAAAGTAATATAATAGAACAGTATTAATACTGTATATTGGGTTTTCAAGGTTCCCCCCTGGGATACTAAACCATTGGGGACGAATAAAAGGGATAATTGGGCAAAGTCAAGTTCCCCAATGGGAACATTAATTTTCCTTTAAGGCCCCTCTCAGTCCCCTGTGACATGTCCCGTACAATTTACACATAGTTTTTGGGGGCGCCCCCGTAAAAATATATGTTTTGTGGGGCTTTTTTCCCCCCATCGTCCCGCAGTATATAGAAGGGGTTTGTCGCTTGTCTTCAATCTTAGGCCAGTGATAGAGAACCTTTTTAAGCGACTGAAAGGTACACCCCACACTGCTATACCCCCACCCGCAAAACCCACTTTTTATTTTTGGGTATTGCATAGTGCCAACATGAGAACAATTTAAACCTAAATACGGAGATTTCAAAAAATTGAACAAACTCAGGACAGAAACAGAATACAGTAATATAAGATAAATGCTATAATTACCACAATTGATCAGACCAAGAGTTTTTTGAGAATCCAAAAACAGTTGTGAACTTCCAAGAAAGAGCTGACTTTACATCAAAAAAAGCCCAACAAATATAACATTAAATTATTTTCCGTTTATTTTTGGGGTTAAGAAATCCATCTTTCCCTCCCGGCCTTTTTCGTTCAAGTGCCCCCCCCCCCCCCCCCCCCCCCCCCCCCCCCCCATGATGAAACTCAATCCAGATACTAAACCCCCCCCCAGTTTTTTTCCCCCTTCAAAAACTTTTGGCAGAGTAGATGGAGACAAGTAGTATGGGTAAAAAACTGAAAGTAAATTGGACATTCCCCTCAACCTCCTAAGCTTGCTTGGGTGGAAGACACGGGGCAAGAGACCACATGTGCAGCAATTTGTCACTTTACTGTGCATTTCCCCCCCCCAATCATGATGCCTGGGAATGTGCCAGAAGCAGAAGGGTGAGAAGGAACACTGCATGTTTCACTTGACCTCTCGGCTGCTTACAGAAAGCCGCGTCCACTTTTTTGCTCATGGGTGGGTTGTTTAGAAAATGGGACGACTGGGGACCATTTCCCTGGTATAGAAACTCTGGTGAATGCTGGGGAGTTGGGTAGATGTGTTTTGTTTCAGCCATTATGGAATCTGGAATTCCTTCAAAGTTGAAGAACCCCCCCAAGTATATCAGTTTTTTTAGTGGTATGTAGGGTTTGTTTCTAAATGGCACCAATTGTTTGGTTTCAGAATAAAACATTTATTTGACTTTTTTTTTTGTCCCTTTTTTTTTTAACTTCCCCCCTTGTTACAACATTTAGGGAGAAAGCGACTAAAAGTGGGTGGTTCGGGTTTTCCCCAAGGTAAATGAACGAATATTGCCAATTACAAGTATGGGGGGGTAACGTTTTTTTACAATGGGGTCTGGTAAAAGACAGCAATGGAGAAATACCTGATACTCGGCCCCCACTAACATTTTAAAATGAGAGAACAAAAACACAAATGAACGGCAAGCTTCGCCCAGCAGTTAAATAACCGTCGCCCCACATAATTTTGTGTCTCTCCACCCACTAACAATTCTTTCTGGTTACTGGGAAAAATCTTGGAATGTTGCACTGCCACTGCTTGTCCCACCTTTTCTAGTCTTTTCGAATTGTTGAATTTTCCAAGCGCATTGAATTTTCAGTGTAGCCATTTCAGTATTTTTAATAAAATGCAATGGCAGGCTAGCCTTGCAGGCCTGTCAAACTATTCCTTTCAAATGACGTTTGGTTCCCCTTTAAAAGGAAATGTGAACAACCTTTCAAATCCAAAAATAATCCAATTGTAAGAAGTTGAATCCCCCTTTAATAAAGTTTGCAACGTTATAAAAACAACATAGTAAACGAGGAATTCAGGTTGCAATAGTAATAAGTTTGGAACATGGACTCTTAGCCCCAGCCTTTCTGTGTGCAATGGTTTTTTTTTGAAAAGGTAAAACAATTGTGTAGAGAACCGAAGTATGCGAGAACAGTAGGGTACTTGGTTTTTTGGAAAAAAAACCTATTAAAATCACAAAAATACTGTAAGCATTGGTGGGTTTTTTCTCCTCCCTTAGTGTGTTTTTCCTTTAGCCCTCCCTCTTGCCCTCCCTTGCCCCCCTGCTCCCCTTCCCCCCCTCTACCTTTCTTCCCCCCCCGCTGTTTTCCCCCTCCTGCCCCCCTCCGCCTTCTTTGGCCCACCCCCTGGTTTGGAGGGTAATGTTAATAATAATTAAAGGGATAGGGGGATCCACCAAATACGATATTATATTACAGCCCAAGCCGACTATCCAAATATTTAAATTGGTGTGCTGATGTGGGACCAATCGCATTAATAGGAAAAAAAAGGTTTTTTTTTTTTGGTGGGAAAGACCTCCACAAAAGCCAAGCTTGTACCCCCTAAATTAAGCAACTCGCGGACTAGAAAAACAAATATAGACACCGACCACCCCCCGATAAACATGGTGTTGGGGTCCCTTGCTAATAACATTATAAACAGCATTCCTATTATATGTTGATGTCCCCTGCTGAATAATCATAAGGACCCCCCAAATATTGAAACACAGACAAATGCTTTAGTTTGAAGTGGACAATCCACAAGTCCCAAGGAGGTAGTACCATGGGTGTCCCCCCCCCCCTAGTATTAATAATGTCCCCCGTTTCCATACAATAAAATCACAAACCAAAAACCCTTCGTGCTGCTTTTGGGGCCCCTTGGGGGACATCTTCTCAAATTTCCCCGTGACTAATCCCATCCACCGTGAAAATGTCCCACAGAACAATACCAACCCCTAACTGTTCGATAAATAAGAAAAACATAAAACACAAAAAGAAAATAAAAATTAGTAACTCAACTGGAACCAAAACACACGGATCCCCCCCCCCCCCCCCCACACCAGATCCCATTGATTTGGGGTGGTAATAAATAAACCCCAACAGCCGAAAAATAAAAACAGATTGCCCCCCTCCAACTCGGGGGGTTGGGGCTTCCATCAGGGCTAGTTGGAAGTTGGAGGGTATGCCCCATTGTGTGTTTTTTTTGTTTATGCCTAAATTCCCTACAGGTGTATTTGTTAGTTTTGCGGCAATCAGAATTTAGTAGACCCATGATGGTATCCCATTTAAACGTACTTCTCTCCCCTTTTAAAATTGGCCAAACCGGACCCCCTTATAGAAAGAAACATTTTTTTGCAGAGCTTGCAAATGGGTCTACCAATTCAATATTTTTTCTTCCCTTTTTCCCCTCCCTTAATTTAATGGGTTTAATTACTTATTAGAAAACAACATAGATTTGCCATGCCTTGCAGGGTAACCCTAATCTCCAGCCACATTTCTTTTCTTTTGCCCCTTTAACCCAATTCAAAGGTCACATAATACAATGTATTTGTCAATTTTAGAGAAATGTAGAGACTTCCCAGTAAAAGTTTAGGAAGTTTGACAACGAACTCATTAAAGTCCTGGGGAAAGACCCTATTGTTTGCAAAGTTTCAGATATAAATAACCACTATCTGCAATGGTGTAGGTACGTAAAAAGCGCTTGTTTTGGGGCACCTGTGAAAAATGGTCCTGGGGAAACACGTCCATCATCACCAAAAAACTTTCTTTAGACACTGTTTGTGCTTGGGAAAGGTTTCTCCTTCCATCCAGGTCCATGGTATATTGGGTTTTTTGTGATTTTACTTCAATTAGATTCAACTGGACTTGAAAAGTTTGTTAAGTGTTCCCTTTGAAAGACGTTTCCGCGTAGTCCCCTCGACTGGGGCTTTTTCCTCAATTTCAGAATGACACACCTTTGAAGATTGTAATGTTTAACATATGGCAAAGGAACTTTGTGACCTGGTTCAAGAGAGGTGTTAAGGGAGGCCCCATTTTTCAAAATATGTTTGAAAGTAAAGAAACCAAGCCCCCCCTAAATAGAAGGTTGGGGGGGCCCCCTTCGAACACCAACTGTCCCTGGCCCAGTCAATTCTGTTTTTGACCCCTTTACGCTGGGCCCCGTTCCTATAACCACAGCCACAACTCCAATCAACGCCCTTAACACTTGGCTTGTGAATTATGCCTAATTTGGGGGGATTTTCCCCAGGGTCCATCAATTTGTCCTACAGATCTTGTAAAAAGTCCCCCCATTTCCCTGAATTTTGAAAGAAAGCCAGTCGGATGACTTAAGCGACAACGTCTTCAGAACTAAAATTCAAAGTCCAGTTTGTGATCTAATTGAATACACCAGAATTTTTTTAGAAACACTAACTTTTCCCCACACGTTTTAAGGCCACTTGGGTCAGGGTTTCCACATGCTAAATTCCAAAGTTTTAGTGGGTAACGTTTTTATTCCACCTTTTGTGCCAACATTGGGTTAATGGCGGAAGGAATGTATTGATACTAGTGTTAAATACTGGTCAATTTATTGGATCTGGTAGTTTCAGTGTAAAAAGATAATGAGTGTGTAATGGTTTTTGTATGTACAGCAATATTATAAACACATATATACTATTCATTCCACTGACAATTTCTCTCCGATGTTTATTTCCTTACATTATAAATTAATGACTTTTTATTTTATTTTTTTTCAAGATGACTCCAGATTCTTCTTCAAAGAGAAGCCTGATGTTATACTTCACAATTTCGCTAGTATATATAGAAATACTACCTACCTGAATACTGTCATTTACCTTGTGTTTAAGTGTCTAATGACTTTACTTTATCTCCTGTAAAGGCCAAAATTACTAAAGGTAAATTCTACCTTTTTTTTTGTTTATGCAGACAGACAATCTACCACATACAGCCCTCCGCTACATCACTTTTACAGAATATGTAAGTCCCCTTAATAAGGTTAACACATTAGAGCGGCATTTTACAAAGCTGTACTAAGGTTTGGTCCACTTATAGCAATTAAACAGGCTTGGATTCAAGCTAAAGAAGGATCCAAGTAAGAAACATGTTGCTGAGAGACCCAAATAACATTTGCAGTGCAGTCTCTTCAACTCTGTTTGATTGCTGTTATCGCTGGCAGGACTGGGGCAGAGGGGAGTAGAGACCCTAAAAGGCATCCCGTAGGTGTGGAACATTCTAAATCAAGATTTTCACTTAGGTTACCCTATCCCCTGAAGCTTTGCACCATTTTGTTTTTAATTAGATCGTAAGCTCAGGAACCTCTTTCCTCATGTTGCACTTGTATACTTTCGATGCCATACTTATTTTATATATTGTTCTTGCTGTGTCCCCCCGTGGCCCTCTATAATAAAACATATTCAATCTAGGATGGCCGAAACCGAGTTCCCTTGGTTGAACTTTTTTCGCGTACTAATCTCATCACTTCATCCATTTTCCCCACATTCCAATTGGTCACCCTCCGCATGTATCCTTGTTTCCGTCCCCCCTCCCCCCTGGCTAGTGACCTTCACACTGCAACTCTGCTATTGGAATTTACAAATTAGTGAATGTCAGTGAAGCTCTCTGCACCTCCCAGACACTTTGTAATTTGAATACTTTTTGATTGAATATATTTACCCATCATATGGGACTAAAAGGTGGGCGTTGAACCCACATGTGCAGAAAATGCAGAAAGAAGGTGCTGGCAAAGAGCAATGGTAGCCTAAGCTTTATGGAATAAGCAGAATCCAAATTAGAGGAAAAGGAAGCACGCCAAAGTGTTGACAAGGTTGCTGAGGCTAGTCCTTTAATTTTGGGGTTTTAACTTATATTTCTGGGTTTCATTCTTCATTAAAAGGCATGTCCAGCATAAAAAAAACTTTAATATTGTGGTAGAGCTCCCCCCAACACCATTTTCACATTAGTAAGAATTGTCAAAGATGCCTCTGAAAGTAGTTACCTGACCTGGTCCCTTGCCGCCCTGCTTCCTCTACTCTACGGCTGTCAGCCGCTCTACTTCCTGGTCGAGACTGTCAGTTAAGGCACAATATGACGTTACACCCAATTGTCTGGCAGCTACGACCAGGAAGTGGAGCAGCAGTTAGTGCAGCGTCGCACTGCTCCTGTGTTAGCTTGAAATGAACTTGAAACAGGAACAGGGGGCAGCATCTAGGCGGCAAGGGACCGGGTAAGATTAGCCCTTTCAGAGGCAATATGGAAGATTTTTATAGGTATATTTCATTTATGTTGAGGGTTAAACACGCCATTTTCTATGAAATCATCCACAGTCTTTAGTGTAGGGGATCTTTACTTCAGCAATGCTTAATAATTCTGTTTATGCACTCAGAACCCTGTAATATGTAGTGGCACAATGTCTTCCATGAATAATATAAGGGATAATACACTACCTACAGTGTAATATAAGGATATTACGCCACTGAGGAGTTCCCGACCATATAAAAACACAAGGCTGTTAGCCGAGTGTTTTCATACAGGTCAGGGAACTCCAGGCACATGCTTAGTCTCCCCCTCCTCTCCAGTATTAGATATATCTGACCACACTGCCTCTACTCAGGGGGGGGAATCAGGGCCGTTTTGCCAACTTGTGTAACAAAATGGCGGACGGCCGGGTACTCACAGTACGCTTTAGGAGGAGGCTGATAGTCCAGAAGGTGCAGGATACAGAGGCTGCGGGAACTGTAGGCTGGAAAAGGAGCAAGGGGCTGCTGGGTACTGAAGCTGGATACTGGATACAGGAGGTAGGTAACGGATACAGATTGAGGGTGGAGAAGCGAAAACTGGATGCGGCAAGGTAGTCACTGGAGACGGCAAGGTAAGTACAGGATACTGGCAAGGTAGTGCTGGATACTGGCAAGTGGTCCTGGGGCAGGCAAGGTAAGTATGGATACTGGCAAGGTAAGTACAGGATATGGTGGTAAGTACTGGATTACTGGCAAGGTAAGTACGGTACAGGTAAGTGGTCTCTGAGGCAGGCAGGTAAGTACTGGATAATGGCAAGGTAAGTACAGGATAAAGGTTATGTGGTCTTGGAGGCAGGGCAAGGTAAGTACTGGATACTGGCAAGGTAAGTACAGGATACAGGTATGGTGGTCTTGGAGGCAGGCCGTAAGTACTGGATAATGGCAAGGTAAGTACAGGATACAGGTATGGTGGTCTCTGGAGGCAGGACTGGCAAGGTAAGTATAGGAGAGGATCCAAGGCAGGTGAGTAAGGAGCCAGGGGTAGCTAGTGCTACTATCGGGCGCCGGGTCAGGAGACGTGCTCTCAAGCTCGCGCGCGAGCGTCATGACGTCGCGACTGCCGACCACCCGAAGTCCAGAGCGGCGCGGGGAGCGGAGAGGGCAGGTAAGTTATGACGTACCCCCCCCCTTACGGGGGGGCACAGGACCAACGGGCCAGGTTCCCTGGAAAACTCCTATGGAGAGCTCGACTAGACGAGGAGCGTGCACATCAAGCATGTTTAATCCAGCTCTTTCTTTGGACCGAATCCTTTCCAGTGGACCAAATACTGAAGAGACCTCCTCAGAATCTAGAGTCCAAGATTTTTCTCAACCTCAAACTTCTGCTGACCATCAACCAGGAAATTGGAAATGGAGGTTGTACAGATGTGGAATATTGATTAGAGCATACTGGGCTGATGAGGGAATATGAAACACATTAGGAATCCGCATGCTTGGAAGGCAGTTGGAGGCGAAACAGCCACTGGACCGAATTCCAGGATAGGAAAAGGACCAATAAATTTGGGTCCCAGTTTAGAGGAAGGAACCGTACGGTTAATATGTAGCCGAGGAGAGCCACACTTTATCTCAAACAGAATAAGCGTGGGGGTTCTCTACGTCCTACTCTGCTGCAGTTTTTGTACCAAGCAGATCTTCTGAAGGCTGACTTCTGGTAGCATGCCAGGATAGCAGTCATCTGGGCCGCGAGTCATGGCAGCAAGGTACTGTGTGAAAAGAAAATCATGAGGAAAAACATCGGATTCGTCCCAAACACACACAAAAAAAAGGAGATTTCCCAGTAGAGTAAGATGAGGTGAATTGTTATGGGGAACTCAGCCCAAGCAGAACCCTGTCAGATACATTTCAGAAGGGAGGTGACATGACAAGCGTGAAGATTATGTGAAATCAAGAGTTGCGCTAACTCACAGTCTGTGGATGGAAGTTTGGGGAGGGGTACAAAATGGGCCATTTTGAATGAAGCGGTTCTACTGTCACCCATTAACCGTTGTTTTTCTGGAAGGTGGAAGTTCCACAATAAAGTCAATGGATAGAGGGTCCAAGGTCTGGACGGAATGGGGAGGGGTGGTTGAAGAAGACCACAGGGGAGGGTTCTAGAAGACTTGGAGTGAGCACAGCTGGTACACGCTTGAATAAAGTCTTAACATCTTTTCTCATTTTGGGGCCACCAAGGGAACGGGCAAGGGAATATTAAAAGTTTGTTAACCCCGGGATGACACCCGGCTGCTTGGACAGTGAGTAGAAGAAGGATAGCTTTCCGAAATGAAAAACAGGAAACAACAGACTGTTTTGCCAGAGGGTGTGTTCTGGAGGAGCAGAATTTGTGGTGGCTTGGATCTGTGGAACCAAGTTGAGGAAGATTAGAGGCCACAGAATTTTAGTGTGGGTATAGTGGGCCAACTTTATCTTACTTATACAGTCGGAAGCATACAAATGACCTGGGACAGGGCATCAGCGTTCTTGTTTTGGAACCAGGTTGGTAAGTGATAACAAAGTGAATCGGGAAAAAGAATAAAGACCACCGTGCTTGACGGGGGATTAACCTTTTGAGATTGGATGTATTCGAGATTTTTATGGTCGGTAAGGATGTTGATAGGTACAGATGTGACTTCCAATCGGAGGACACCACTCCTCGAGTGCCAGTTGATGGCAAGAGTTCCCTATTTCCAACATCAAGGGTCGCTCGTTGGGTAGAAACTTCTTAGACGAAATAAGCACAGGATTGAGTGTCCTGTTAGGGCCTTTGTCTCTGGGAAAGGCGGCTCCAGCGCCCAAGTGAGGCATCAACTTCGATGTAGAAGGGAAGACTAGGATCTGGGTGTTTGTGTACTAGAAACAGGAGATCAGCAAAGGCCCCTTGAGTCGTTTGGAAGGCTTCGGGGATGCAGGGGCATGAATGAGGCTTACCACCTTTTACGTGAGGGCTAATATCGGAGAAAGGAAAATTATTGCGAGGAACCCCTGGAATGAAGTTGTCTGTAGTAATTGGCAAACCCAATGGAACCTTTGAATAGCTTTGCGTTCCCCTAGGAAGGACCAATCTTGAATGGCCGAAACTTTAACAGGATCCATTCTGGAACCCTGTTGAAGATACGATGTGAGCCCAGGAAGGACGTGAACACTAAAACAGCACTTTTCCAGTTTGGCATATAGGCTATTTCTCTCTCAGACGTAGTAAAAGTAACACTGTTTAATATGGATGCGTGTTGTTGAGGGCAGATTGAGAAAGATTAAAATGTCATCGAGATATACTACTACAGAGATACCACATATACCTGTGAAAATGTCATTTACGAATTCCTTGGAAACACCACTGGAGCCATTACAAAGGCCAAAAGGGCATTACGAGATATCGTAGGTGACCGTTCCCTGGTAAGGCGGTCTTCCACTCGTCACCTTGGCGTATACGGATCAGATTGTATTGCCCCCGAAGACCAGTTTGGTAAATATTTTGCCACTTTTATCTGGTCAAATAGCTCAGAGATGCGAGGATAAAGATTCTTTAAGTGATTTATTCAACCATCGGTAGTCGATGAAGGGTTTGAAACCTCCGTCTTTTTTTTCAACAAAAAAGAACCCAGTCCGCCAGGGGAACATGAGGTTGTATGAAACCCCTAGACAATGTTCAGTAATGTAATTCGTTCATGGCAGAGTTTTCTGAGGGAGACAGTGGGTGATGTGCGTCCCCGAGGAGGACATAGTACCAGAAAGGAAGATCGATGGGGCAATCGTAGGGAACGGTGCGGGTGGTAGCTTACCAGCTTCGCTTTTACAGAACACATCAGAGAAGAAAGAAAGAAATCACTCGATTAACTTCAGGAGGTTTCCTCAGATTTTTTTCACATGTAATGGAGTGCAATAAGTAGAAAGGCAATTTTTGAAACAGAAGGGGCTCCAAGACTTGAGGTCATTGTAGACCAATTCACCAGGTTGTGTAGTCTGAGCAATGGAAGTCCTAGAATGAGGGAGCAGAAGGGCTTGGATGACAAGAAAAGAATAACGTTTTTGGTGAAATATAGCCAATGCGTAATAGGACTTCGTATGTTAAGATTTGGAGATGAATTCTGAAGCCAACGGGTTATTATCAATAGCCAGAACTCGAAGAGGTTTGCTTGCAAGTGAAGGAAGGGAAGCCCCAATTGTGCTGCCATAGTTAGAATCGATTGAAATTTCCAGCGGCACCAGAACGAAAAGGCTCCGAGAGGAAAAATTGTACCATTACAGGTGATAGAGTGGTAGAAAGAGTTTAAGTGGTTCACATTAGGGCAGGAGACTTACATTACCTAAGAGGAGCTCCTCCTTAAACTTCTAGGTCTGGAGGTGTTTCCTGACTTAGGCGGGAAAATTTTCTTGCAAAGGTGGTCTTGCCCGCACAAATAGAGGACAAAGTCCATTGTGGTACGTCGTGCGTGATTTTTCTCGGGGGATAGATGCGTGCCACCAATTTGCATCAGCTCTTCACCAAAGATATGGGTTGACGAAACAAAGGGTGAGCAGGGCCTAGGAAAGGAAGGTCTTAGGGCGGTGGAACGAGCGGCAACCTTTCTGCCTGCCGTCACGGAAACGGTACAATTTGTATGCATAGTGTGAAATTCAAGTCCTCCAATGGGACAGGTTAATTCCCAGATACTAATCGCCTTGGCGGTCAGAGAGTCCTGCCAGAAGGCTTGCAGTTAAGTGACTCATTGTTCCAGAGAAGTCCCTGCAGCAAGGGTAGAAATTCAATAGAATAATTGACCACGGAACATGACCCTTGCGGAGCTGCATCAACGGGAGGAGGAAGCAGAGGGTTTCTCTGGAGATCGAAGACTGCGAACATACACAGGACATCAGTAACATTAGGACGAGAGGAATGTATCTTTCCAATAAAGGAGACGCCCAGGCCAGCGCATGACCCTCCAAAAGGCGATGATGTACCCCACCTTAGCACGATCAATGCCAAAAATGAGATGGTTGAAGTCAAAGTGGATTCTGCACTGATTAAGAACCACGGCAGGTAGGCATCACCATCAAACCGCGGGGTGGAGGTTGCCGCGGTTCTCTCCGAAAGAAGGATCACCGGATCCGGCCATCAAAGGAGGTGGAGTAGAACCCTGGAGCAGAGGCCGCAGCCTGGGGGTAGCTTGGACAGCTAGGGAATCCATGAAGTTGAGCCAACTGGCCCTGGTGATGTTCGAAACAGGTCCAGGCCGTTTGGACAAAGCTTGGAAGAGTTTTATTCAACGCGGCCATAGCCCCTCAGGCGTTTCCGGGCCCGATATACGTAAACAAATGGCCGGCGGCCGGGTTACTCACAGTAAGCTTTTAGGAGGAGCTGCTAGTCCAGGAAGGTGCGGATCAGAGGATGTGGGGAACTGTAGGCTGCACCAGGAGCAAGGGGCTGCTGGGAACGGGAGGCTGGATACTGGATACAGGCGGTAGGTAACTGGATACAGATAGAGGTGAGTAGACGGAAAAACTGGATGCAGGCAAGGAGTCATGGAGACCGGCAAGGTAAAGTACAGGATACTGGCAAGGTAAGTGCGGATAATGGGAAAGGTGGGTCCCGGAGGCAGGCAAGGTAAGGACTGGATACTGGCAAGGTAAGTACAGGATACTGGCCTTGGTAAGTACTGGATACTGGCAAGGTAGTACAGGATTAAGGTAAGGTGGTCTCTGGAGGCAGGGCAAGGAAGTATGGTGACTGGCAATGGTAGTACAGGATACAGGTATGGTGGTCTCTGGAGGCAGGCAGGTAAGTATGGATACTGGCAAGGTAAGTACAGGATACAGGTAGGTGGGTCTCTGGCGCAGGCCAAGTTAAGTATGGATACTGGCAAGTGTAAGAAGGATACAGTATGGTGGTCTCTGGAGGAGGCAAGGTACGTATAGGGAGCAGGAGCGGAGCAGGATCCAAGGCAGGGAGAGTAAGGGCCAGGGTAGCTAGTGCTACTATAGGGCGCCGGGGCCAGGAGGACGCCTGGCTTTTAAGCTCGCGCCGCCATCGCGGCGCGTCTGACGTCTTGACGTCCGCGACGCCGCCCACCCGGAAGTTCCAGAGCGGCGCGGGGGACCGGAGCGAGCGGCAGGTAAGTTGAGTAACACCTTGGAAGGTGGACCAAACTATACCGGCCGATATTAGCGATTGAATAACAATACCGCGTTTTTATAACTTAAGCGGCGGGTACCTGATCAATAGGGCGTGGAAGTAGTTACACGATTCATTAACTTTTGTGCGGGCAATTGTTTGCGAAAAGGCGGAATACTGGCGCCCAAACAGTTACACAACCTCTATAAAATATGCCCCAAGATCCTGTCACTTGCAGAGAAAATGTATTTTTTTTTATAGTAGTATTTTATAGTATTTTTAACATACTGGTTAAGTACCATTATCATAGTTATAATGTAACAATTAAATGTGTAACATGGACACCTCAGTGAAATTTAATTAATATGAAAGCACTTGCTTATTGCAAGAAGAAAAAACGTGCCACATTCACTTAAAAGTGCCAGTCTCACTTTTAAATGCAACCGTAAGCGCATAAGAAATGCACCAGTGGGGTCTGGCCCTTCTAAGGGCAGAAATGGGTCTTAATGTGTCAGAAATGTACTACCAGCGTTCGTTCCATGGTCTCTCCTAGCCCGGCAGCAGCATACTGTGAGTGGCTGACGCTCAGCGCTAATCCAGCCGGACGCCGTGATTCCGCCCTATACTTAACTGCGTTCCCATAAATAGCATTCGAGACAGAGGCAGAGGGAAGAAGTTCACGTCACATTATTGAAGCCACTTTTTAAAGATTTAAACAGGTGGTACGGGTTGGGAGGGGGTCCCACACTCAGAAAAGTACATTTTGGGATTGAGATACCCTTAAAACGGTATCACATTGGCTGTGCTGGTCTGAGTGGGTATGTATTGGAGAAACCACCATAGCTGCTAGAGAAAACAATCTCAAAGTTTGCGCTAACCTTTATTACTTTTGCACCGCTCAAGTTGCCCATGTACGTCGTTTCGCCTATATGTACAGGGTAAATTTAGGACAACAATAGTGTTCCCAGTGATCCCCCCCCCCTTCCCTTTAAAGTTACCATGGGTTCATCCTTAAGCCTATAAATACTTACAGTTCCAATTGAGCGCGTCCTGCATCCTGGCCGAGGCTTCACCAATAGACTTTTTCAAAAGCATGTCTTATATTGGTCACACTCAGGCCCAGAAAGATGGAAGCAGGGACACAGCACAACAGGAGATCTAACTGGCAGAGGAAAGGACTGCGAGGATGAGAATCAATCATTTTGGGTCCTTATGCCTGGGTATTTTTAAAGGGCTGAACAGGGATTACGGGGTAGGTGAGTAATAGTATCCTTTAATTCTCTACATCAAAACCAGAGGCATAATTACATTTTCCATACACAAAATAATTCACAAAATGAATTGTCTTTATTAATTCAATATTGGAGATACCAAAATCAAAACCATAAAATACAACCGCAATATCGTTATTGGTCGTATTGATTTTAGTGTTGCTTATATACTTGATAGTTTTTAAAGTCGTATAGTAGTAGTATAATTACAGGTAGACATATTTAAATAATGGTTAGGCCCGATAGCTTATCAAAATTAAATCAGTCCCTCATTTATAGCGGATATTAAGCTGGGAGTTAATATCCTGCTCTAAAATGATGATTATTCTATCACAGTTAAGCAGCACATGAAAGCTAAGCAAAGTGCAGAAGCTATCTGTTTGTGGGACACAGAAAAGATCGGTAGCATTAGTGTACAGTAGCAGGCTGTAGTATTTTTATTATTAATATTATTAGATATGCTGTTAGAGATGGACTAGAAACTCGAACTAGAAAGTCCTGGATATTTACATTAATTACTGTTGATTTTTAATTGTATCATTAGAACTTTTCACTATTTGACTCCATTGACTTAATGGGTCCGTTTCGACTTGATCTTTCCGTAGTTTGAAAGTTCAAAACAGACCAACTTTCGGAAGTTCGGCCATCTCTAATGCTTGTATTTTCCTATGAGAAATTAATAAATTCATTTTCTATTTGTCTAAAAACATTTTCATAATTGAGGTTTTATTTTTGTCTATGTTTATTTTCTTTACCTCTTATCTTTGGCATATATCAGGTATAATTAATTAATGCATAATAATATACTTGTCAGATGCCCTATACAGTGGCATAGCGTATAGGACCTATGGGCCCTGGGCAGGGGTGATGGGCACACTAACCCACCAAAAACACAAATCAGCACGCATCTATATGGGCACAGCATACTGGTAATGGTTGGTACTGCACACAGACCGACATGGTTTAAATGCTTTGAACACAGAACAATGGTAACAATTGCTTAGTACCACAGACTACTGGTAAAATGCTTGGCACACCAGATACTGATAAAAATGGTTGAAAAAATGACACTGGTAAATGGTTGGTACAGACATAGTAAAATGCTTCCAAACTGGAACTTGCAAAATGGTTGGCACTAGACATTGGTAAATCATTGGCCAAATTGCAGTGGTAAGGTACTTGGCGCACAGGTCAATGCCAAGTTTGCCAACCATTAACAACTGCCTATTTGCCAACCATTTTACAATGTATGTATGCCACTTGGCACAAGAAGACAACTTGGCACACAAAGATAGTAAAAATGCTTAGAGCATGGACCACTGGTAAAATGGGTTGACACACAAGACTGGTAAAATTCTTGGCACACAGACACTGATACTGTTAAATGGTTGGCCCAGACATTGGTAAATGCTTCCAAAATGGGAACTAGCAAAATGGTTGGCCACAGACATTGGAAATGGTTGGCAAATTGGCAATGGCCCTTGACACACAGACAATGTCAACCAATTACAACTGCCAATTGACAAACCATTTTACCAATGTCTGTATGTCAACTGCATACAGAAGACAACTGTGAAAAGCAGCAGCTGGCTGGCACAAAAAACACTTGTGTGTGGACTGTAACTAGAAAACCTAAGCAGCAGAAGGTACCTTACCTGAAGTGAACCACGCACTGAAAGGAGCTTAGAGAGGAAAGCGGCTGACTAAAGGTGGCCAACATATATCCAATTTTACGTACCTGGCGAGTGCTCGCAGATCCTGTCGGAACCGCCTTTCAGTTCTTCTATGCAAAGGACATTCGATCACAAAATGAATGGATTGATGAGAACCAGTCTGTGGTTGGCGTGGTTTTGAATTTAGCTCATCAGATGCTGGAAAAAACTTTACATAATATATATATACATATTTTATATATATTGATCTACATATTCCTCTTCCTGTATTTATTATCAATTCCTCCAATCCCAAACATGACCTGTGTGTAATCCAATTTACAAGATAGTAATAACTCGCCTTGGCAAGGGAATTAAGGGCTCCATGTTGGGTAATTTTTTAATGGGCCTACTTTCCATTCAAAGGTAATATGTTTTCTTCTGTCTACATATCCCATTACCGAAATACATTATTTACATGTTGGCTGTCCCTTTTTAAAAAAATTACCTCTTTATTACCCACCAGACCCCTAGTTAAGGAGAATTCCCAGATACACGGTTTTCTGCCCCACATTGTTGGAAAAGCAGATCTGGTTCCATGTTCACTAATCTAATATAAACAAGTCGGACTGTTCCAGAGGGAATGGCATTTTTAATTGGTTCCTTGCAAGAACAACTACCAAAGTAGTTTACAACACATTCTGACCAAGTCACTACACACTTTCCCCTGACAACATGGAAACATGAAAAATTACCAAAGTCTCAATCTTATTTTGCATATTAGAACCTATTCTCTTCCTATCCAAATTAAATCTATAGAGGTCAGTCTTAGGCGCTTCACACTGCAAAAACGCAGAGGGCCTAGCACTACACATGATATGCTTAATAAGCCAAAACAGTCTGTAGTTAGTCTCGGGTTTTGCATTGCTCATAGAATGCGTAAAAACCTTTTAATTGTGTCCAGCTTTTATCAGGGCTACAGGAAACTCTGGAAATTACGTGGTTTCATTTTCACAGTGTTACATCGAGATATCACAAAATCGAAGAAAATTATTGGACATGTCATAAATGTTTCACCATTTATCTGCATGGTTCTCAATTGGACAGCGCAATCCCTTGTGCCAAACAAATCAGCACTGAATTTCCCTCTGCAGACTAGCAATGGGGTTTTCGATGATCACTTGCAATCGTTTTTTACCGTTATCTGGGGAAAATATATCCAGGGTGAATATAGCCTTAAATGGTAATACGGTGCTGTATTATTTCCTTTTGTTGCAAATTTTTTTTTTTTTTTTTTAATTTACAGTGACATGTTGTAGTCGTTGATAATTTTAATTGATCAGAAGAGAAAGCTCAAAAAAACGACTATAAAACGACCGTACCAAATGGAGGAACCGATCAATATTACTAATATATCATATCAAATGTAATTTCAATGTATCCTTATTGAAAGTGTTCCCAATTCATATCCAGGTTTTGTGAATGGGGTTTAAATCCTGTTAAGGGTTTTTTTCCAACAAAAGCTCGTATTTGCGAAGAATCCCGAGCGGTTTAAGAAGGACCTAGGGTTATTCAATAACACGTCTTATCCGTTTAAATGGTGCCTAAGTTTTTGCCCCCAACTGATCAGATATTATTTACATTTGAAAACGAACACCGATGGTTGGGGCACAAATTAGCACCAACTTTAAGCGATAAGACCTTTTATTGATTAACCTTCTAGTATTTCTCTATTTTCAAGATCCCTTTAAAAAACGTAATTGCATAATATTTCCGGTACTGGACTGATTGTTTAAAGTTTCAGGCAAAGATAACTTGTATTCCAGACCATTTCCCAATTCCACTCGGAGCCATTTACAGTAAGTTACCAACTGCTGATTTAAGCTGTATTTTAAGGCAGAAATGTCTGTACAATCCTGTACAACAGCCAAATCATACCTGTCAGAGGTTCCCCCGTTATGGTCGTGATGTGACTGGTGGTCTTGTCTGGTGGTTGGCTGCAATTGTAAATTTTCCAAGCGGCTAAAACATCGGGAACCACTAGTAAAACGCAACACCGAATGACGTACAAGCCTTCGTTTTAAAATTGACAAAATCTGTGCATTAACCCTATTAACTGGTGTAGAAACTCCCCCGAACCGGTTCGAGCCGAACTTAATAGTATGGACAAAAATCAAACATCCCCTGAAGGATAATATCGAATCTCTCAATTCCGTCGAACCCTTTATGTAGTGTTCCTTTCATTACCTCGAATAAACGTTCATTGAACCGTAGTGTATCGTGTCGATTCAGTAACCTCAAAACGTAGTGGTTCAATTTCGGTAACCCTGGAATGTAGCTTTCAATTTCGGTAACCCTCGAATGTAGTCTCATTGATACTCAACCATCGGGTAACTCGATGTAGCCTCATCTACGCGAATGTGTAATCGTACCCAGTACTTCAATTTCGATAACCGCGAGCCCATCGATACCTTCATGTAGCTTTCAATTCGGGAACCCTCGAATGTAGCTTTCAATTTCGGTAACCTCCGAATTAGCTTTCAATTCGGTAACCCTCGAATGTAGCTTTCAAATTTCGTAACCCTCGAACTGTAGCTTTCAATTTCGTAAACCTCGAATGTAGCTTCAAATTCGTAACCCCTCGATGTGCTTTTCAATTTCTGTAACCCGAACTTGCTTAATTCGCCTGACTTACAGAACCTAAAATGGTTAGTGTCGCTTTGTAACACCTATTTCAGGACCGTTTAAGTGTACGTTTCGATTCGTTAACCCTCGAATGAAGCATTCGATTTTGGGGTTAAACACTTATGTATCATTGGTGAATAAATGGCGGCGGCCCGGGGGTACTCACAGTAAGCTTTTAGGAGGGAGGCTGACAGTACGGAAGGTGCAGAGATACAGAGGCTGCTGTGGAAATGTAGGCGGGAGACTGGAACAAGGGTTCGGCTGGGTACTGTAGGCGTTGTGGACAATGGTGCTGCGGGAACTGAAGGTGTTATGCTGGAACAATGGTGCTGTTGGGAACGTAGACGGACCCTGCTGGAACAATGGTTGCTGCTGGGATGAAGGCTGTATGCTGCAAGGTAAGTATGGATGCAGCAAGGGGAGACACTGGAAACCGGCAAGGTAGGTACTGGATACAGGAAGGTAAGTATGGATTGAGGCAAGGTAAGTATAAGGAGCAGGATCCAAGGCAGGTTAAGTACAGAGCCAGGGGAGGGTGCAGGAATGCTACCCATCGGGGCACCGGGTCCAGGAGGAACACGGCTTTTCAATTTCATGCGGGACCGGAGCGGGCAGTTAAGTTGTGAACAGTACCCCCCCCTTACGGGGGGCCACAGGACCCCAAGGGCCAGGTTCCCTGGAAAACTCCTGTGGAAAGCTTTAATACGACGAGGCGAAGAGCGTGCAAAATCAGAGTGTTTAAATCCAAGCTCTTTCTCCGGACCAAAACCTCCAGTGGACCAAATACTGCAGAGACCTCCTCCAGAAATCTAGAGTCCAAGATCTTTGACCTCAAACTCCTGCTGGACCATCAACGTAAATCGGAACGGGAGGGTAGTAGGATGTGGAATACTGATTGTAGAACATATGGTTTGATGAGAGAAATATGTTGGAAAAACGTTAGGAATCCGCATGCTGGAGGAAGTTGAGAGGCGAACAGCCACTGGCCGAAATATTTCCAGATAGAGAAAAAGGGACCAATTAAATTTGGGGGTCCCAGTTGGAGGAAGGAACCCGTAGGTTAATATGAGAAGAAGGGCCATACGTTATCTCCGACAAAATCCGCTGGGGGTTCTCTACGTCTCCTATCTGCTGCAGTTTTTGCACCAAGCAGAGTTCTGAAGGCTGATTTCCGGAGCCTGCCAGATAGACGGTATCTGGGCCGCAGAGCATTGGAGCGCGGAGGTGGGTGGGTACTGTGTGAAAAGAAATTTGCGGAAACATTAGGATTTGTCCCAAAGACACCACAAAAAAGGAGATTTCCAGTAGAAGCTGAGGTTGAATTGTCATATGGGCAAAACTCAGCCCAAGGAAGAAGGTTCAGACGATCTCCTGGGTATAGGCAATGTAACAACGAAGATATTGTTCCAAAGAACTGGTTAGTGCGTTCAGTAGGCCCCGTTGGCCTGTGGGTGGGTAGCCGAAAGAAAATTGTAATGATGTTCATGACGTAACATGATCTCAGAATTTGGAAGGAAACAAATTGAGTAACTCTGTCAGATACTATTTCAGAAGGGAGTCCATGAAAGCGAAGATATTGTGAAATTAAATAGTTGAGCTTAAATCGTTGAAGATGGTAGTATAGGGAGGGTACAAAATGGGCCATTTTGGCTGAAGCGGTCTACAGTCACCCCATATAACCGTGTTTTTCTTGGAAAGGCGGGAAGTTACACAATAAAGTCCATGGATAGATGGGGTCCAGGTTGGACGGGAATGGGGAGGGGTTGAAGAAGACCACAGGGGAGAGGGTTCTTAGATGATTGGGACATTGAGCAAGCTAGTACACAATGGAATAAAGTCTTTAATATCTTTCTCATTTGGGCCACCAAAGGGAACGGGCAATAATCTTAAAACGTTTTTGTTAAAACGGGATGCCAGCTTTGCTTGGACCGGGAGTAGCAGAAGGATAGTTTTCGAAGAGAAACAGGAACAAAGCTTTTGCTCAGAAGGTGTGTCGACAGAGCGCACTTGTGCGGCTGTGAATATTGGAAACAAAGTTGATGGGTATATAGAGGCCAAGATTTTAGTGGTTGGGATACAGAGCCCTATCTTGATTAGTACAGTCGGTTGGAAGCAAACAAGATCTGGAAAGGGCATAGCTTTTTTGTTTTGTGGAACCAGGTTGGAAGTGATAACAAGTTGGATCGGGAAAAAGAATAAAGACCATCGTGCTTGACGGGGATTTAACCTTTTGAGATTGGGATGTATTCAAGGTTCTTATGGTCGGAAGGATGGTGATTAGGTAAAGAGGTTGCCTTCAATAGATGACGCACTCCTCGAGGGCCATTTGATAGCAAGAAGTTCCCTATTCCCAACGTCATAATTCCGTCGTTGGGTAGAAACTTCTTGGAAAAAGTAGTACACGATGGAGTTTCCTTTTAGTGCCCTCGGCCTCTGGGAAAAGGAAGGCTCCAGCGCCCCAAGTCTGAGCAACACTTCGATGTAGAAGGCGAACGACTAGGATATGGATGTACTTAGAAACGGTGCTTTATGTGCAAACAGCAAAGGCTCCTTGAGTCGTTTGCGGCATCGAGGGCTTGCAGGGGTCAATGAATGAGGACCTTACCAACTTTACTGATGAGGGCTCATATGGAGAAATTATTCGACGAGAACCCTTGAAGAATTGTCTGTAGTAATGGCAAACCCAATGAACCTTGAATAGCTGTTGGTCACCTAGGAAGAGACCAATCTTGGAAGGCGCTGACCTGAAGATTCTCTGCGGATGCTGATGTGCTTGTGAAACTTTAACAGGATCCATCTGGAAACCTTGCGCAGATACGATTGTAGCTAGGAAGGGTACTTGTGGAACACTCAAACAGACTTTTTCCAAATTTGGCATATAGCCTAATTCCTCTCAGACGTAGTAACACTGTTAACATGGAGGCGGAGATTTTTATAGGTATATTTCATTTATTTGTGATAACATGCCATTTTATTATGAAATCATCCACAGTCTTTAGTGTAGAGGATCTTTACTTCAGCTAGGAATCCCGTCAAGCGACATGGTAGTCGTGAAGTGAGTACATTATATGTGGGACTTTTCCCGATTCAACTTTGTTCTCACTATACGCAAAACCTGGTTCCAAAAACAGAAGCTGATGCCCTTTCCCATGTCATATTTGGATGCATTCCGACTGTCTTAATGAAGAAAGGCTCTACTATACCTACCACATAAAATCTTGGCCTCTATATACTTCCTCACGGTTTGGTTTCAAGATCCAAGCCACACACATAGTTCTGCTCTAAGCCATACAGGCACCCTCTGAGCAAAGATCTGTTGTTCCATTTTTCATTTCGTGGAAAGCTATCCTATCTTCTACTCACTGTTCCACTCAAGAAAAGAACCGGGCATCGCCGGGGTTAACCAAACTTTTAATTTCTTGCGGAAGAGAAAGAGGGGGAAAAAAAAAAAAAAAAGAACAAAGACTTTAATATTCTTTTGCCGTGAATCCCCTTTGTTTGCCCAAAATGAGAAAAGATGTTAAGACTTTATTCAAGCGAGTGTTGACCAGCTGTGCTCATCCGTCTCTAGAACCCTAAACCCCTGTGGTCTTCGTACCAAAACCCTATAAACCCCCATTCTGTCCCAGGACCTTGGGACCCTCTATCCATTGGACTTTATTGTTGGGAAGCTTCCCCTTGCCAAGAAAAACACGGTTTATGGGGTGGACATAGAACCGCTTCAAGGACAAAATGGCGCCATTTTGTACCCCTCCCCCTGTGCAAGGTGTCGGGGGGTATCTCAACAGGTGACACTGTGGTGTCAAAGAAGCAGCCTGACTTTACAGCAAAACAAATCACGTACAATATACAGTACAATAGTCGGCAACGAGGGGTTATCACAGTGCCGCGTGGGGCGCCATTTCTGAAATTGAGATCTCTGACAGGGTTCCTGCCATGGCTGAGTTTCCCCATAACAATTCACGCCGACGTTACTGGGAAATCTCCGTTTTTGTGTGTGTTTTGGGACAAGTCCTAATGTTTTTCCAATTCACTCAGGATTTCTTTTTCACACAATACCCCCCCCTCCCCTGCTGCCAGACTCGCTGCCCGATGACTGCGATCTGGCATCTCCAAATTCAGCCTTCAGAATAGTCTTGGTACCAAAAAACTGCAGCAGGATAGGAACTAGAGAAGCCCCCACTGTCTGTTTTGAGTAAAGATGTGCCTCCTCGCTCATATTAACCTAACCCCCCCCCCCGTAACGGGTTTCCTTCCTCTAGAAACCTGGGACCCCAATTTATGGTCCTTTCCTCGCTGGAATTAAGGGTCCAGTGGCTGTTCGCCTCCACTGCCTTCCACCAGCATGCGGATTCCTAATGTGGTTCATATTTCCCTCATCCCGCCAAGTATGCTCTAACAAGGTCATTCCACATCGTGTACAACCCCATTTGGCCAATTCCTGGTTGATTGAGGGTCAGCATGATTTTTGAGGTTGAGGAAATCGGTTGGACTCTAGAGTGTCTGGAGGAGGTCCTCTTCAGTATTTGTGTCCGACTGGGAAAGGGATTCGGGGGGGGGGGCGGGGGGATCCAGAAGACAGCGCTGGATTAAACATAATCCTGAATGGGTGCACGCCTCCTCGTCTAGTCGAGCTCTCCATATAGGTTTTCTACCGGTAAAGCCTGGCCCGTTGGTCGGCTGTGACGCGGCTCTGTCACGTCGTAACTGTCAACACTTACGGGCAGTGCCGCTTCCGGTCCCCGCTCGAGCTTTTGAAGAGCCGGCGTCCTCCTGGACCCGGCGCCCCGATAGTAACACTAGCTACCCCTGGGCTTATGGCTCCTTACTTCACCTGCCTTGGATCCTCTCCTATTCTTACCTTCCTGCCTCCAGAGAACCACCATACCTGTATCCTTAATTGCGGCCTTGCCATTATCCAGGTACTTAACCGGGCGGGGGGTTGCTGCCCCATAGACCGACCATACCTGTATCCTGTACTACCTTGCCAGTATCCAGTACTTACCTCCCTGCCTCCAAGACCGACATAACAACTGTATCCTGTACTTACCTTGCCAGTATCCAGTTATTACCTTGCCTGGCCCTCCAGAGACTCAAACCAGTACCTGTCTCCTTTACTTACCTTGCCAGTATCCAGTACTTACCAAGCCATTATCCTGTACTTACCAATGTGCAGTATCCCATAGACCTTGCCTGCCCCAGGACCACCTTGCCATATCCAGCACTTACCCTTGCCAGTATCCTGTACTTACCTTGCCGGTCCCCAGTGACTACCTTGCCCTGCATCTCAGTTTTCAGTTTTCTTTTTCCCCCCCCCATCACCGGTCTCTGTATCCATTACCTACCTCCTGATATCCAGTATCCCGCCCAGTACCCAGGCACCCCTTGACTCCTGTTGGTCCAGCCTACAGTTCCCCGCGCCTCTGTTCCTGCACCTCTGGACTATCAGCCGTCCTCCTAAAGGCGTACTGTGAGACCCTGGCCGTCCGATTTTTGATTACAGTGGCAGGGGGCAAAAACGGCCACTGATTCAACCGCCCCTGGAGGTAGAGGCGGTGGTCAGATAATTAACTATATGGAGGAGGGAGGATACTAATGCATGTGCTGGAGTTTCCCTGAACTGTATGAACACTCGGCCCAATAACAGCCTGGTGTTTTCTATATGCTCAGGGATAACTCCTCAGTGGCGTAATCCTATTTACACTGTAGGTAGTGTATTATCCCTTATTAATTATGGAAGAATTGTGGCCACTACATTTACAGTTCTGAGTGCATAAACAGAATTATTAGAGCATTGCTGGCCGCCTCTACACTAAAACTGGATGTGGATGATTCTATAATAACTAAATGGCAGTGTTATTCACAATAAATGAAATATACCCTATCAAAAATCTCCATATTGCTCTGAAAGTGGCTAATCTTAACCCGGTCCTGCCGCCTAGATGCCTTGCCCCCTGTTTCTGTTTCAAGTTCATTTCAGCTAACACGAGTGCAGTGCGGACGCTGCACAACTGCTCTCCATGCTGGTCGTCAGCTGCCAGCACAATTGGGTGTAAGTCATATTGTGCCTTACTGACAGTCTGGCGGGGGAGACACAGGAGATAGAGCGTCTGTACAATCCGTAGAGTATAGAGCAGGGGCGGCAAAGGGACCGGTTCAGGTAACTACTTCAGGCATCTTGACAATTCTTACTAATTGAAAATGGTTGTTGCGGGGGAGCTCTACCACAATATTAAAGTTTTTTTTTATGCGGACATGGCCTTTTAATGAGATGAAAACCCAGAAATATAAGTTACAAACCCAAAATTAAAAGGACTAGCCTCACACTCTGTCACACACTTTGGCCGTGCTTCCTTTTTTCCTAGCTAATTTGGATCTGCTTATCCATAAAGCTTAGGCTACCATTGCTCTTTGCCAGCACCTTCTTGTCTGCATTTTCTCTCACAGTGGTCGTTCAACGCCCACCTTTTAATCCATATGATGGGTAATATATTCCAATCAAAAAAGATTCAAATTAACAAAGTGTCTGGGAGGTGCAGAGACTTCACGACTTCACTAATTTGTAAATTCCACATAGCAGAGTTGCAGGTGTGAAGTAACTATTCTCTCCTGTACAGCCAAAATTAAACTGAAAGGTAAATTTTACCTTTTTTTTTTGTTTATGCAGACAGACAATCTACCACATCACCCTCCTGTCTACATCACTTTACCAGAATATGTGTCAACAGTCCCCTTTAATAAGGTAAACACACTAGAGGGCATTTTACAACGTCTGTATACTAAGGTTTGTCCACTTATGCAATCTAACAGCTTTGGAGTCAGAGTAAAGACAGATCCAAGTAAGAACAGTTGCTGAGAGCAAACCCAAAATAACATTTTGCAGTGCAAGTCTCTTCACTCTTTGATTGCTGTTATTCGCGGGCGGACTGGGGCAGAGGGGAAGTAGAATGGACCCTAAGGCATCCGTAGGTGTGGAACATTCTCAATCAGAATTTTCACTGTAGGTTACCCTATCCCTGGAAGCTTTGCACCGCATTTTGTTTATTTAATTAGAATCGAAGCTCTCAGGCAACCTCTTCCTCATGTGACTTGTATACTTTTGCGATGCCATCCTTTTATCTATTTGTTTCATGCTGTGTCTCCCAGTGGCCTCTATACAAAAAATATTCCAACATTCTGGATGACCCGAACCGAGTTCCCTTCCGGTGACTTCTTTTCGCGACTTCTCACACCTTCCTCCTTTTCCCCCCACTTCCCCTTGGTCCCCTCCGCTGTATCCGTTGCTTTCCGTCCCCCCTCCCCCCTGATCTTTACTTCAGCAATGCTTAATAATTCTGTTTATGCACTCAGAACTAGGGATGGCATAGAACTCGAACTCGAACCCGAGTTCGAGCCGAACTGTTCGAGTTCGAACGGACCCGGACTTCTCGAACTATCTCGGACGCGGACTTTCGATATTTCCCGGACTTTCGATGATTTATCGAATGTTCGAACGTTCGAGTATCGAATCCGCGAGTAAAATGTACATGGTATCTAGGCGCGAACATCGAATCTGCGAGTAAAGTCTCCATTAAAGCCTATAGGCGAGCATCGAATCTGCGAGTAAAATGTCCATGTTACCTCGAACGCGAAAGCTCGAAAGTAGCGCACGTGAGAGTAAAATCGATTTTACGAAAGTCCTGGATATTGGAACATGCTCCCCAGACCATTTCCCAGGTCCCACAGCCATTTACATTAAGTTACCATTAATATTTTAGTTGTATTTGACTCGAACTTTTCGAACTATTTGCCTCCCATAGACTTTAATGGGTCCGTTTTCGAACTTTCGAACTTTTACAATAGTTCGAAAGTTCGAAAACGGACCGAACTTTCAATAGTTCGACCATCTCTACTCAGAACCTGTAATATGTAGTGGCACATGTCTTCCATGAATAATATAAGGGATAATACACTACCTACAGTGTAATATAAGGATATTACGCCACTGAGGAGTTCCCTGACCATATAAAAACACAAGGCTGTTAGGCCGAGTGTTTTCATACAGGTCAGGGAACTCCAGCACATGCTTAGTCTCCTCCCTCCTCCCCAGTATTAGTAATATCTGACCACCCGCCTCTATCCAGGGGGAATCAGGGCCGTTTTCGCCACCTTGAAGGTGGCAAACTAATACGGCCGATATTAGCGATGCATAACAATTACCGCCGTTTTATAAATTGAAGCGGCGGTACCTGATCAGATAGGCGTGGAAGTTAACGATTCATTAACTTTTTGCGGGCAATTTTTTGCGAAAATGGCGGGAATAATGGCCGCCAAAAGTTAACAAACCTCTATAAATATGCCCCCAAGATCCTTCAATTTCGGTAACCCTCGAATGTAGCTTTCAATTTCGGTAACCCTCAAAGGTAGCTTTCAATTTCGGTAACCCCTTGAATGTAGCTTTCAATTTTGGTAACCCTTGAATTCAGCCATAACCCTAAAATATAGCGTACATTAACACTCGAATGTATCATTCAGTAACCCTTAAGTGTAGCGTTCGATTTTGGTAACCCTCGAATGAAGCATTCACTTTCGGTAACACTAATGTATCATTCGGTAAATCTTAAGTGTAGTGTTCGATTTCGGTAACCCTCGAATGTAGCCTTCGATTTCGGTAACCCTTGAATTCAGCCATAACCCTAAAATGTAGCAAAAACTCGATGCAGAAACCCAACAATTGCCGGATAGTGGGAAAAGTAAGTGTTTGAACAAGTTTTGATAATATAATTTCCCAGGTCCCAGAGCCATTTACAGTAAGTTACCAAAGCTATTTTATTTGTAATTAACTAGAACTTTTTCAGGAAGTTTGGCCATCACTACATGTGGTTGCAGGGGTAGCTGTCAATCTCTTAGTTCTCTTTGATCTTTTATTTTGGCACCTTCATTTGAAGCACAAAAGGAAGTAATATTATGCCCAGGTGCTACTGCAGATCCTCTGAATATCCAATCATAGTAACGTGTAGAGCACTCTCAGGACTTGTTCAAACAATCTTTAACTTTTATTCCATAAGCAGCAAACAGATAGCGACGTTTCGGTCTTTGTCTCAGACCTTTCTCAAGCCATCTAACTATCTTTCTATCTACAGTATCTATCTTTCTATCTACAGTATCTATCTATCTATCTACAGTATCTATCTATCTTTCTATCTACCGTATCTATCTATCTACCGTATCTATCTATCTATCTATCAAATCAAATCCAAATCAAATCAAAAAGAGCTTTATTGGCAGGATCAATTTACATTTTGACATTGCCAAAGCAAACAAAAAATAATAAAATAATAAAACATGTTAGTATTAGAGATTCACGGTAGGGGGACATGGGTATCAATGGATAATTAATATATGGACAGTACTATAAAGGGTATATTGGGTTTTAGATCTATCTATCTATCTATCTATCTATCTATCTATCTATCTATCTATCCACAAGAATATCATGTTGTTTATTTTGCTGTTATCAATGTTCATGATAGTCTACTAAACTGTATTGTGTCCTTTAATCTGGTTGCTAGGAAACAATAGTGACATCACAATATGGTAATTTTGTTGACATCCTCACACATTTTATCACACATTGTTTATTTTTATTGCAGCCATGAAGAGGAAAATAGATTTAGCGATTTTCCTATTAATCTCTATGATGATATTTGATGCTTCAAAAACAGGTAAGAATCTAGTTTTTCTCTTATTTGATTTTATTATTATGTTTGATCTCTTAATTAGTAATAATAGAAAAATGGTTGTTTATTCATTATTGTCATTATTTGTATTTCTGCCATTAGCTTTTCATTATCCAATGGAGTGACATCCCAATGGCCCTTGTGACATGTGAATGAGTAACATTACTATGATCACTTTGTTAAAATCGTCACACATTCGTGGAGATTCAATAAAAGTTCTTATCATCAAAAATGGTGCTAATTTTGCCCCAACCAATCAGATCTTATTTAACTTTTGAAAGCTAACATCTGTTTGGTTGGGGCAAAATTAGCACCATTTGTAAAAATAAGAACTTTTGTTAGACCTCCCTGATTATCTGTTATTTTTATTTGCAGTTCATGATTACGCCCTTTATATTTTATATTGTGTCATTTTAATCTGGTTGCTAGGAAACACTCTGAGCACACTAAGCACACCTTAGAGTGAGTGACATCACAATATGGTAATTTTGTTGACATCATCACATATTTTATCACAGTTTGTTTATTTTGCACAATGTTCATTTGCAATCATGAAGAGGAAAATAGCTTTTGCGATTTTCCTATTAATCTCTATGATTACTTTTGTTGCTTTAAAAGCAGGTAAGAATCTAGTTTTCAATTTTTATTATTACATTAGAACTTGTGCAGCAAATTGTAATGATTGAAAATAGAAAAAGATTTGTTTATTTTATTACTGTTATTAGTGTTCGTGCCCTTTGCTTTACATTATTCAATGTAGTGACATTACAGTGACCTCTTGTGACATTACTATACTCACTTTGTTAAAAAAAAAAATTAACAGACACATTTTAATTTTTCTGTTATTTTTATTGTGACCAAGAAGAGAAAACCAGCTTTTCTGATTTTTCTTTTATTCCCTGAGATAATATACTGTATGTTGCTGAACCTTTATAGGTATAACATTATATTTTGTTTATTAGAATATCAGGCATTTTTATTTTGTCTTCATAACAATATCAAAGCTACAGATTGTGTTTCCTTCTAGATTTAAAGGGAAACTAATTTAATTAAAATACATGATTTGGAATTCCTTAAGTTTCATAGCAATATTTTATCAAAGTGACAGAGACAAGGCTGTATTAGTGCAAGTGCATAGTTATTTTGAAAACATCTTTTCTTTATTTTTGTTTTTAATGTAGAATCAACATATGAAGAGGAGAAGAAAAATTTAGGTAAGTTTTTAATTGATGCTCAGCTGTGTCAGTGCAATTAATCTGTCTATTCAAGCCCATACGGAATAAAAAGTCAGTGTGCGCCATACATATACCACTTTATTTATAAACACTATATATCATACCATGTTGCATGTTTTTTTGATGGACACGTTTTGCACTTGGGAACTGGGAAGCTCTGATGTGGGTCACATGCTCTTCACATGATTGGCTATAATGTTCATACACATTATACAATATATACATAGTACATGTTTCCATTGCCCGTTGGTTCGTCTGTTTGCAACTTTATATATGATATTTTGATGATTTTAAAGATTTAGAAATAAACGATTTACGATTTTTATTGAAGACCGGCTGCCCGCTTCCTTTTTGTCCCACTGGATGCTATACTTTGGGATTTTGCTTTGCATAAAGAAATTAAACTAAACGTTTTTTTCTTCTTTGTTTTTTTTCCAATGTGGAATTAGGTGTCACTAAGAGTATATATGATGAGGATAATGATGAAGATGATTATAGCAATTATGGTTCTGGTAAGATTTAAATACAATACTACCTTACTACTAGTATGGGCTTATACACACATTAGATAAAATATTGTTGGACTAATTGTTAGAAGATAAAATTTTTCTTTATTTTTTTATGCAGAATCCACAATATCGCCAACTGTAGCAGAGGAGAAGAAGCATTTAGGTACGTCTAATACAATTGAGTCCAAGCGTGATCTGAAGGCATTCCTGGTAGATGTTAGAAAATAGTAACTGATTATTAGTAAGAGATTCCACCTTTTGTGCCAACATTGGGTTAATGGCGGAAGGAAGTTTTAGTAAAACTTACTGGTAATGAACAACAAAAAAAATTTCCTGTGGGCTTCTAGGGTTTAAGAAAAAAGAGTCCGGCTTTTATGTACCCCTGTTGTATATTTGAAAGACACTAAAGGTTCGTACACATGTGTGATCGCGACCGCTACGCACGATGTATACGAACATTAGTTTCACCCAATAATCGGCCCGTGTATGGGCCCTTTATTGGCTAAAACAGCCGTTCAGTCGAGGATCGTTGCAGGGGAAGAACCAGTCCCAGCGTACATAGGTGAAAGACTGGCAGCATTCTAGGAGGTGACACCTGTCATATCATTAACAAGCATCACTGTGATAGGCTACCCTACCTAGTCCAATCCAACATTGGGCCACTGGCTAATACACATTCATGCAGTGATTGCATCTCATGTTAAGTGTATAACAGATGAGTTACAGCTGTGAATTCAGAAGTGTCTTTTGTATGTGCAGCAATATTATAAACAAATATATACTATTCATTTCACTGGCAATTTCTCTCCGGAGTTTATTTCCTTACATTATAAATTAATGACTTTTTAATTTTTTTTTTTCAAGATGACTCCAGATTCTTCTTCAAAGAGAAGCCTAAAATAATGATTATAGGTAAATAATCTGATTTTTTTTATTTCTTACCATTCAGATCACTGTCATCTACTTGAAAGCAATAAAAAGGGACAGACTACTATAAACTGGCTCAGGCCTGAGTGTCTGCTCACAAAACCATGATAAAAGAATATTATTATTGATAATGTTATAGTTCGCAATTTCGCTAGTTGTTATAGAAATACTACCTACCTGCCTACTGTCATTTACTTTACTTTATCTCCTTTGTTCCTAGAGAGAGCTAAGGCAGCACGAACAAGCTTGATGAAAATCCAGCGAGAGTTCAAAGTTATCATCCTATACTCTTGCATGGGTGCGATACTGCTCATATTCCTTTTGTTTCGCTTTGCTCTCTTTTGTAAGGAATATACAAAAAAACAGTAAGTGTCCATTAACAATTACCTTTTGTGATACCTTTTGTGATGGAGTTCTGTTTTCCAAAGTTCTTAATTTTGTGTTTCCCTCTTTTTATCTCTGCAGGAAGAATAACTTGAGACTGGCAGAGGAAGGTTAATATATTAGATTGAAATCTTTCTACTTAATTACAAACTATTGTGGGGGAAATTCTATCTGAAATTCTGTTTTTTACAGGCCGTGCAAGATGACTGAAGTCCCCGAAGAAGTGGAACCTGAACCTGAGGAACAAGATGATGCAATACAGAAGTCAGGAGAAGTATAATCTGTTAAGAGATATCACCAAGGATTATAGAGTGTATAATGAACATTAATAGGAATATACAGTAGTATTGTATAGTTAATAGGGCAATTATACCTCCCTAAATTACCCTCCCTCCCCTAGTAACACACAGGGATTAAAGCACTAGGTCATCATCCCTGGGTTTGCTGGGTATCTTCTATACCATTCAGTAACAATATCGGTCTCATAGTACCTATTACAGAACTCACTGTTCCAGGATCGCCTGGCCTATGGGAAAAGATGCTCCTAGCAATGAGACCTAGAAGTTTAGGTCCTCAGCCTGGGTACTAATTAGAGGAGGGAGGTTTTTAGTAAAGTATAGGTTTCTTGAAAACAGACACAAACTACTGCTAGTACAAAATAGTTGGATGTCATTAGGTTTGCAGACATCTCAGCAAAGTTCCGGATGCACTGTGGCACACTGTTGTTGGCTATTTAGCCAGACAAGTTGGTAGGTGCAGATCCTCTCAGCACTCTACTCCAGGGCTTCACAATCCAAGCAAGGTTAAGAGTAGAGGAGCACAATACTTGGGTGATGAATTATTTTATTTAGTGCAAAATCATAGCATACATGGTTTCGGGACTCACAGATGCCTTCCTCAGGTATATATACCTAAGGAAGCATTCTATGCTTTGTTTTTGCACTAAATAAAAAAAAAAAATCATCACCCAAGTAGTGTGCTCCTCTACTCTTAACCTTGCTTGGATTGCAGACAACCTCAGCATAGTTTGTTCCTCTGTTATTATCTACAGAGATTTTTTATTAAAAAAAAATACTGTACTAAGAAACAAAGCATATACCTTCTATATACCTAATCAAGGGCATCCCATTGCAGAACCACCACTCCTCCTCTGGAACCCTAAATGTGATTTTACATGCCAAAGTATATGTGACCCTAAAGAGTCTACAAAATAATTGCTACCACAGACGTACCCAGGCTGATGCAGTAACACAAATATTAATATGTAGCTGCCCTTGTTATTACACAGAGCCCTAAAATAATTTTTCATCGATATTTCAAATGTTTTTAAAAACAAAATATATAACATAACAAAACATAAAAAGCTGATTAAAGCATCAGTTTATTTAGTTCCCATGGGTGGGAGTATTCTATATTATAACACTATATACCACAAATAAACCTGGCCTGATTAGTATTCTGAATAGACCATATCTGGCCAAGTGGGAACCAAGCAGGGCCAGACTCAAATATGATTGGCTGATTTTATTTGGCCTTATAGTGACTGACTATAGGATGTGTAGGATGTCATACACAATAAGCCCATAATAACAAACACTGAAAATGCTCTTCTTTACATTAGTACTGCTAAAAAAAAGTATTTTGTTTAGTTCTAAATATTATTAAAACCAGAAGAAGAATTAGAGAGTGAAGTAGGACACCCCCCCAAAGTAGGGAACAGTTAATATTATATTTTATATTGTTATTTTATAACTTTAAAGGTCCTTTAGGAAAAAAGTGCTTTACAAATGTTATTGTATTGTATTGTATTGTATTATATTGTATTATATTGTATTGTATTGTATTGTATTGAAAAAAAATGTTCTTTGTGTAAATGTTGTAACCTTTCTGGAAATGTAAATAAAAATATCCTCCAAAACATTGTTGTCACGAGTTTCATTTATAGAAAAGTTATGTTTAGGAGCATTCAGTAAATGTTAATGTTCATAAAACAATCACAGATACTTGCAGCAGTCTTGTAAATTTTGTTTGATTTATTTTATGTTGGTAAAGGATAAGACAGAAATTAAAATGTATTTGGGACATAAATAACTAATTGCACCTGGAGAAATGGGACGAAAAGGAGCCATAGTGGAAATAGCGCAGTCTATGTAATTTAGGCAGCCTTATGTTTTGCACTACCTTGTAGCACAGAACTTACAGGGAGATGTAATAAAAGTTCTTATTGCTAAAAATGGTACTAATTTTGCCCCAACCAATCAGATGTTAACTTTCAAATGGTAAATAACATCTGATTGGTTGGGGCAAAATTAGCACCATTTTTAACGATAAGAATTTTATTACATCTCCCTATTAATGCCTTCAAGGCAGGTGCTTCTTACCTGACCAGGATTTTGCAATGCAGTCAATCTCGCAAAATGAAAAAAATTCCCATAAACACACCTAACCAAAACCTTGTGAAAAACCTTTCTAGGAGAGTTGAAGCTGCGAAGGGTGGGCCAACTCAATTATTAAAGCTTACAGATAAAAAATTGAATGACATTAAATTCATGTAGGTGTAAAAGCATGTTTCCCGATTTGTAGGGAATTTCCTATATACCAACTGTCAAAACTGCACACAACATACCAACTGCCAAAAATCTGTTATCGTTTCAGCTAAAGCAAAATTGCTCACAGCAGAAGAGTTCATAATACTAATGGTGGCCTTAGTGCTACAATCCTACGGTACGATCAGCAGATCATATGATCGGATTGAATGACTGCTTTAATAAAGAAATTTTTGGATGATCTTTGATATCGGGAATATCATGATATCGTACGAATGTGATTGTAGTGTGTATGGCCAACAAAAGGTAGTTCAAAGACAGCTGAAGTGTAAGATGCTTCAGGTTGAATATCTAAAGAAATAAGGGACAGATCAACAAAATCGTACAGTGATGGTTGGAAATGGTAGTGATGGTAGTTTTCAGTAATGGTCAATTTTAAATAACACATTTTTACTATACATTAGATGCCCTTTAATTGGTGCCTGGCAGTGCTGAGAAAAGAGGATTTTTTTAATGTTTAAAAAGATAAAACAGTCAGCTCTGCATGCTGATTGGCTGTGTGGCTGAGACTGTTATGATGTTTTGGCCCGTACAGGAGCTGGGGAATTGGCACTGTACCAGCTAGGCCATTTTTGCGTTTTTGTGCACGCATTTTGCACTACCGATTACGCATGCTATTTGGTTAAAACGGAAATCGCGGGAACGCAAAATTCACACGATTTCTGATGCACATACACCTCTGTTTTTGGTAACGCATGCGTTCACCAATTTTGGTACGTTAACGCATGCGTTTCCATGACGGAAAATGGCAAAATCGCATGTGCAAAACGCACACGCATACAACTTCAACTACCAAAAAGGGTAGTCATTCACAGCCGGGTAATTACAGGCCTGTAAGTTTAACTTCAGTGGTTGGGAAGATCCTGGAAAGTTTAATAAGGGAACATGTTCTAGAGTATGTTTCAAGGACTGACATTATAAGTAGTAACCAGCATGGATTTGGGAGAATTAGATCTTGTCAAACTAACTTGATTGGCTTTTATGAGGAAGTAAGTAGAAATTTAGACTCTTGCATAGCAGTAGATGTAGTTTACATGGATTTTGCAAAGGCTTTTGATACAGTCCCCTATAGGCGACTAATGAATAAGCTAAGGTCTGTTGGTCTGGGGAGTCACATTTGTACATGGATAGAAAATTGGTTAATGAATAGGATACAGAGAGTAGTTGTAAATGGGACTTCATCATTATGGACTTAAGATAGATTGTCACATTGGGCTGCTAAGTGGCAGATGAAATTCAATGTTAATAAATGTAAGGTTTTGGACTTAAAAATCCTTGTGCTACTATAAATGGCTCTGTGGTAAGGGAATCCCTGGATCTTGGAGTTTTGGTGGAGAACAAACTTAAAGGTAGCAAGCAGTACCAGGCGGCAACAGCCAGAGCCAGCATGGTACTGTCTTGTATAAAGAGAGGTATGGATTCAAGGGAGGAAAATGTAATTCTCCCTCTTTACAAAGCATTGGTAAGGCCTCATTTGGAATATGCAGTGCAATTTTGGAATCCTGTGTACAAAAAGGACATCTTTGAAATGGAAAGGGTTCAGAGAAGGGCAACTAAATTAAAAGGGGATTGGGGGAGCTTGAATATGAAGAGTGACTAGAAAAGTTACAATTATGTACACTGGAGAAAAGGCGCTTGCGTGGGGATATGATTACTGTGTATAAATACATTAACGGGCCATACAATTAAGTATCTGGAGCATTGTTCACCAATAGAACATGTCAAAGAACACGAGGACATCCCTTAAGACTTGAAGAAACATGTTTAGGCTTCAAGCTCGGAAAGGGTTTTTCACTGAGAACGGTAAAGCTATGGAACTGTCTTCCAGTGGACGTTGTTATGGCAGGTTCATTGGTCAGTCACTTAAAAAAAAAAGCTGGATGAGTTTCTGCAAATAAGGAATGTTGCAAGTTGCTGGTATTGATACATAAAGTAGAGTTGATCCAGGGAAATCTCCGGAAATCACTTGGAGTCATGAAGGAATTTTTTCCCCTTCATAAATTTGGTGGGGGCTTTTTTTGCCTTCCTCTGGATCAACAGTTAGGCAGGAAATGAGGATATTGCTAGATGGGTTGGATTGGATGGACGTATGTCTTTATTCAACCTCAAATACTATAAACTATTACTATTTGCAGCTAAAGTGCCCAACCTACACCATACTAAAGTCTACACTAGTAGCACTTAAATAAATATTATATTCCAGAAGTTGTTGTCTCTGGTAACCCCAGATATCAATGTGCTATTGATTAAACATTGAAATATGGTCAGAATGTTCAGTGTTGATGATTGAACATTGAACCATTATTGATTTTTGGTTAGATTATCAACATTGAGAATTTGATTGTTAAATAACATTGATTCAATATTAATAAATGGTGAATTTTTTCAATATTGAAAAAGAGATGTTGAGCCAACATCGATATTAGGAAAAATGTCAACATTTCAGTGCTGAAAAGTACTTCATTACATACATTTCTAACTAGACATTTAATGATAAATATTGCCCCCCACTTTTCCCTTTCTGGCAAAGGTTGTGCCAGTATGGGTGCAATAATTGTCTTTAATGTTAAATGTACACTAGAGAAATGGCGCTTGCGTGGGGATATGGTTACTGTGTATAAGTAAATTAACGGGCCATACAATAAACTATCTGGGGCATTGTTCACCAATAGAACATGCCAGAGGACATCCCTGTTAAAACAGGTTTTTCTTACTGGATAGCTTTGGCTTTAAATATAAAGGTGCTGGGTTTTTTGCCCTGTTACCCTTCCATAACCTACCCTAGTGCTTGAATCTTTCTGGTTTCCTCTTCCACTGTAATCGCATTTTTAGCACTACCCCCGTGAGATTTTCAAATCTCCAACATCCACTTGGTCAGAGAATAGCGTGGCTGTTTGACACAAGTTTGATGTCAATGCGTGCAGCAGATAAAACACAGCCAAATCTTGCGTGATTTGGTTGTGTTATATCTGCTGTGCGCAATGACGTCACTTGGGCACACATGCTAACGTCACTGCATGTGACGCGCACACTTGTAAAATGGCCACGCTATTCTTTGGCCAAGTGGATGTTGGAGATTTGGAAATCTCATAGGGGCAGTGATTACAGTGGAGGAGGGAGCCTGTAAAATTCAAGCACTAAAGGTAGGTTATGAAAGGGTAATAGGGCTTCACCTTTATATTTTAAGCCACAGCTATTCAGTAAGATTAACTTGTTTTCACAGTGTACATGCCATTTAAGACTTGGAAGTTCGGAAAGGGTTTCTCACTGTGAGAATGGTAAAATTATGGAACTGTTTTCCATTGGATGTGGTTATGGCAGGTTCATAGTAGAGTTTCAAAAAAAAAGCTGGATGAGTTTCTGCAAACAAGGAACGTTGCAAGTTACTGATACATAAAGTAGAGTTGATCCAGGGATAATTCCGATTGCCATATAGTCCAATAGTCAGGAAGGATTTTTTTCCCCTTCATAATTCTGGTGGGTTTTTTGCCTTCCGCTGGATCAGCTGTTAGGCAGGAAATGTGGGTTTTGCCAAGTAGGTTGGACTGGATGGATGGATTTTTTTTATTTAACCTCAAATACCATGCTATACTATAATGGTTTAGTGTTGCTTTAATACTGAAGTAGTTACAGCCCCACTACAAAGCACCAAAGTGTGTGCGTAATCATGCGCGTTATCACACGCGTTTGCATGTGCGATACCAGTTCGTTATTCCGCGTTTGCATGTTATTTTGCTATTTAACATTATAGAAACGCATACGTTTGTGAAAAAAATGGTGATCACAAACCAGAAATGGATGCTCAATCGCATGTTTCCATTCTACCCAAAATCTTGTGTGAAATTGCATGCGCAAACGCATGAAAAACGCGTTAGTGTGGCCTAGCCATTTACAGAACTTTAAAGGAGAACCAATGACAAAATGAACCAGGGTGAGGATTCCTGGAGGAACTCACTTACAGAGAGATGCAATAAATGTCACTATCGCAACTTTATCTGTTCTCTCAATGTATAAAACACCTTGTGACCGGTATGTTGCAAAATGTTATGGGTTTTTTGTGCATAAAAAAACTAGCGTCCATCACATTGCACCTCTCTGTTATAGTCTAGCACCTCTATTATGGCTTGTGAAGGGGGTGTAGAAAGACCAGATGGGCCATCCAATGGGAAGACAGCAAGAGGTACCAGATCACCTGCTGATTGTAGGATGCTCTTAATAAATGTAGTCAGCAGGGCTGCACTGATTGCATTTAAACTGCATTACTGCTGCCTCAGTCTAGGCACTTGTATTTTTAATAGGCGTCCTCTGAATGTTTTCAGTCTCATAATGATACAGTCTCACAGAGACAATCTCTCACACCCAGACAGGTACACAGTGACACACAGACAATCTCTCACACCCAGACAGGTACACAGTGACTACTGTTATAGTCTAGCACCTCTATTATGGCTTGTGAAGGGGGTGTAGACAGACCAGATGGGCCATCCAATGGGAAGACAGCAAGAGGTACCAGATCACCTGCTGATTGTAGGATGCTCTTAATAAATGTAGTCAGCAGGCGCTCACTGATTGCATTTAAACTGCATTACTGCTGCCTCAGCTAGGCACTTGTATTTTAATAGGCGTCCTCTGAATGTTTCAGTCTCATATGATTACAGTCTCACAGAGACAATCTCTCACACCCAGACAGGTACACAGTCTCACACAGACAATCTCTCACACCCAGACAGGTACACAGTGACACACAGACAATCTCTCACACCCAGACAGGTACACAGTGACACACAGACAATCTCTCACACCCAGACAGGTACACAGTGACACACAGACAATCTCTCACACCCAGACAGTCACAGTCTCACACAGACAATCTCTCACACCAGACAGGTACACAGTGACACACAGACAATCTCTCACACCCAGACAGGCACACAGTCTCACACAGACAATCTCTCACACCCAGACAGGTACACAGTGACACACAGACAATCTCTCACACCCAGACAGGTACACAGTGACACACAGACAATCTCTCACACCCAGACAGGTCACAGTGACACACAGACAATCTCTCACACCCAGACAGGTACACAGTGACACACAGACAATCTCTCACACCCAGACAGGTACACAGTGACACACAGACAATCTCTCACACCCAGACAGGTACACAGTCTCACACAGACAATCTCTCACACCCAGACAGGTACACAGTGACACACAGACAATCTCTCACACCCAGACAGGTACACAGTGACACACAGACAATCTCTCAACCCGACAGTAACAGTCTCACACAGACAATCTCTACACCCAGACAGGTACACAGTCTCACACAGACAATCTCTCCACCCAGACAGGTACACAGTCTCACACAGACAATCTCTCACACCCAGACAGGTACACAGTCTCACACAGACAATCTCTCACACCCAGACAGGTACACAGTCTCACACACATACATCCTCACACCCAGACAGGTACACAGTCTCACACAGACATCTCTCACACCCAGACAGGTACACAGTGACACACAGACAATCTCTCACACCCAGACAGATACACAGTGACACACAGACAATCTCTCACACCCAGACAGATACACAGTGACACACAGACAATCTCTCACACCCAGACAGATACACAGTGACACACAGACAACTCTCAACCCAGACAGATCACAGTGACCACAGACATCTCTCACACCCAGACGGTACACAGTGACACACAGACAATCTCTCACACCCAGACAGGTACACAGTCTCACACAGATAGACACCGTCACCCAGACACACTCATACATCCTCCCCAAACAGGTTACACCCACAGGTCTACTAAATCTGCTGCCTAACTCTGTTCTGTGCCATTTTACTTGCAGCCAATCAGAAAGGTCCCGCCCCTGCACAACTCTTAGCTTCAATCTGATTAGCTGCTCATCTTAATCGGTTGCTATTAGCACCTTGGCACCTCCTTAGCTACTGGTATCGCATCGTCTTATTTCTTTAGCCAATCAGTGTGTCCCCCTCAATCTTTAAAGACAGAAGTTTTATCTGACAGGAATGAGACATCCTAACAGACAGGGGGTAAATTTAATACCAAATACTAAACATTACAATGTAGACAGGGGAGAGAGTCCCCATGTCTGTCTTGTACACAGGGTTATAAGACAGGGAGATAGTCCATGTCGGTCTGTACACACATACCCTCCAACAGTACCGATTGGCCGGTATTGTACCATTTTTCACACTTCTGTACCGGCCAAAATACTCATACTGGTTTGTACCAGGTTTCATTTCAATGTACCGATCCGGATAGAATGTACTATCAGTGTCCAGCATACTTTACAGATTACTCCAAGCAGCCTCTGGGCCTGTAACTCCTCCCCTTCCCCTCCTCCCCTCTCAGCAGCAGAGATTTCCTTCCCCTCACCTAGGCTCCTGGCGTTTGGTGGGCGGAGCATCCCTGGTACTCCTGGCAGCTATGAGGAAAGCAATTGCTGGTTGAATCAGATCTTCTCAATGACACTATGTAAGTGACTAAAGGAGCTGCAGCAGCTGGGTTAGGGAGAAGGGAGACTGGGGAGAGATGTGTGCCTCTCCAGAAAGGACATGGTCTGGGACAGGTTCAGCACTGGCAGAGTCCAACTGTTGAGCTGGTTACAGGAGGTGGTTAATTTATGATTAAAGAAAATCTGAAGGGGGTGAATTAAAGGGCATGTCCACCTCCAAGACAATACAGAGATTTGGTGGATACTGAGATAGATACAGTTTATCTATCTATCTATCTATCTTGTATCTAAATGATAGGAGTCCAGTAACTTTGCTATTGTTAACCTTCTTTATATATACATGTCTGCCACAACTCTGCACCACTAATTCATTTAATTGCAGAATTTAGAGCGGAGCATATTTAAATTAGGGTGGTGCTGTGGGTTGAGTTTGGGTGGTGCAAGGGGCCTTTTTCTGTCTTGTGTTGGAGGGTATGTACACAGGGTTATAGACAGGGAGAGAGTATATATGTCTGTCTGTACACAGTGTTATAGACAGGGAGAGAGTATATATGTCTGTCTGTATACAGTGTTATAGACAGGGAGCGCGTATATATGTCTGTCTGTACACAGGGTATAGATGGAAGAGAATATATGTCTGTGTACACAGGGTTATAGACAGACGAGTATATATGTCTGTCTGTATACAGTGTTATAGACAGGGAGCGAGTATATATGTCTGTCTGTACACAGGTTTATAGATGGAGAGAGAATATATGTCTGTCTGTACACAGGGTTATAGACAGGGAGCGAGTATATATGTCTGTCTGTACACAGGGTTATAGATGGAGAGAGAATATATGTTTGTCTGTACACAGGGTTATAGACAGGGAGAGAGTATATATGTCTGTCTGTACACAGGGTTATAGACAGGGAGAGAGTCCACCATGTCTGTCTGTACACAGGGTTAGAGATAGGGAGAGAGTATATATATGTAAGTCTGTACACAGGGTTATAGACAGGGAGAGGTATATTGTCTGTCTGTATACAGTGTTATAGACAGGGAGCGAGTATATATGTCTGTCTGTACACAGGGTTATAATGGAGAGAGAATATATGTCTGTTCTTACACAGGGTTTGACAGGGAGCGAGTAATTGTCGTCTGTACACAGGGTTATAGATGGAGAGAGTTTATATGTCTGTCTGTACACAGGGTTATAGACAGGGAGAGAGTATATATGTCTGTCTGTACACAGGGTTATAGACAGGGAGAGAGTATATATGTCTGTCTGTATACAGGGTTATAGACAGGGAGAGAGTATATATATGTAAGTCTGTACACAGGGTTATAGACAGGGAGAGAGTTTATATGTCTGTCTGTACACAGGGTTATAGACAGGGAGAGAGTATATATGTCTGTCTGTACACAGGGTTATAGACAGGGAGAGAGTATATATGTCTGTCTGTAGACAGGGAGAAAGTATATATGTCTGTCTGTACACAGGGTTATAGACAGGGAGAGAGTATATATGTCTGTCTGTACACAGGGTTATAGACAGGGAGAGAGTATATATGTCTGTCAGTACAGAGGGTTATAGACAGGGAGAGAGTATATATGTATGTCTGTACACAGGGTTATAGACAGGGAGAGAGTATATATGTCTGTCAGTACAGAGGGTTATAGACAGGGAGAGAGTATATATGTATGTCTGTACACAGGGTTAAAGACAGGAAGAGAGTACATGTCTGTCTGTACCAGGGTTATAGACAGGGGGAGAGTATATATGTCTGTCTGTACACAGTGTTTTAGCCAGGGAGAGAGCCCATGTCTGTCTGTACACAGGGTTATAGACAAGGAGAGAGTATACATGTCTGTCTGTACACAGGGTTATAGACAGGGGGAGAGTATATATGTCTGTCTGTACACAGGGTTATAGACAGGGAGAGAGTATATATGTCTGTCAGTACAGAGGGTTATAGACAGGGAGAGAGTATATATGTATGTCTGTGCACAGGGTTAAAGACAGGAAGAGAGTACATGTCTGTCTGTACACAGGGTTATAGACAGGGGGAGAGTATATATGTCTGTCTGTACACAGTGTTTTAGCCAGGGAGAGAGCCCATGCCTGTCTGTACACAGGGTTATAGACAGGGAGAGAGTATATATGTCTGTCTGTACACAGTGTTATAGACAGGGAGAGAGTCCATGTCTGTCTGTACACAGGGTTATAGACAGGGAGAGAGTATGTATGTCTGTCTGTACACAGGGTTATAGACAGGGAGAGTATATATGTCTGTACACAAGGTTATAGACAGGGAGAGAATATATATGTCTGTCTGTACACAGGGTTATAGACAAGGAGAGAGTATATATGTCTGTCTGTACACAGGGTTATGGGACATGTATAACTGTGAGGTAAAGTTACCACAAAACATCACATAATAAAGCCCATCAATAACCATTAAAGGATAAGTGCACCGTATTTCTAACTTGTTGATAGTGGGTAGCTGTAGCATAGTAAAATAATGCAGTGGTGTTTATTTTTGGGTATCCCCTACCCTACCTGCAGCTGTTAAACCTGCTTTCCCTGGCTCTGTGGTGATCTTCCTGTAGCAGGACCTCCCCCACGAGATTCAGTTAGCTAATTCCTGTGTTTAGCCTCACAATAGCGTTCCTTCAGTAGTGCGCTGTGCTACATTCCATAACCCACCTCACCTTTCTGTTTCTATGAACAATTATACACCACATAATAAAAATGTATGTGTTAAATCAGGATGGATTGTGAAAGTAAGGTCCTTTCATTACCTGCAACACAGACACACATATAAGCTTCCAAATCAGCCTTTCAAGCCAAATTTAAGTTTAAAAGGATAAGTACACTCAAAAACAAATTAAAGGGCATGTCCACCCCCAAAACTATAATCCCCCCAACTACTGGCCCCACCATGTGTGTAGTTTAATCCTTACCTCACATCCCAACTCATCTGGTTCTCCTGTAGTCCCCCCCCAAAGTTCAAAAAACTGCCCACCAGGAGGCTAGCAGGTCCATATAGGACACTGCCTGCTACACTGGCCTCACGGAGATTCCTACCATGCGTGCTGCAGCCCTTTTTTCTTTTTTTTTTCATAATGATACAGTCTCACAGAGACAATCTCTCACACCCAGACAGGCACACAGTCTCACACAGACAATCTCTCACACCCAGACAGGTACACAGTGACACACAGACAATCTCTCACACCCAGACAGGTACACAGTCTCACACAGACAATCTCTCACACCCAGACAGGTACACAGTGACACACAGACAATCTCTCACACCCAGACAGGTACACAGTGACACACAGACAATCTCTACCACCCAGACAGGTACACAGTGACACACAGACAATCTCTCACACCCAGACAGGTACACAGTGACCACAAGACAATCTCTCACACCCAGACCAGGTACAACAGTTGACACACGACAATCTCTCACACCCAGACAGGTACACAGTCTCACACAGACAATCTCTCACACCCAGACAGGTACACAGTGACACACAGACAATCTCTCACACCCAGACAGGTACACAGTCTCACACAGACATCTCTCACACCCCACGACAGTACACAGTCTCACACAGACAATCTCTCACACCCCAGACAGGTACACAGTCTCACACAGACATCTCTCACACCCAGACAGTCACAGTCTCACACAGACAATCTCTCACACCCAGACAGGTACACAGTCTCACACAGACAATCTCTCACACCCAGACAGGTACACAGTCTCACACAGACAATCTCTCCACCCAGACAGGTACACAGTCTCACACAGACAATCTCTCACACCCAGACAGGTACACAGTGACACACAGACAATCTCTCACACCCAGACAGATACACAGTGACACCCAGACAATCTCTCACACCCAGACAGATACACAGTGACACACAGACAATCTCTCACACCCAGACAGATACACAGTGACACACAGACAATCTCTCACACCCAGACGATACACATGACACACAGACAATCTCTCACACCCAGACAGGTAACTGACACAGACAATCTCTCACCCCAACGGTACACAGTCTCACACAGATAGACACGTCACCCAGACACACTCATACATCCTCCCCAAAACGGTTACACCCACAGGTCTACTAAATCTGCTGCCTAACTCTGTTCTGTGCCATTTTACTTGCAGCCAATCAGAAAGGTCCCGCCCCCTGCACAACTCTTAGCTTCAATCTGATTAGCTGCTCATCTTTAATCGGTTGCTATTAGCACCTTGGCACCTCCTTAGCTACTGTGTATCGCATCGTCTATATTTCTTTAGCCAATCAGTGTGTCCAGCCCTCAATCTTTAAAGACAGAAGTTTTATCTGACAGGAATGAGACATCCTAGACAGACAGGGGGTAAATTTAATACCAAATACTAAACATTACAATGTAGACAGGGGAGAGAGTCCACCATGTCTGTCTGTACACAGGGTTATAGACAGGGAGATAGTCCATGTCTGTCTGTACACACATACCCTCCAACAGTACCGATTTGGCCGGTATTGTACCATTTTTCACACTTCTGTACCGGCCAAAATACTCATACTGGTTTGTACCAGGTTTCATTTCAATGTACCGATCCGGATAGAATGTACTATCAGTGTCCAGCATACTTTACAGATTACTCCAAGCAGCTCTGGGACTGTAACTCCTCCCCTTCCTCCCTCCCTCTCAGCAGCAGAGATTTCCTTCCCCTCACCTAGGCTCCTGGCGTTTGGTGGGCGGAGCATCCCTGGTACTCCTGGCAGCTATGAGGAAAGCAATTGCTGGTTGAATCAGATCTTCTCAATGACACTATGTAAGTGACTAAAGGAGCTGCAGCAGCTGGGTTAGGGAGAAGGGAGACTGGGGAGAGAGTGTGCAGTCCTCCAGAAAGGACATGGTCTGGGACAGGTTCAGCACTGGCAGAGTCCAACTGTTGAGCTGGTTACAGGAGGTGGTTAATTTATGATTAAAGAAAATCTGAAGGGGGTGAATTAAAGGGCATGTCCACCTCCAAGACAAATACAGAGATTGGTGGATACTGAGATAGATCAGTTTATCTATCTATCTATCTATCTTTGTATCTAAATGTATAGGAGTCCAGTAACTTTGCTATTGTTAACCCTTCTTTATATATACATGTCTGCCCAACTCTGCAACCACTTAATTCATTTAATTGCAGAATTTAGAGCGGAGGCATATTTAAATTAGGGTGGTGCTGTGGGTTGAGTTTGGGTGGTGCAAGGGGCCTTTTTCTGTCTTGTGTTGGAGGGTATGTACACAGGGTTATAGACAGGGAGAGAGTATATATGTCTGTCTGTACACAGTGTTATAGACAGGGAGAGAGTATATATGTCTGTCTGTATACAGTGTTATAGACAGGGAGCGAGTATATATGTCTGTCTGTACACAGGGTTATAGATGGAGAGAGAATATATGTCTGTCTGTACACAGGGTTATAGACAGGGAGCGAGTATATATGTCTGTCTGTATACAGTGTTATAGACAGGGAGCGAGTATATATGTCTGTCTGTACACAGGGTTATAGATGGAGAGAGAATATATGTCTGTCTGTACACAGGGTTATAGACAGGGAGCGAGTATATATGTCTGTCTGTACACAGGGTTATAGATGGAGAGAGAATATATGTTTGTCTGTACACAGGGTTATAGACAGGGAGAGAGTATATTGTCGGTCTGACACAGGGTTAGACAGGGAGAGAGTCCACCATGTCTGTCTGTACACAGGGTTAGAGATAGGGAGAGAGTATATATATGTAAGTCTGTACACAGGGTTATAGACAGGGAGAGAGTATATATGTCTGTCTGTATACAGTGTTATAGACAGGGAGCGAGTATATATGTCTGTCTGTACACAGGGTTATAGATGGAGAGAGAATATATGTCTGTCTGTACACAGGGTTATAGACAGGGAGCGAGTATATATGTCTGTCTGTACACAGGGTTAAGTATGGAGAGAGTTATATGTCTGTCTGTACACAGGTTAGACAGGGAGAGAGTATATATGTCTGTCTGTACACAGGGTTATAGACGGGAGAGAGTATATATGTCTGTCTGTATACAGGGTTATAGACGGGGAGGATATATATATATGTAAGCTGTACCAGGGTTTATAGACAGGGAGAGAGTTATATTCTGTCTGTACACAGGGTTATAGACGGGAGAGAGTTATATGTCTGTCTGTACACAGGGTTATAGACAGGGAGAGAGTATATATGTCTGTCTGTAGACAGGGAGAAAGTATATATGTCGTCTGTACCGTAATTATAGACAGGGAGAGAGTATATAGTCTGTCTGTACACAGGGTTATAGACAGGGAGAGTATATATGTCTGTCAGTACAGAGGGTTATAGACAGGGAGAGTATATATGTATGTCTGTACACAGGGTTATAGACAGGAGAGAGTATATAGTCTGTCAGTACAGAGGGTTATAGACAGGGAGAGAGTATATATGTATGTCTGTACACAGGGTTAAGACAGAAGAGAGTACATGTCTGTCTGTACACAGGGTTATAGACAGGGGGAGAGTATATATTCTGTCTGTACACAGTGTTTTACCAGGGAGAGAGCCCATGTCTGTCTGTACACAGGGTTATAGACAAGGAGAGAGTATACATGTCTGTCTGTACACAGGGTTATAGACAGGGGGAGAGTATATGTCTGTCTGTACACAGGGTTATAGACGGAGAGAGTATATATGTCTGTCAGTACGAGGGTTATAGACAGGGAGAGAGTATATATGTATGTCTGTGCACAGGGTTAAAGACAGGAAGAGAGTACATGTCTGTCTGTACACAGGGTTATAGACAGGGGGAGAGTATATGTCTGTCTGTACACAGTGTTTTAGCCAGGAGAGAGCCCATGCCTGTCTGTACACAGGGTTATAGACAGGAGAGAGTATATATGTCTGTCTGTACACAGTGTTATAGACAGGGAGAGAGTCCATGTCTGTCTGTACACAGGGTTATAGACAGGGAGAGAGTATGTATGTCTGTCTGTACACAGGGTTATGACAGGGAGAGTATATATGTCTGTACACAAGGTTATAGACAGGAGAGAATATATATGTCTGTCTCGTACACAGGGTTATAGACAAGAGAGAGATATATGTCTGTCTGTACACAGGGTTATGGGACATGTATAACTGTGAGGTAAAGTTACCACAAAACATCACATAATAAAGTAAGCCCATCAATAACCATTAAAGGAAAGTGCACCGTATTTCTAACTTGTTGATAGTGGGTAGCGTGAGCATAGTAAAATAATGCAGTGGTGTTTATTTGGGGTATCCCCTACCCTACCTGCAGCTGTTAAACCTGCTTTCCCTGGCTCTGTGGTGATCTTCCTGTAGCAGGAACCTCCCCACGAGATTCAGTTAGCTAATTCCTGTGTTTAGCCTCACAATAGCGTTCCTTCAGTAGTGCGCTGTGCTACATTCCATAACCCACCTCACCTTTCTGTTTCTATGACAATTATACACACAATAATAAAAATGTATGTGTTAAATCAGGATGGATTGTGAAATGTAAAGGTCCTTTCATTACCTGCAACACAGACACACATATAAGCTTCCAAAATGCAGCCTTTCAAGCCAAATTTAAAGTTTAAAAGGATAAGTACACTCAAAAAACAAATTAAAGGGCATGTCCACCCCCAAAACTATAATCCCCCCAACTACTGGCCCCACCATAGTGTAGTTTAATCCTTACCTCACATCCCAACTCCATCTGGTTTCTCTGTAGTCCCCCCCCAAAGTTCCAAAAACTGCCCACCAGGAGGCTAGCAGGTCCTATAGGACACTGCCTGCTACCTGCCTCACGGAGATTCCTACCATGCGTGCTGCAGCCCTTCTCCCCCCTCCCTCCCTCCTCCCTCTCCCTCCCTCTCCCTCCCGTTCTACTATCCCTCCCCCTAGCATTAAACCCCCTTAATTTCTGCTCCCCCATGTCCCCAGCCCCAACCGCATGTTTTTTTTTTTAAAAGCTCCCCAAACTCTTACTTTCCTCTCCGCTTTCCTCTGCTGCACTGAATGACCGGCAGCCGCGTCCGTGATTGGCTCTGCCGCTCAGCCAATCACAGACGCGACTGCCGGTCCCCCCTCTGCTTGCTTCTCGCAAGCAGAGGCCGGCATGGCGGCGGAGGATCAAGGGGAGGTAAGTAAGAGTTTGGGGAGCTTTTTGAAAAAACAAAACATGCGGTTGGGGCTGGGGGACATGGGGGAGCAGAATATTAAAATTCTATTTTAGGGGTGGACATAGCCTTTAAGTGTAAATGTAAGTTGTAGCTTTAAATAACCATCTTCCTTTTTTTTCATTTTAGGTCCCTTCTGAGCCTATAAAATAATAGAAAAAATCACCTGAGGAAGGGGGCACGTATCCCCCGAAACGTTGTGAGATGTTGTTTGGTCTATAGTTTATAAAGCTACAGTTTGGAGTGCCACCCTTGCTTCTTCGTTATTACCTTCTGAGCCTACCTGTGCTCCAGTAAAGTTCAGGTCATCTTGGATCATGTTTGCAGTCACCTTAGCCCCGCCCCCTGAGACTTCCTGGATCTCCTTCCAGAGTGTGTCCAAAAATCCACGGTCAGTTAGCTTCGTGCACACGTGTGCCTGCGTGACGTCATCATGCCGCGTCATCATGCCTGCGAGACTTGCGCATGTGACGTCATCATGCCGCGCTGCAGAGCTAACTGACCGTTTTGGACACACTCTGGAAGGAGATCCAGGAAGTCTCAGGGGGCGAGATTAGGTGACTGCAAACATGATCCAAGATGACCTGAACTTTACTGGAGCACAGTAGGCTCTAAAAAGAAAAAAAAGGGAGATGGTTAGTTTAAGCTACAGCTTACATTTACACTTAATTTGTTTTTTGAGTGTACTTATCCTTTAAACTTTTCTTTCTAGTTATATCATATTATTGTAATATATCATATTATTGTAATAACACTTTAAACACCATGATCATATGCATAATAATAACAAATTGGAAGAGAGCACATGTAGTGGGGTCAGTTCCATTTAGGGTTGCCAGATTTAGGGTTGCCAGACTTTACTTGCACTTGAGTGGGATGAGGCAGAGATTAGCTGTAGGTGTGATGGAGCAAGGGATTGGGCAGTGTGAGGGCAGGGTTGGGCGGAACAAATTGAGAAATGTGCATCCCAAAAATGCAATCTAAAATGCACAAGTGGAGCCTAGCGCTTGCATGTTTGTCAGGGGAGTTTATTTGTTTTTTTTTATAATTGATCTGTTTTATTGTGCAGATGCATTCATTAAAGGAGAACAAAAATGTAATTTTTTTTTCAAAAAACAGTTCAAATAAAAACTACCTGTGGTAGGGAGGTAGGATTGGTAATTCTTAAATTCCAATTTTGTTTCTGTGTGGAGTGCCAGTACAAAAAATATTGCGTCTACCAGGTGAATTCCGCTTTACGAACGGATTCTCGAATGGCCGAAAGTCCCGTTGTCAGACGTTCAATCGTCCCACGGCTCAACCCGGGACCCTCTCCCGGGTCCTTAGAAGGACCATTGTGGCCCTTACCAGGGCCCTTTGGGGCTTTAGGGGTGCCACAGCTCGAACTGGGCCCCCACTCCCCAGCACTTATAAGTGCCCTTGTGGACCTAGGAAGGGCCTTTGTGGCACTGACAAGTGCCTTTTGGGACTTAAAGGACATGTCCACTGTAAAAACCTTTTTTATATATGGTAGCTATCTCCTGCCCCACCCCCTAACCACAATGTTATTTCTTTAAAAAAACATTCAGATCAGTACTTACTGCTAGGGATGGCCGGTTCGCGGATCCGAACCCGGATCCGCCGCGGATTTATCCCGTTCGCGAACGGCGGATTTTTCCGGATTTTCCGCCTTCCGAACCGCAGATTTCCCTTATTTTCGTAAATACATATTTTAGAAAATTCTTGAAATTACGAGGATTACTCGTATTTTTGAAAATATATATTTTCGAAAATTTTCGAAATTACGAGTTTTCTCGTATTTTTGAAAATTTTTGAAAATTCGCGAATGCATAATTTAGAAACTTTTCGAAAATACGAGAAAACTCGTAATTTCGAGGATATTATTCCTTTTTAACGGGTCCGCTCGCGGATTTTCTAATTTTTCCGAATATTCGCGGATCCTCAAGCGGACCGGATTTTGCGAAGTTCGGACATCTCTACTTACTGCCCATCGCTCCCATGTCGCTGTTCTGGCTCCCAGCTTCCCAGAACTTGCAAGCAGGGGGCAGGACCCGGAAGCCGCGTCTGTGATTGGCTGAGACGCAGCCAATCACAGACGTGGCTGCCATGAATGGAGGCGCTATGGGAATGATGGGCTGTAAGTCCGATTTGACTGCTTTTTTTAAAGAAATAACCTGGCAGTTAGAGATTGTCAGGGGGGAGCTACCATATCTAAAAATGGTTTTAAGCTAGGTGGAAGGGCACGAGAGGATGGATCCGGATGGTGGGAAGGAGGAGGGAAAGGGCTCCACAGCACATGCCTCTGTCCTCTTAGAGGACAGATCAGAGGCAGAAACCTTTTCATCAGGAAGACACCTCCTACACTTCAGTTTCCTTGATTTTGGACAAGCACTGCAGGGGAACCATAAGGAGCAGAGATGTAAGATTTTTTAAAACTGTACAGTGGGGCCAGTAGTGGGTTAGATTTTAGTTTGTGAGGTGGACATGCCCTTTAAGGGGTCCCGCAGCTCATCCCGGACCCCCTCCCCAGCACTTAGAAATGCCTTGAGTGCCTTTGTTGGGGGTCCTACAGCTCAAAACCAATACCCCCGTTGGCTTTTAGAAGAGCCCTTGGGGGCATGTCTTCTTTTTTCCCAGCCAGCGACACCAACTCCGCTCAAATTGCCGACTCTGGGTGATGTCGCTGTAGCCTGCTGGCGTCATCAACGTTGACAGTGTTGCACCCAGCCACTGGTTCAGATACTTGGATGACACTTGGGTTAAAATCCGTGAAAAGGAAGTACAAGCCGTGACAACACATCAATGCTGTGGACCAAAACATCAGATTTACAAGGGAAGAGGAAAAAAACAACACACTAGCAGTGGACTGCTTGGTAGAAGTCAGGGAGAACTGAAGGTTTACAGAAAATGTTTTACTCCTACCACCCTTTAGATTACAAGCTGGGTAACCCTGCAACAGGCTGCAAGTCTTAAAAGAAAAATTAAACATCTCAGAGGAGCCCTTAAAACTTGTATATATCCGAACTGGCCCTTTGTTAAAAGAGGTAGAAGGAAAGAAAAGAACACGAATACCAACAGTTAAGGGGGAAAGGAAGACAGGAAAAATAATATTGTCATCCCATATGTAGCAGGGGTCTCCAAGAAATTATAAAAAAATTACAACACCATATCCCTGTCTGTTTTAAACCAAAAAAACACACTGAGGAAGCAACTAGTGCATCCAAAAGACTCAATACTGAAACCTAGGAAGAGCAACATCATATACGCAGTGCAGTGAAGAGTGCTCTGATTTGTATGTGGTAGAAATCAAACAACATATTGCCCAGCACAGAAGAGCATATTCCGAATGTCAGGACTCAGCCTTGTTTTTTAAGGAAAAAGGACATACATTTGAAGATTGTAATGTCAACATCCTGGCAAAGGAACAGGATTGGTTCAAGTTAGGTGTCAAGGAGGCCATTTATGTGAAAATAAAGAAACCAAGCCTGAATAGAGGTGGGGGGTTGACACCAACTGTCTGCCATGTACAATGCTGTTTTGACGCCTTACCCTAGGCAGTTGCGATAACACCTCATAACCACAATGCAATCAAAACCTTGCATTTAGAAAGTCGCAAACACCTTGCTTTTTTATTCTGATTGGGACTTTACAGGGTATTTATTGCCACAGATTCTTGTACAAGTCATTCTGACTTATGATAAACCCAGTCAGAGGATTAGCGAAACGTCTTAAACTAAACTAAACGTCAACAGATATTTCATCACCTGGATGAATAAGAACCTTCATAAGCAAAGGTAAAGGTGTTTTTAGCCTAAAGTGTGTACTTCTAGTGCAGCCCGAAATTTATGCATTACTCTCATTGAACTGTTTGCTGGCAGTGTGTTTGTGAAAGTGGGAATGGTTTTATTCAGGAAATTCAGCATTTTGTACTACATATAAGAACAAAAATTCTAACTTTGATTTTTCTTTTTTTTTTCTTTTTATGAAACCCACCTAAATTTTTTTTAATGTATAAATGAAAAATGGCACCATGTAGCTGAAGGGTGTGTACCACATATACTTGAGTATATGTATACCACATATACTTAAGTATAAACCGACCCAAGTATAAACCGAGGTACCTTTTTACCTGAAAGAAAAGGGGGATCGACTCGAGTATAAACCGAGGGTAGAAAATATGGACACTACTGCCTTCTGATTCTGTTGTTTTGAGGCTTTAGTGCCCTTTAAATGGACAGCAAAATTCCCATACAGTAGTCCCATACAGTAATAGCCAGATCCAGTATGGTTATTACTGTATGGGACTACTGTATGGGAATTCTGCTGTCCATTTAAAGGGCAACTAAAACCTCAAAACAATACAGAATCAGAAGGCAGTATGGGAGTTGTAGTTTTTAAACATCTGCTGTAGCCAATGCTTGCAAATAGGGGTAAATCTTCCTTTATTTGTGCATACAGTATGCACAAATAGAGGAGGTCTTACTCTTATTTGTAAGTATTGTGCACTCCTGCTGTTTTGTGGTATTCTCCTACCTTACAAGAATTGTGGAAGCACTCCAATTAGGCTAATTTACAACTACATTTAGTGGAAGTGCTACTGATCTGGTCAAACATTTTTTTGCTAATCGTAATTGAAATAAAATAAATTGAAAAGGTTAGACGTTAGGACCTTCCAGACTGGGGTTAACTTGATGTGGTTGGAAGGCTTTTCATTCATGTGATCACAGTAATGTATACTAAAACCCCTTTGTTTATAAAGTATGCCAGTGAGCAGAGAATATGATATTGTATGGGACCTAGGAATGTGCATTGATTATGTTTGTATTCTCCTACCTTGTCCGGCGGCCGCTTACTCCTCACTCCACATCCCATGCACTTCTGGATGATGTCACTACTCGGCGGCGCGAAGTGAGAGGCAGTGATGTCATCCAGAAGCGCACAGAGGAAACGGAGCGTGCGGCCGCCAGGCAAGGTACGAGAAGGATTGACTCGAGTATAAACCGAGATAAGATTTTCAGGCTTTTCTTAAAGTCTGAAATCAATATTTTATTATGGGGTTTTGATCAAGATTATTAAGCTTGAAACTTCTTTGCTAATTTTTTTAAAAGAAAATATGCTAATTTTTTAAAAGAAAATATGGAGGCAAGACAGGAGGCAGAGATATTTGGACAGGAAGACAACCACTACTCCTCAGTTTCCTGGATTTTGGACATGGACTACAGGGGAATAATAGGGAGCAGAAATGTAAGGTAAGGAGTTTTTTTAAACTACTGTGGGGCCAGTAGTGAGTTAAATTTTACTTTTGGGGGTGGACATGCTCTTTAAGAACTTCATGGTGTTCCTTAATGCACTGACATCTATGCATTGACCCCTAATCCAGATTTTGTACCTTGCACAAAATATTCCAGTGGTACCTGAACCCTCATCATTACAGTATGTAACTATAAATGCCTTAAATACACTGGCGTAACTGCCGCGACTGCTCGTGGGGGGGGCCCGGATGGTAGTAGGGCCCACCACAAGCACATAATCCGTGCAGCAACCAGCCTTTTTAAACAGTTGATGATTACGCGTATGAAGAAAACATACGCACGATCTGCTGTTTAAAAGACCGGACCCAAACGGTTCAGTTCCAGAATTTCAGGTCCGGTTTTAAACAGCTGATTCCGCATATGTTTTCTTCATACGCACAATCAGCTGTTTAAAAAGGCTGTTTGCTGCATGGATCTTGGAGTCTGTGGAGATCAACGTGAATGGAGGACGGAGTCGGGCCCGGCCCCCAAACTCACGGGCGGGCCCGGGGACCCTTCAGGTATGACCCTGCTTAAATAATTTATCTGCAAAGTTTACATGCACCTTCAAAAATGTTTATTTGGGCACTGCCATCTTGGTAACCAAGGCTTCTGGTTATTGCTCTGAACTTCAATCCCAGCATGCAATTAGCAATCTTTTTTGTTACATTATGGGCCTTTTTTACTGAATACAAGCTACTAAGTAGCAGGAGAAATATTGCAGCTTGCAGAGGAGACCCGGCACAAGCTTCAAGAAAGGGGGGTTGTTTTCCATAACAAGTTGCCGCGAATAAACAAAATGATAGGTTCCTGGCTGCATCAAACACGTTGGCTACCAGCACAGTCAATCATTTAGAGTGCTAAGTAAGGGGGGGGGGGGGGGGGGGGGGGGAGTTGTGGTTCTCTGCAAGGAAGTAGTATTGGCATTTGGGAGTCATTCAGTCCCTTATTTTCTGTGATGCATTTTGGAAGCTGAATGAACACTGTAACCTAAAATTGTGGTTATGAACTCATGTTAAGTTAAGAAGCTATACTTTGATATGGAATCTAATTGGATGTAGACCCTTTTTTAAGGATGTTTTTTGAACATGTACATTATACTGATTTAAAAAAATTGAAGATGTATGTTCTTTTTTACAATATTTGGAAAATTGTATTTATTAATAAACATGCATGGATATTTCACTATGTTGTTTTAATTTAAGTCCGGCTTTTCAACAGTAATTGGTTTAACTTTTTAAAACTTTTTTTTATAGTTTTTAAATATATCTGACTGTTCAAAGAAAAGAATAAAAGCAACTCAAACCATCATAGTTTGAGCCAATCACAGGCACCACTGCCGATCCGGCCCCTTCTACAGGTTCCATGTACAGAAAAGGCACGGAAGCTAAGCAGAAGACAGCCAATGGAGGAACGAGAACTGGTAGGTAGATTAAGAACCTAAGAACCTTGCAAAGTTGAGTTTTTTTAGGCAATTAGCCTAATCCTAAAAGTTTGTTTGGGGGGTGGACATACTCTTTAATGCAAGTTTTAATCATTTCTGTTAAATTGTCCTAGGAAATGAGAAAACAGTCCCAGAATCATCAAAGATAAGTGAACTGGGTCACAAGGAAACAGTGACCCATGAATCAGATCCCCTTCTGGAGTATATGCTTAAATCAAGTTTAGTTAATTCACATTGTTGAAAAGCTACAGAATAAAGGCCTGTGCACCAAGTATTGTATTCCAAAAAAATGTTTTGGTACAAAGCAATTAAAGTGCACTGTAAAATCAAGTTATGTTCATTTGGAAGCTGGAGCTTTAAAAATACTGATGCCATATTTTTTTTTTACCTATGCCTCTCCAGAGTCTACCTTTGTGCCTTGAAAGTTGCAGACATCTTGTTACTGGTTTGCTGAATGTCAAGCTCCACCCCTCTGAAATTTCCTCTGCTTTCTCCTGCTTGAGCCTCAAACAGTAATGCTTGTGAGTTCCGTGCACTCTCCTGCTTGAGCCTCAAACAGTAATGCCTGTGAGTTGGAACTCACAGGCATTATTGTTTGAGGCTCAAGCAGGAGAAAGCAGAGGAAATCTCAGAGGGGCGAAGCTTAAAATTCAGCAAACCAGTAACAAGATGTCAGCCACTTTCAAGGCCCAAAGCTAGGCTCTGGAGGGACATAGGTAAAAAAAAATATGGCAACAGTATTCTTAAAGCTGCAGCTTCCAAATAAACATAACTTGATTTTACAGTGCACTTATCCTTTAATAGTTAGATGGGCTAACAGTAAAAACATAGTTATCAAACTAAAAAAATTAATTAAATCTTTTGTTAAAATGTAATCAATAAATTGCCTCCATTTGTGAAAAAATCTTTTGTGTTTTTTTTCTAAGAATCTTTCTGTATTTATTTTCTTTGTGTGATGTCTCTAATTCTGCCCTATCAAAAGGAACATTGGTTCTTAGGCTGTGTACACACTATGCAATTTTTTGAGCCGATCGACTGATAGTTCAGTGTATCGTTCAATCAGGCTGAATCAGACAAATGGGCAATTGGACTTGTCTAAAAACCACGGGCGATCGTTTGGTCCTCTATGGACCATATTCTCAGCCACTGCGAACTGTCGGCCGTGGCTACTTTTGTCCTTTGTCCCAGCCGACTGGTTAGAAGTGCTGACGGACAGTCAGGACAAAGAATTGCAAGGTGTGTACCCAGCTTAATGCTGGCCATTAAGGTGCCCATACACTTACTTACCTCCTGACATCCCCATGATGTTAGACCAATGCTCATACAATGGCCCGATATTTTTAGCTTTTGAGGTTTAATTTAAAATAAGTGGGCCAAAGAGGAAAACGTTTCATGGGAATGTAAAACAGACAGTTCCTCCTGCTTTTCTTGATAGTGTTGATAATCGAACATCAAATCTTTCAAATGTCTTATAAGTGTATAACATGTGGGAGCCTTTGGCAAAACCATAGAATTTGAGATAGATGAGCAGTTGGTTGTTTGCATTTATGGCTGATATTTCTAGGCCCCTTTTGCTCTTTTGGGATCAAATGGGTGTTATTAAAAGCATAGTAGGTTATGTAAATAAACTTGCATTGGGTTTCTCCCCATCGTTCTTTGACAGTAACCTTTTTAATGTTTTTGAGAAATTTGTGGGTACTGTATCCTAATTATTGAAATCAGTTGTCATATGGTGAGATTAGAACCAGCCTTAACATGCAGAAAGGGAAAGCATCAATGGGGTATAGTATTCATTTTAGATGTTCTGCTTTCCCAAAAGCTAATTAATATATTGCAGAAAGTGGCATTGGGGAATGTTATACACTCTATACATTTTTGGAGATGTTTAATATTGTTTCTCATCAAGGAATATCATATCTTTCATATAACATATTAAATTCTGATAACAAATATGCCTTAAGCTTTATGGAAAAGATGGGTGATAGTTCAAGGGCTTTGCTGTGTGTTATGGTGTCCTTTTTCAAGCTATTAGTTTTAAACGTACATGGTCGAAATTTTAGGTTACAATATAGTATGGCTTTTAGTGACGGTGGTGAGAAAAAGGGTTACAATATAGTATGGCTTTTAGTGACGGTGGTGAGAAAAAGGTTGAATATATGTAAAAGTTGATTGCAATCTTAGGGACCCTCTGATGCAAAGTGTGATTGCATTGTGGCTAAGATTGCAATCATACCTTGCATTCAGAAGGTCCCTAACACCTGGCTGTTATATGCTAAATGGGACTTTCCAGGGTACTTTGAAGGATAACTATACTTTATAGAAATGGAAAGTCCCTATGGCAGGGAGGTAGGATTGATATCTAAAAAGTGTTGAACTAAAATTTAGCGCTCTTTTACATATATTCAACCTTTTTCTCACCACCGTCACTAAAAGCCATACTATATTGTAACAAAATTATTTTTATAGTAAAATTAACAATGAGGTAATATCTGTTGTATTCAGTTAGATCTACTGGCATTTTACTAGTCATCCGGCAAGGCTTTATCAATTCAGAGTGACTTGTACAAGAATCTATTGGCAATAAGTCCTAATTAGTAAATAACAGCCAGGTGTTAGCCACAATGCAATCACACTTTGCATCAGAGGGTCCCTAACACCTGGCTGTTATTTGCTAAGGGGGAGAGTGGGGGAAATTACTAAGATTCGTTGTTTGGTGAAAAAAAGAGTAGATTCAAATAAAATAATTGAAATATTAATACATAGAGACATGGCTGTATTAGTGCAAGTTACAGCATTTTGAAGACCTTTTTCTTTATTTGTTTTTAATGTAGAATCAACATATGAAGAGGAGAAGAATATTTAGTAAGTTTTATGATGCTCAGCTGCATCAGTGCAATTAATCGTCTATCAAGCCCATACGGAATAAAAAGGCAGTGTGCGCCATACATATACCACTTTATTTATAAACACTATATTTCATGCCATGTTGCATGTTTTTTTGATGGACACATTTTGCTTTTTTCTTTTTTTTTTTGCACCTGTTTATGTTTTATACATATGTATCACAGAGGGTTATTTGGTCTCTTAAGTGGGAAGCTCTAATTGATTAAAATATTTAGATAAATATTTAGATAAAATATTGTTTGACTAATTGTTAGAAGTTAAAGTTTTTCTTTATTTTTTTTTTGTAGAATCCACAATATCGCCAACTGTAGCAGAGGAGAAGAAGCGTGATCTGAAGGCAATCCTGGTAGATGTTAGAAAATAGTAACTGATTATTAGGTAGAGATTCCACCTTTTGTGCCAACATTGGGTTAATGGCGGAAGGAATGTATAGATACTAGTGTCAAATACTGGTAAATTTCTTGGATCTGGTGGTTCCAGTGTAAAAGATAATCAGTGTGTAATGGTTTTGCTGACTCTTTCAGTAAAACTTACTGGTAATGAACACAAAATAATTTTTCTATGGGCTTCTAGGGTTTAAGAAAAAAGAGTCCAGCTTTTATGTACCCGTTGTATATTTGAAACACACTAAAGGTTCGTACACACGTGCAATTGCGGGTCCCGACCCGCGATGCACGATGTGTACGAACATTCATATCACCCAATAATCGGCCCTTTATTGGCCGAAACGGCTGTTCGGTCTTGGGATCGTTGCCCAAACAGGTGGATCTCCAAACGACTGTCCGTTTTGGGCGATAAAGGGCAGATACACGGGCCGATTATTGGTCGAAATGAACGTTCATACACATCATGCGTCGCAGGTCGGGACCCGTGATTCGCACATGTGTAAGAACCTTAAGTTATAAGTAATTGCAAACATAAAGAGAAAAAATGGACCTAGTATGATCCTTTTTTTATTAATTTTGCCATGTACATTACCAGAAGAAATAGATGAATAATAATCTCACTGTATGAGGTGCCATACAAACCAGTTGCTATTAAGACTCTTATGTCCTTTACACAGAGATTTTTACATGTTATTGTGTTTTCAATGTGACGAGTCAAAGAGCATTATAACAGATGAGTTACAGCTGTGAATTCAGAAGTGTCTTTTGTATGTACAGCAATATTAAAAACACATATATACTATTCATTTCACTGGCAATTTCTCTCCGGAGTTTATTTCCTTACATTATAAATTAATGACTTTAACTTATGTTTTTCATGGTGACTCCAGATTCTTCTTCAAAGAGAAGCCTAAAATAATGATTATAGGTAAATAATCTGAATATTTTTTATTTCTTACCATTCAGATCACTGTGATCTACTTCCAAGCAATTAAAAGGGACAGACTACTATAAACTGGCTCAGGCCTGAGTGTCTCCTCACAAAACCATAATAAAAGAATATTATTATTGACAATGTTATAGTTAGCAATTTTCCTAGTATATATAGAAATACTACCTACCTGCCTACTGTCATTTACCTTGTGTTTAAGTGTCTAATGACTTTACTTTATCTCCTTTGTTCCTAGAGAGAGCTAAGGCAGCACGAACAAGCTTGATGAAAATCCAGCGAGAGTTCAAAGTTATCATCCTATACTCTTGCATGGGTGCGATACTGCTCATATTCCTTTTGTTTCGCTTTGCTCTCTTTTGTAAGGAATATACAAAAAAACAGTAAGTGTCCATTAACAATTACCTTTTGTGATACCTTTTGTGATGGAGTTCTGTTTAACAAAGTTCTTAATTTTGTGTTTCCCTCTTTTTATCTCTGCAGGAAGAATAACTTGAGACTGGCAGATGAAGGTTAATATATTAGATTGACATCTTTCTACTTAATTACAAACTATTGTGGGGGAAATTCTATTCTGAAATTCTGTTTTTTACAGGCCATGCACAGATGACTGAAGTCCCCAAAGAAGTGGAACCTGAACCTGAGGACCAAGATGATGCAATACAGAAGTCAGAAGAAGTATAAACTGTCGAGAGATATCCCCAAGGATTATAAAGTGTATAATGAACATTAATAGGAATATACCACAGTATTGTATAGTTAAAAGGGCAATTATACCTCCCTAAATTACCCTCCCTCCCCTAGTAACACACAGGGATTAAAGCACTAGGTCATCATCACTGGGTTTGCTGGGTATCTTCTATACCATTCAGTAACAATATCTGTCTCATAGTACCTATTACAGGACTCACTGGCCTCTGGGAAAAGGTGATCCTAGCAATGAGACCTAGCTGTTTAGGTCCTCAGCCTGGGTACTAATTAGAAGAGGGAGGGTTTTTAGTAAAGTATAGCTTTCTTTAAAACAGACACTAAACTACTGCTAGTACAAAATAGTTGGATGTCATTAGGTTTGCAGACATCTCAGCAAAGTTTGTTCCTCTGTTATTATTTACAGAGAATTCTTAAAAAAAAAACACTGTACTAAGAAACAAAGCATAAACCTTCTATATACCTAATCATAGCCAAGCTTGGAATTACTTTTTTCCCAAAGGGCATCCCATTACAGAACCAAACTCCTCCTCTCTTGGAACACTAAATGTGATTTTACATATATTTTTACAAGTATATGTGACCCTAGAGAGTCTACTAAAATAATTGCTACCACAGAAGTACCCAGGCTGATGCAGTAAGACAAATATTAATATGTAGCTGCCCTTGTTATTAAACAGAACCCTAAAACTATTTTTCATCGATATGTCAAACGTTTTTAAAAGACAAAATATATAACATAACAAAACATAAAAAGCATGATATAAGCATCAGTTTATTTAGTTCCCATGGGCAGGGGTATTCTGATTAATATTCTGAATAGACCATATCTGGCTAAGTGGGAACCAATCAGGGCCAGACTCAAATATGAATGGCTGATTTTATTTGACCTTATAGTGACTGACTATAGGATGTGTAGGATGTCATACACAATAAGCCCATAATAACAAACACTGAAAATGCTCTTCTTTACATTAGCACTGCTAGAAAAAGTATTTTGTTTAGTTCTAAATATTAATAAAACCAGAAGAAGAATTAGAGAGTGAAGTAGGACACCCCCCATGAAGTAGGGAACAGATAATATTATATTTTATGTTGTTATTTTATAACTTTAAAAGTACTTTAGGAGAAAAGTGCTTTACAAATGTTATTGTGTTGTATTATACTGTATTGTATTGTAAAAAAAAATGTTCTTTGTGTAAATGTTGTAACCTTTCTGGAAATGTAAATAAATTATCCTCCAAAACATTGTTGTCACGAGTTTTATTTATAGAAAAGTTATGTTTAGGAGCATTCAGTAAGTGTTAATGTTCATAAAACAATCACAGATACTTGCAGCAGTCTTGTAAATTTTGTTTGATTTATTTTATGTTGGTAAAGGATAAGACAGAAATTAAAATGTATTTGGGACATAAATAACTAATTGCACCTGGAGAAATGGGACGAAAAGGAGCCATAGTGTGTGCATCACCTGAACAGCTTGGTATAGGTAGATTTAATCACAAGTTCTATCCTATACACCAGACATACAGAGCAATGCTGTGGGTTTGTGCAGGTTTTACACTAGCTTTGGAAATAGCGCAGCCTATGTAATTTAGGCAGCCTTACGTTTTGCGCTACCTTGTAGCACAGAACTTACAGAGAGATGAAATAAAATTTCTTATTGCTAAAAATGGTGCTAATTTTGCCCCAACCAATCAAATGTTAGCTTTCAAATGGAAAATAACATTTGATTGGTTAGGGCAAAATTAGCACCATTTTTAATGGTAAGAATTTATTACATCTCCCTATTAATGCCTTCAAGGCAGGTGCTTCTTACCTGACCAGGATATCGCAATGCAGTCAATGTTGCAAAATTATTCACTGCTCACAAAGGTACATAACGCAAAGGAACGTAAGGCAAAGGTACATAACACAAAGGTACATAACGCGCTTCTAGTTCTGCATTGTCCCCTTAATGTTCTGTAGGTACAAAAGATGTGTTCATCTAGATGGTTAGGATTATATTATTAAATGATACACAGAACTGATATTGAGAGGTAGGAATTACCAATCCTTCCTCACTGCCCCAGGTACATTTCATTTATCTGTTTTTTCGGTTTTTTTTTAAATGTATTCACCAAATCTATCGTCTAATATTATTGTATTTACACAATATTGTCAAAGTATTGGGATGCCAATTCACATCATTAAACTCACGTGTTTCACCCAATTCCAATCAAATATAAAACCATGCACGCTTGAACATTAGTGAAAGAATGGGCCGCTCTCAGGGGCTTGGTAAATACCAGTGCGGTACAGGATGCTAATGATGCAATAAATCGATTCATACAATTACCCTGCAACTAAATATTTCATGGTCAACTGTTAGTAGTTTTATAATAAAGGGGAAGCAATTGGGAACAAAAGTAAATCAGCCATAATCCAAGTGGAATGACACAAAAAATCATAGAGCAGGGTCAGTTCATACTGATATGCACATTGAGTAAGAGTCAATGGCTACTGTACAGGCCTCCAATTTTTTGTGGCCTTCAGGTTAGTTTAAGTACAGTGCCTAAAGAGCGGGTTTTCGTGGTTGAGCAACTGCATCCAAGCCTTTCCTCAATAATGCAATGAAAACTGTTGAATGCAGTGGTGCTGCCATTAGACTCTAGAGCAGTGGAAATGCATTCTCTGGATTTATAAACCATGCTCGTCTTTCTGGCAATCAGATAGATGATTCTGGGTTTAGGCGAATACTAGGAGAACAGTACTTGCCTGACCGTGTTGTGCCAAGTGTAAAGTTTGAAGGATGGGGGATTATGCCGTGGAGGTTGTTTTTCAGGGGTTGGGCTAGATTTCTTGGATTCAGTGTAACAATGCTTTTGGATACCAAGAAAATTTGGACAATTTCATGCTCCTAACCTTGTTCGAACAGTTTGAGGATAATTCCTGCACACCAGTGCAAAAGGCAAGTTCCATAAAGACATTGATGAGTGAGCTTGGCGTAAAGGAACTTAACTGTCCTGCATAAAGGTCTAACCTTAACCTGATAGAACACAGGATGAATTAGAGCAAAGACTGTGAGTCATTCAACGTAAGTACCTGAAATTATAGTTGGACAAAATTCCCATAAACACACCTAACTAAAACCTTGTGAAAAGTCTTTCTAGAAGAGTTGATGCTGCAAATAGTGGGCCAACTTCATTATTAAAGGCTGTGGATTAAAAATTGAATGACATTAAATTCATGTAGTAATTTCATGCTTTCGTAATTCTATCTATTATCTATAAATCCATCTATTCTCTATCTAGTTTATCTCTGTCTGTTCTCTATCTTTTTTATCTTTATCTTTCTATCTATTATTTATTTTATCTCTATCTATTATCTATCTACACATTATCTAACTATCAACTATCTATTTTATATCTATATTTCTATCATCTATTTATCTATTATCTATCTATCTGTATCTCTATTTTATCTCTATCTATTATCAATCAAATCAAAAAGAGCTTTATTGGCAGGATCAATTTACATTTTGACATTGCCAAAGCAAACAAAAATAATAAAACACGTTAGTATAGAGGGGTTCACAGTAGTGTGAAATGGGTATCAATGAAAAAGTAATATATGGACAGTATTATAACTGATATATTGGGTTTCAGTCCTGGGATATAACGATTGGGGAAGAATAAAGGGATAATTGAGCAAGTAGTCCATGGACATTAAGTTCATTTATGCCCCTCTCAGTCTGTGACATGTCGTTACATAGTGTGCCCTGGTATATGTTGTGGCTTCCTCCTCTCCCAGCTGGACATAGAGATCTCACATAGGACACCAATATTGAAAACACAGAAAATGCTTTATATTTGAAGTGACAATCAAAAGTACATGAGGTGAGTACCTGGGTGTCCCCAGTATTATAATGTCCGTTCCATACTCACAACCTCGTGCTGCTTTGGTCCTGGGACATCTCCAAATACTCACAACCTCGTGCTGCTTTGGTCCTGGGACATCTCCAAAGTTCCCGGACTATCCATCCACCGTGTGTCATCAAAACAACCACTGTTTTTAGATAAATTAAACAGTTAGGAACTCGAACTGGAACTCCCGGCCCACCAGGTCATTGTTGTGTAGCCAATGTACGTTTCCCTCGAACTGGGTGGGGCTTCATCAGGGCTAGTGCGTTGGAGGGTATGCATTGTGTGTTTTTGTTTATGCTAAATTCCCTACAGGTAGTATTTTTGTTGCATCAGATTTATAGACCATGAATGTATCCCCTTTAACATTACTCCTTTAATTGGCAAACGGACTTATAGAAGGAACATTTTGCAGAGCTGCAAGTGGTCTACCATTCAATATTTTCCCTTTAATGGGTATACTTATAGAAACAACATAGCGCAGAGCTGCAGGTAGACCCTAATATCAGCACAGTTCTTTGCCTTTACCCATTTAAAAGGTACACATATACAATGTATTCATTAGAGATGTAGACTTCAGTAAAAGTTCGGAAGTTCGAAAACGAACTCATTAAAGTCAATGGGGAGAAATATTTTGAAAAGTTCTGATTAAATACAATTAATATGGCTGTGGCACCTGGGAAATGGGCTACATATATTTGAGGGCTACATTCAAGGGTTACCGAATTGAATGGTACATTCTAGGTTTACCGCAATTGAACAATACATTTGAGGGTTACCGGAATCAAATGATAAATTCGAGGGTTACCAATTTGAGAATCTGTGAAATTATCGAATTTTTGATAATTATCGAAAATAAGTTCAACCTGAAGGGAACTCGAGAGGCAATATGGAAGATTTTTATAGGTATATTTCATTTATTTGTGAGGTAACATGCCATTTTCTTATGAAATCATCCACAGTCTTTAGTGTAGGGTAACATGCCATTTTCTTATGAAATCATCCACAGTCTTTAGTGTAGGGGATCTTTACTTCAGCAATGCTTAATAATTCTGTTTATGCACTCAGAATCTTTACTTCAGCAATGCTTAATAATTCTGTTTATGCACTCAGAACCTGTAATATGTAGTGGCACATGTCTTCCATGAATAATATAAGGGATAATACACTACCTACAGTGTAATATAAGGATATTACGCCACTGAGGAGTTCCCTGACCATATAAAAACACAAGGCTGTTAGGCCGAGTGTATTCATACAGGTCAGGGAACTCCAGCACATGCTTAGTCTCTTCCCTCCTCCCCAGTATTTTTTTTAGTAATATCATGACCAACCCGCCTCTATCCAGGGGGAGGATCAGGGCCGTTTCGCCACCTTGAAGGTGGCAAACTAATAGGCCGTATTAGCGATGCATAACAATTACCGCCGTTTTATAATTGAAGGCGGGGGTACTGATCAGATAGGCGTGGAAGTTAACGATTCATTAACTTTTTGCGGGCAATTTTTGCGAAATGGCGGGAATAATGGCCGCCAAAAGTTAACAAACCTTATAAATATGCCCCCAAGATCCTGCTCAGCCTTGCCAGTAGTATTTAATACGTATTTTTTTTAATAGTAGTATTTATAGTATTTTTAACATGCTTGTGTAGTACATTTAATAGTTAATAATGTAAAGGCAATCAGTAAAATGATGCTAAACATGTACATCCGTAAACTATTGTGCAATCCTTTTACTCTATTTAGACCTATGAAAGCACTTGCTTATCTGCAGAGAAAAAGACGTGCCATTCACTTAAAAGTGCCAGTCTCACTTTTAAATGCAACCGTAAGCGCATAAGAAATGCTCCAGTGGGGTCTGGCCCTTAAGGGCAGGAAATTGGTCTTAAAGTGTCCAGAAATGTACTTACCAGCGTTCGTTTCCATGTCTCTCCATAGCCGGCAGCCGCATCTGTGATTGGCTGACTCTCAGCTAATCACCGGCCCCTGATTTTACTCCGTTCCCATAAATAGCATTAGAGACAGAGGCAGAGGGAATGAAGGTTAGCACGTACATTTATGAGCACTTTTTAAAGTTTTAAACATGGTGGTAAGGGTTGGGAGGGGGGTCCCTACACTACAGAAAAAAGTACATTTTGGGATGAAGATACCCTTAAACGGTATTAACATTGGCTGTGCTGGCTGAGTGGGTATGTATTGGAGAAACCACATAGCTGCTAAAAGAAACAATCTCAAAGTTGCGCTAACCTTTATTACTTTTGCACCTCTCAGTGCACCATGTACGTCTGTTTCGCCCTATATGTACAGAGTAAATTTAAGGACAACAATAGTGTCCATTGACCCCCCCCCCCCCTTCCCTTTAAAGTTACCATGGGTTCATCCTCTAAGCCCTATAAATACCTCTACAAGTTCCAATTGCCGGCTCCCTGCATCCCTCGGCCGAGGCTTCACCAATAGACTTTTTCAAAAGCATGTCTTACTATTGGCCAACTCATGGCCCAGAAAGAGGAAGCAGGGAACAGCACACAGGAGATCAGAACTGGCAGAGGAAAGGACTGCGAGGGATGAGAATCAATCAGTTTGGGTCCTTATCCTGGGTATTTTTAAAGGGCTGAACAAGTGGATTACGGTGTAGGTGAGTATAGTTATCCTTTAATTCTCTTACTCAAAACAGAGGCAATAATTACATTTTCCATACACAAAATAATTCACAAAATGATTTGTCTTTATTAATTCATATTTGGAGATACCACTAAATCTAAAACCATAAAATAACAACAGCAATATGTTATTGTTCGTATTATGTTTATAGTGTTTGCTTATATATTTGCATAGTTTTTAAGTAGTATAGTAGTAGTATAATTAACAGGAGACATATTTAAATAATTGTTAGCCCGATAGCTTATAAAATAAATCAGATCCCTCATTTATAGCCTGATATTAAAGGACAACTCCACCCTCATAAGAACATATTTTAGAAAGAATGGCCTCTTTAAAATATGTTGATATATCATAGTTTGTCCTATGATTTCATTTCTGTATGTCTGCTATGCTTCTGGATGCCTCATGGAAACTGAGCAATTTAGTAACATGTACTGAGCATTTACTGAGCCTGGGCATGCTCAGAAGAGGCAGACAGGGGATTAACATTCAGCCATTGGCTGTGATGTCAACTGTCAAATCCATAACTGACAGTTACTAACTGGAAGAACCAGGAAGCAGAAACAGGGGCACCAGGACATTGTGCAGGATTTCAGGTTAGACATATATATTTCAGATTTCAAACTATTACTGTTTAGGGTTTGGGGGGCTTATTTACCTGTATGTAAGTTTTCATTTTGCGACTGGACTTGCCCTTTAAGCTGCTGAGTTAATATCTCTGCTCTAAAATGATGATTATGTCTATCACAGTTTAAGCAGCACATGAAAAGCTCAGCAAGTGCAGAATGCTATCTGTTCTGTGGGACACAGAAAGATCGGTAGCATTAGTGTACAGTAGCAGGCTGTATGTATTTTTATTATTAATATTATTAGATATGCTTGTTAGAGATGGACTAGAACTCGAACTAGAAAGTCCTGGATATTTACATTAAGTTACTGTTGATATTTTAATTGTATTTCATTAGAACTTTTCTAACTATTTGACTCCCATTGACTTTAATGGGTCCGTTTTCGAACTTTGGATCTTTCCGTATAGTTTGAAAGTTCAAAAACAGACCGAACTTTCGGAAGTTCGGCCATCTCTAATGCTTGTATTTTCCTATGATGAATTAATAAATTCATTTTCTATTTTGTCTATAAAACATGTATTCATTATTGAGGTCTTTATTTTTTGTCTATGTTTTATTTTCTTTACCTCTTTATCTTTGGCATTATATACAGGTATAATTAATTAAATGCATAATAATATACTTGTCAGTGCCCTATACAGTGGCATAGCTGTATAGGACCTATGGGCCCTGGTGCAGGGTGATGGGCACACCAACCCCACCAAAAACACAAATCAGCACCGCATCTACTCGTGGCACAGCATACTGGTAAATGGTTGGTACTGCACACAGACCGACATGGTAAAATGCTTTGAACACAGACAATGGTAAAATTGCTTAGTACACAGACTACTGGTAAAATGCTTGGCACACAGGCTGGTAAAATGCTTGGCACACAGACACTGATAAATTGGTTGGAAAACTGACACTGGTAAATGGTTGGTACAGACACTAGTAAAATGCTTCCAAACTGGAACTTGCAAAATGGTTGGCACATAGACATTGGTAAATCATTGGCAAATTAGCAGTGGTAAATGGTACTTGGCGCACAGGCAATGCCAAGTTGCCAACCATTAACAACTGCCTATAGGCCAACCATTTTACCAATGTATGTATGCCAACTTGGCACACAGAAGACAACTTGGCACACAAAGAATAGTAAAAATGCTTAGAGCATGGACCACTCGTAAAATGGTTGACACACAAACTGGTAAAATGCTTGGCACACAGACACTGATACCGGTAAATGGTTGGCACAGACATTGGTAAATGCTTCCAAATGGGAACTAGCAAAATGGTTGGCACACAGACATTGGTAAAATGGTTGGCAAATTGGCAAATGGCACTTGCCATACAGACAATGTCAACCATTTACAACTGCCAATTTGACAACCATTTTACATTTACAACTGCCAATTTGACAACCATTTTACCAATGTCTGTATGTGAACTTGGCATACAGAAGACACTGGTGAAAAGCAGCAGCTGGGCTGGCAAATCGTAAGAAAAATTATTGGACATGTCATAAATGTTCACCATTATTGCATGGTCTTCAATTGGCAGGACATGTCATAAATGTTCACCATTATTGCATGGTCTTCAATTGGCAGCGCGATCCCTTGTGCCAAAATATCAGCACTGAATTTCCTCTGCAGACTAGCAATAGGTTTCGATGATTCACTTGCAATTGGTTTTTACCGTTTGAGGGGAATATTATCCTAGGGTTGAATATAGCCTTAGAATGGTAATAGGGGCTGTATTATTTTCATTGGTAATAGGGGCTGTATTATTTTCATTTTTGTTGTTATTGTTGCAAATTTTTTTTTTCTAATTTACAGTGACATTTGTAAGTACGTATGATAATTTTACTATTGCATCAGAAGAGAAAGCTCAAAAAACGATATAAAACGACCCGTACCAAATGAAGGCAACCGATCAATATTACTAATCATATCACATTTGAAAGCTAACATCTTTAGGACAAAATTAGCACTATTTTTAACGATAAGAACTTATACTGAATAATAGAGATGGCCGAACTTTCGAAAGTTCGGTCCATTTTCGAACTTTTGAACTATATGGAATTCGAAAGTTCGAAAACGGACCCATTAAAGTCAATGGGAGTCAAATAGTGCGAAAAGTTGTAATGAAATACAATTAAAATATCAATGGTAACTTGGTAAATATCGAAAATCTGGGTCTGGGATAGTTTGAAAAGAAAATGATAAACCTACAGTAGTTGAAGAGTTTGAATAAGTCATGTCTAAAGTAAGTCTAGCTCTTCCATAGTCATTTACACAGTGAACATTGCAGGAAACCTAAAGTATTGTATAGCACAAGATCACATACTAGAGAAAGCCTTTTACTATTTACAGCTAAGGTGCCCAACCTACCATGTTAAAGGCTACACCAGTGGCACTTAAATAAATATTATATTCCAGAAGTAACCCCACTTGGACTGTGTGTTGGTCACCCCTGATTTACAGTATTGTAACCGAGAAATAAAATATTTACTGTTTCATCGCAATTTAAAATGTTGTTATTTTTTTTACTAATGAATTTTAAGGTTTGATAAATTAGAAATAATGACACCGGATGCTTATAGAAGAGATTCCACCGTTGTGTGCCACATTGGGGTAATGGCGGAAGAATGTATCGATACTAGCTGTTAAAAAGTACTGGTCATTTATTGGAATCTCTGGTAGTTTCAGTGTAAAAAGATAATGAGTTGTGTAATGGTTTTTGTATGGTACAGCAATATTATAACACATATATACTATTCAATTTCCCACTGACTAGTTTCTCTCGATTATTCTTTACATTATTAAATAAATGACTTTTTTATTTTAATTTTTTTCTCAAGATGCTCCAGATCTTCTTCAAAGAGAACCTAAATAATGATATAGGTTAAATATCTGAGTTTTCTTTATTTCTTTCTAAACCATTCAATCACTGTCATCGACGTCCAAGCATAAAGAAGGGACAGACTACTATAAACTGTCTCAGGCCTGAGTGTCTGCTCACAAAACCATGATAAAAGAATATTATTATTAATTAATGTTATACTTCCAAGTTGCTAAGTATATATAGAAATACCCCTACCACCGAGCCTGAATACTTTCATTTACCTGTGGTTAGTGTCGATGCCTTTACTTTATCTCCTTTGTCTAGAGACGGAGCAAGGCAGGCACGAACAAGCTTGATGAAAATCCAGCGGAGAGTTCAAAGTTCTCATCCTATACTGCCTGGGTGCGATGACTGCTCAGATTCCTTTTGGTTCGCTTGCTCTCTTTTGTAAGGAATATCAAAAAAACAGTAGTGTGCCATTAACAATTACCTTTTGTTATAACTTTGGTGAGGGAGTATTCTTTGGCCCAAAGCGGAATTGGTGGTGGGGGCCCTCTGTGTATCTCTGTCAGGAAAATAACTGACCGGGCAGAGGAAGGGTTTAATTAGTAGATTGAATCTGTCGCGTAGTATGCAATATATGGGGGGAAAGGCGAGGCGGAACATGCTGTTGTTTACAGGCCGTGCAAATGAGCTGAATCCCCAAGAAGTGGGAACCGGAACCTGAGGACCAAGATGAGGCAACCACGTCAAATAAGTTAACTGTCGAAGATATCTTCACGGATTATAGAGTGTAATAATGAACATTAATAGGAAATATACTATATTGTATAGTAAAAGCCAATTTATACTCCTAATGTACCCTCCCTCCCCGAGTAACACACGGATTAAAGCACTAGGTCAGCATCCCTGGGTGTTGCTGGGTATCTTCTTCTATCACCATTTCATAACAATATCAGTCTCATAGTACCTATTACAGAACTCACTGTTCCAGGATCGCCTGGCCTAGGGAGAAAGATGCTCCTAGCAAGGAGACCTACTTTAGGGTCCTCCCGGTACTTCAATTAGAGAGGGAGGGTTTTTAGTACAGTATAGTGTTCGTAAAAACAGACACTAATTACTGCTAGTCATCAAACTAGTTGGATGTCATTAGTTTGGCAAGACATCTCAGCAAAGTTCCGGATGGCACTGTGGCACCACTGTTGTTGGCTATTTAGCCAGAAAAGTTGGTAGCTGCAGATCCTCTCCACACTCCTACTCCGGCTTCCCATACCAAGCAGGTTAAGAGTAGAGAGCACCTACTTGTGTGATGATTATTTTTTAGGCAAATCATAACCTGGTTTACTTTCGGACTCACATGTCCCGGTCCTCAGGGATATATACCGAAGGAAGCTTCTATGCTAGTTTTTGGCACTAGAATAAAAAAAAAAATCACACCCAGATAGTTCGCCTCTACTCTTAACCTTGCTTGGAGTGCAACACCTCAGCATAGTGGTTCCTGTTATTATCTACAGAGATTGGGTATTTAAAAAATACTGTCCTAAGAAACAAGCCTATACCTTCTAATACCTCATCAAAGGGCATCCATTGCAAACTACACCCCTCCTCTCTGGAAACCCTAAATGATGATTGTTACATGCCAAAGTATATTTGACCCTAAAGAGTCTACTAAATTTTGCTACCCACAGAAGTATCCGCTGATAAAGTAAGACATAGTAATAGGGTAGCTGCCCTTGTTTTGCACAGAGCTCCTAAAATTATTATTTCATCGATATGTCAACCGTTTTTAAAAAAACAAAAATATAACATACCAAACCATAAAAAGCATGATAAAAGCATCAGGTGATTTAGTTCCCATGTTGGGGGTATTCTATATTATACAATCAATAACATAGAATAAACTGCCTGATTAGTATTTCTGAATGACCATCATCGGCCAAGTGGAACCCAGCAGTCAGACCAATATGATTGGGCTATTTTATTAGCCTTATAGTGACGTGACTATAGATGTGGATGATTCATACACAATAAGGCCATAATAACAAACCCTAAACAAACACTGAAATGCTCTTTCTTTACATTGTACTGCTTAGGAAAAGTCTTTTGTTTAGTTGCTAAATATTATTAAAAAAAACCATAAAAATTAGAGATAGAGATGGTCGCTAACTCGAAAAATCCCGGTCGCGCGCGAGGATCCGCGATTTTCGAAAAAATCCGAAAATTCGAAAAATCCTGGAAGCGACCCGTTGAAAACGTATTAAATGAACGTTCGTCAAAATCCGCTTAAAAGGTGAGTCTAAATAGCCTTGGGAACTACACTCACCATCAGGAGACCTGGGTAATTGGCCTTAGAAGAAGCACGTATACTGCAACAATACCTAAAAAAGTCCAGTCCTCTAGCTTACTTAAAACACATATTTTTCGAAATACGAGGATTCCCTAAAAACTAAGATTTCCGTAAAAAGAGGCTTTCTGTAACTATGCTAGCTGCCCTTTGCTAATTTTGGATCAGTGGCGTGCTCCGTCTTGGAAAAATTTACAAACACAATTACTCGGTTTTTTACTGACATACCTCGAATTCGAAGATCTTGTTTTTCTGATCCCGTAAGTACCCCCGTATATCTCGTATTACGAGAATACCCTCGTATTTTCGAAAATTTTCGTAAAAAAAAAAAAATCCGCCTTCGAAGTCCGAAGTCTGAATAATCCGCCGGTTCGGCGACGGGAGAATCCGCTGCGGATGCCGGTTTCGGTCCGCGAACCGGCCATCTCATTAGAGAGTGAAGTAAGGACCCACCCCATGAAGTAGGGAGAGTACTAATCTATATTTTATATTGTTAATTTTATACTTTAAAACTTTCGGAGAAAAGTGCTTTTATCAAATGTGATTGTGATTGTATTGTATGTAATGTATTGTTATTGTATTGGCTTGTAGTAGATTATCTTATATTGTATTTTATTGAAAACAAAGGTTCTTTGTGTAAATTTTGTAACCTTTCTGGAAAGTAATAAAAAGATCCTCCAAAACCATTGTTTTCAACGTTTTTATTTAGAGACAGTTGTTAGGAGGTCCATCAAGTAAGTGTTAATGTTCATAAAACAATCACCAGATACTTGCAGCAGTCTTGTAAATTTGTTTAATTTATTTCTATGTTGTAAACGGAAGAAACAGAAATTAAAATGATTTGGACATAGATAACTAATTGCACGGAGAAATGGGAAAGAAAGTAGTCATAGTGTGTGGGCATCCACAACCTGACCAGCTGGGTGGCCTTCTTGGTATAGGTAGAATTTAATCACAAGTCTATCCTATACACCGACATACAGAGCAATGCTTGGGTTTGTGCGAGCATTTAACACTTCGTTGGAAATAGCGCAGCCTAGGGGGTAAATTTAGCATTCCTTACTTTTGTGCGGCTACCTGTACACAGAACTTACAGGGAGAGTAATAAAAGTTCTTATTGCTAAAAGTGTACTAATTTTGCCCAACGCAATCAGATGTAGGCTTTCAAAGTAAAGTACCATTGATTGGTTAGGCAAAATTAGCACATTTTTACAGTAAGCCTATTACATCTCCCTATTAATGCCTTCAAGCAGTGCTGTCTGTACCGGGGTGGTCTGCTCGGGGGATTTCGTATGCGTCAGATCTTGCACCTATTCACTGCTCCAAAGGACATAACACAAAAAACGTACAACGAAAAGGAACTTAACGGCCAAGGAACTACGCGCTTCTAGTTCTGGCATTGTCCCCTTACTTTCTAGTAGTACAAAGATGTGGTCTCAGATGGTTAGGATTATATTTTAATATACATAGACTGATATTGAAGGAGGAATTACCAACCTTCCCACGGCCCCAGGGTACACTGTCATTTATCTGTGTTTTTTGTTTTATCTTATGTATTCACCAAATCTATCGGCTATTATGCATTAATTTACACAATATTGTAAGTATTGGCATGGGACCATTCACATCATTTAAACTCACGTGTTTCCCCCAGTCCGATCAAAGCATAAAACCATGCACACTTGCACATTAGTGAAAAATGGGCCGCTCTCAGGGCTGTGGTAAATACCAGTGTGTTACAGGATCTAATGTGCATAATCCATTCTACAATTACCCTGCAACTAAATATTTCAAGGGTCAACGGTAGTATTTTATAATAAGTGGAAGCAATTGGGAACAAAAGCAAATCCGGCATAATCCAAGTGGAATGACTAGAGGCAGGGTCAGTTCTGCTGATCTGCATTGAGTAAGAGTCAATGGCTACGTAGCAGGCCTCCAATTTTTGTGGCCTTCAGTTATTGTTAAGGTAGAGTTTCATAAAAGCGTTTTTCATGGGCGAGCACTGCATCAAGCCTTTCCTCAATTCAAAATGAAACTGTTGAAGCGTGAGTGCTGTCCATAGACTCTAGAGCAGTGGAAATGCATTCTCTGGATTTATAAACCTGCTCCCTCTTTCTGGCACTCAGAGTGTGGGCTCTGGGTTTGTCCATCCAGGAAACAGTAACTTGCCCTGACCGTTTGTGCCAGTGTAATTTTGAAGGAAGGGGATTATGCCGGGAGGTGGTTTTTAAGGGGTTGGGCTTATTTTTCTGGATGCATTGGAACAATGCGTGTGATACCAAGACATTTGGACAATTTCTGCTCCTAACGGTGGGGTTCGAACAGTTTGAGATAATCCCTGCACACCAGTGCAAAGAATGATCCTTAAAGACAATTGATGAGTGAGGTTGGCGGTGAAGAACTTAATACTTAACTTAACGGTCCTGCAAAAACCTTAACCTCGATAGAACACATTCTGGTATGATTAGAGTCAAAGATGTGATCACGCAACGTAATTACTGAAGGATCCTTGTTTTCTGGAAGAATGAACAAAATTCACATAAAAACCTAACTAAAAAAAAACCTTTGAAAAACCTCCTAGAAGAGTTAAAGCTTCACATAGAAAGGTCACCGCCATTATTAGCTATGGATTAAAAAATGGAGAAGACCATATATAGAGAGTTCAGCAATAGGGGTAAAATGGAGTAGCAATGAAAAAGTACGAATGGACCTATTATACTGATATATGGGGTGTCAAGTCCTGGGATATACGATTGGGGAGAATAAAGGGATAATTGGGGCAAGTAGTCTATTGGACCTTCAGTTCATGTATGCCGCCTCTCAGTCGGGTACATGCGTTACATAGTGTGCCCTGCCCCGGTATTGTTTGCTTCTCCTCCCAGCAGGACATAATGATCTCTCTCTCTCTTCATCTCTTCGTAGCCGTGTAGAGCAAAACCTTTTAGAGACTGAGCACACCAAACGCGACCCTACACCACTTATTATTGCATAGGCAAACATGACCATTGAACCTAATAAACGGAGATTTCATTGGAACAATCAGACGAACAGACATATACAGTATATTATAATAATGCCTTTTAGAAATAACCACCTTATCGACAAGAATTGGAGATCCAAAACCAGTGACTAGAAGAGCTGAACTTTAAGCACAATATAAAATCATTTACTTTTATTTTGGGTAAGAATCATCTTTCCCTCCTTCCTCGCTTGTCCAGTGGCCCCCCCCAATGAAACTCATCATAATAGCCCCATTCCCTCAAACTTTGGCAGAGTGATGGACATCAGTGTGTAAACTGAGTAACTTGACATTCCTCACCTCCTAACATGCTGATGGACCACACGGACAGAGACCACATGTGCCAGCATTTGTCACTACTGGGCACCCCCATCCATTTATGCTGGAATGTGGCATAAGCGAAGTTAAGACACGTGATGTCTCTTGGACCTCTCTCTGCTACGAAAGCCGCGCACATTCTCATGGCGATTTTAAAAATGGGAACATACTGACCAGTTCTGGGATAAATCTCTGGTGATGCTGGGAGGTTGTAGTTGTCAAAGCCATTTGGAATTGGATGGCCATTCATTTGAAGACCCCAGCTATACTATTTTAGTGGGATGGTAGTTTTGTTTCTATGGAACATTTTTTGGTAAGAATAAAATTTATTTGAAACTTTGTCTTTTTTTTTTTAACTTCCCTTACACATTTAGGGGAGAGAGATACAAAGTCGGTTCTGGTTTCAGGTAAATGACTAGTCATGCAATACAGTATTACTTTGATGGGTCTGTAAAAGAACGAATGTAGGAATACTGTACGTCGGCCACTACATTTCTAAAGGAAACAAACACAAATCAGAAAGGCAGCTTCACCGTTAAATACCCGTCACATAAGTGTCTCTCACCACTAAAATAATAAAAATTTTAATAGAAGATTGTCGGGTTACTGGAATCGGGAATGTCACGCTCACGGGCTGCTTTCTAGCTTTCTAGAAATTGGATTCAAGCTGCATGGAGTTCAGTTTAGCCAGTCAGTATTTATAGCAATGGAGTAGGCATGCAGCTTCAATTTCTCAAATGCTTGGTCTTTAAGGGAATGTGACAACTGTCAATCAAATCCAATTGTAAGCGTGATCCTTTATTAAGTTTCCCTTATAAAAAAAACAAACATATACAGAGATTTCAGTGCAGGTAATAAGTGAAACATGATCTTAGCCCAGCTCTGTGTCATTTTTGAAAAGTAAAATGTGGAGACATATTTGCGAGAACAGTGAAACTTGTTAGAAACCTATTAAAGCACAAATACTTATCAATGTTGGTGGGTTAAATAATGTGGTGTTAATTGCAAAGTCACTAGTGGCATCAGTGCAGCCCTCTGCTAATTACAGCTAGTTCGTCGTGTCCCCTATAAATCAGATGTTTGGCAACCCTGGTTTGAGGGTATGGTAATTAATAATTAAAAGGATAGGGATCACCAAATACAATAGGATAGTAGCCAGCCGACTAGCAAATTAATTGGGGTGCGGAGAGGGACCATATTAGTAATAGGAAAAAATTGTTTTGGTGGGAAAAAAAAAAAAGACCTCCAAAGCACTGTACCCCCTAATAGCACCGCAGCTAGAAACAAATATAGTCAGACCAGCCCTGGATAACATGTTTTCCGTTGCTAATAAATATAACAGCATCCTATATATGTTCCTGCCTGAATAATACATAGACACCAATAGTGAAACACAGAAAAATGCTTTATATGTGAGTGAGCAACAACTCAAATACAACACTAGGTAGACCGGGTGTCCCCAGTCTATATAATGTCCGTTTAATACTCACACCCTCGTCTGCTTGGTCTGTGACATCTCCAACAATTCCTTCCCGGACGATCCATCCACCATGTGTCCAGCAATACAACCCCTGTTTATTTAAAAAATAAACGTTAGGAACTCGAACTGAACCCGCGGTCCACCAGGTCATTTTGGTGTACCACCTAACGTTTCCTCCAACTGGGTGGGGCAATCATCGGGCTATTGAGTTTAGGTATGCATGTGTGCTTTTGTTTTATGCTAAATTCCCACAGTATATTTGTGCGGCATCAGTTTAAGCATGAATGTATCCCCTTTAAAACAGTCCCTTTACTTGGCAAAACGGAAAAAAAACCCCTTTATAGAAAGAACATTTTGCAAGAGTCTGCAAGGGGCTACCCATTCAAATTGTCCCGGGAAGGGGGAGACTTATGAACACATAGTGGTCAGAGCCTCCACGCAGGTATACCCTATCTCAGCACATTCTTGCCTTTACCCATTAAAGGTTAACATATACAATGTTCAATAGAGATTAACTTCAGTAAAAGGTAGGAAGTTAAAACATCTTAAGAGTCAGGGAGAAATTTTAGAAAAAGTTCAGATTAAATACAAGTAATATTAGCAATGGTAGGTTTACCTGGAAAAGGCTGTGGCACCGGACATGGTTGGGGAACACTCCATATCCCAAAACTTCTTGAACACTGGGACTTGTGAAGGTTCTCATTCATCAGTCATGGTTATCTTTGTTGCAATTAATCAACTGGACTGAAGTTTAGTTCTTGAAGACGTTCGCTGGTCATTCACACTGCTTTCCTCATTCAGAATGACACACTCCTTGTGAAGATTGTATGTTCCATATTGGCAAAGGCGTGACTGGTTCAAGAGAGGTATTAAGGGCCATTTATGTACATAAGAAACCAGCCTAAATGAGTGGGGGGCTTCGTACACCACTGTCTGTCCATGTAAGCAGCTGTTTTGGACACCCTACGCTGTGGCGTTCCGATACACCTCTTACCCCTATCCAATCACGCCCTTAACACTTGGCTTGATATGCTCATTGGGAATTTTCCAGGGGATTAATGCCAGGCAGATTCGGGTACAATCAGTCTGAATTGAGAAACCAGGCGGAGGACTAGGCGAACGTCTTCAAGAACTAAACTTCACAAGTCGGCATTTGATCTAATTGAATACAACGATATTTTTTAGACACTACTTCCATAAGTTTAGCATTGTCAGGTGGCCACAGCTACAACATTCAAAGTTTATGGTCATTTGATGGTTACCGAAGGATCATGTCGGGTACCCACACAGCACATTCGAGAGTTACTGGACATCGAAGGCTACATCTTACGTGTTACGGAAACTGCTATATAAAGGGTTTTGCGAACCAAATATTTGCAGGGCTACTTCAAGGGTTACCAAATTGATGGGGGTGTACTTCGAGAGTTTACCGCAATTTGACCAAATACATTGTGAGGTTACTGACATCAAATGATTATCTCGAGTTTTACCAATTGAATTTGTGAAATTATTGAATTTTGATAATTATCGAAATACGTTCACCCTCAAGTGAACTCGGGTGCGGTCCCCCATCTCTCAAGTATTTTTGGAATATGTTCTTATTTATTAGGGCACTGGGGACACAGCATTAACAATATTATATAAATACCTAATGTGCTCGAAAGTATACACGTGCATACATGAGGACAAGCTGGTTCCTGAGTGCTACGCAGTGCGATTAAAAAACAAAGGTGCAAAGCTTCAGGGGATGGGTAAACCGAATAAAACTTTGATTTAAATGTTCACACCTCCGGGATGGCCTTTCGGGTCGCTACTCCCTCTGCCCAGTCCTTCCACGTAACAGCAGATCAACCGGGTGAAATAGACTACAACGGTCAAGGGCTATTTTTGGTGCTCTCAGCAACATGTTTCTTACTCTGGATCCTTTCTTAAGCTTGAGCCCAGCCTGGTTAATTGCTATAAGTGGACGCAAACCTTAAGTAACACAGCTTTGTAAAATGCCGCGCTAAAGTGTTACTTATTAAAGGGACTTTACAATATTCTTTAAAGTGAAGTCAGCATGGAAGGCTTATATGGTAGATTTCGTGTCTGCAAAACAAAAAAAAAAGGGAGAATTTACCTTTACTTATTTTGGCTGACAGGGAGAGCTAGTGACCTTCCCCACACTGCACTCTGCTAATTGGAATTTAACAAATTAGGTGAATGTACAGTGAAGCGCTCTGCACCTCCCAGACACTTTTGTAATTTGACATATCTTTTGGATTCAATATATTTACACCCCTCATAGGGCATAAAAGGTGGGCGTTAACCCACATTTGCAGAACATGGAAAGAAGGTGCTGGCAACGAGGCATGTAGCCGAAGGCTTTAGAATAAGGCGAATCCCGAATTAGAGGAAAGGAACAGCGCCAAACGTGTTGCAAGGTTGCTGAGCTATCTCTTAATTTTTGTTTTAACTTATATTTCTGGGTTTCATTCCTTCAATTAAAGTCATGTCCGCATTAAAAACAACTTTTAATATTGTGGTAGAGCTCCCTCCCCAACACCATTTTCCCCCACATTAGGAAAATTGTCAAAGATGCCAAAGTAGTTACCTGTACGCTGTCCTTGCCCGTCCCTGCTTCCTCTACTCTACGGCGTCACCGCTCTACTATCCTGTCGGACGTCAGGTAAGAACAATATGAACGTGTACCCAATTTTCCTGGCAGCGACGACCATAAGTGAGCAGCAAGTTAGTGCAGGCGTCGCACTGCTCCTGGGTTAGCTTGAAATGACTTGAAAACAGGAACAGGCATCATCTAGCGGTGCAGGGCGCGTGTAGATATAGCCCTTTCAGAGGCACTATGGAATTTTTTAGGTATATTAATTTATTTGTGGGTACATGCCTTTCTTATGAAATCATCCACATCTTTAGTTGTAGTAGGTATCTTTACTTACAGCAATGGCTTAATAATTCTGGTTAGGCACTCAGAACCCGTGAAATATTTGTCCGGGCACTGTCTTCCATGAATAATATAGGGATATAATACCTACCTCCATGTAATAAAGACATATTACGCCACTGAGTTGATCCTGACCATATAAAACACAGGCTGTTAAGCCGCCGTGTTTTCATACGTCATGGAACTCCGCACATGCTGTCTCTCCCATCCTCTCCAGTATAGGATATCTACCCACCTGCCTCTATCCAGGGGGAACAGGGGCCGTTTGTTTGGCCACCTTAGTTAACACATGGCCGACGGTCCGGGTACTCACATCTCTTTAGGAGGAGGCTGATAGTCCAAAGGTGGCCGGATACATGAGGCTGCTTGGAACTGTGGCTGGAACGAGGGTCAAAGGGGCGCTGGGTACGGAAGGCTGGATCGGAATACATGAGGTTAGGTAACTGTATACTATGAGGTGAGAAAATACGAAACGGATGCATGAGTTTATCCACTGAGACCCCGCACATGTATACGGATCTCTGGCAATTTACGTGCTCGGATACTGGCACGGTGGTTCCCTGGGGCAGGCAAAGGTAATTACTGGTAGATACTGGCAATGTATTACAGGATACCTGGCTGGGTATACTTACTGCGGATACTTGGTCAAGTAAGTCACAGTATGCAGGGTAGGTGGTCTCGGGAGCATGCCAAGGTAAGTACTTGGATACCTGCAGGTAATTTATCAGGAGACAGGTAGTGGGTGTCTCTGGAGGCGGCAGGTTAAGTACGTTGTATACTGGCAGGCTAAGTACAGTATAACCGGTATGGTGGTCTCTGATGTCAAGGCAGGTAAGTACTGGATACTGGGCAGGTAAGTAACCGGATACAGGTTAGGGTGGTCCCTGGATGCAGGACTGGCAAGGTAATTAATAGGAGCAGGATCCCAGGCAGGTGCGTAAGGGACCCAGGTAGCTAGTGCTAACTATCGGCGCCGGGTTCCAGGAGGACGTCGGCTCTCAAAGCTCGCGGCGCACGCTCATGACGTCCGGCGACGCCGCCCACCGAAGTCCAAGGCGGCGCGGACCGAGGACGACCGCATGTAAGTTCATGACAGTACCGCCCCCCTGTACGGGTGGCCACAGACCTCAACGGGCCAGGTTCGTCCTGGAAAACTCCTATGGAGACTCTGACTAGACCGAGGGCAGCGTGCACATCAGCAATGTTTAAAATCCAAAGCTCTTTTCTTCTGGACCGAATCCGTTCCAGTGGCCCAATACTTGAAACCTCCCCCAAAGCGAGATCTCAATTTTCTCAACCTCAACTCCTGCTGAACCCTCAACGAAATTGGAAATGAGGTTGTACATATTGTTGGAATACTGATGAGAGCATACTGCTTGATGAGGGACTATGAAACACAGGAATCGCATGCTGAAGGCAGTTGGCTGAGGCGAACAGCACTGCCGATTAAATTCAGGATAGGAAAGACCAATAAATTTGTGTCCAGGTGTTAGAGGAAGAACCCTTAAGTTTAATATGAGCCGAGGAAGCCGACACTTTACTCCAACAGATAGGCTGGGGGTTCTCTACGTCTCCTCATCTTCTGCAGTTTTTGTAACCACGCAGAGTCTGAGGCTGACTTCTGTAGGGCATGCCAGATAGCAGCATCTGGCTCGCCGAGTCATTGGCATCAGGTACTTTTGTGAAAAGAAAATCCTGAGAAACATCTAGGATCGTCCCAAACACACACAAAAAAGGAATTCCCGTAGACAATATGAGTGAATTGTTATGGCGAACTCAGCCCAAGCAAACCCTGTCGATACAATTTGCAGAAGGGAGTCCATGAAAGCGGAAAGGATATTGAAATCAAATAGTTGCGCTACCCCTCCGTTGAAGATGGAAGTTTGGGGAGGGGACAAAAATGGGCCATTTTGCTGAAGCGGTCTACTGTCACCATATACACCTGTTTTTCTTGGAAGGGAATTCAACAATAAAGTCATGGTATATGGGTCCAAGGGCTGGACGGCTGGGGAGGGTTGAACGACCACAGGGTCGGGTTTAGAAGACTTGGATTGAGGCGCACAGCTGGTACAACAGAGCTCTTGAATAAAGTTCTTAACATCTTTACCTCATTTTGGGGCCACCAAAGGGAACGGCAGATTTAAAAGTTTTGTTAACCCCGGGATAGCCCGCTTAGCTTTACCAGTGCCTTGCAAGAAGGATAGCTGTCCGAAATATGGGCTTATACACACATTAGATAAAATATTGTTGGACTAATTATTAGAAGATAAAGTTTTTTCTTTATTTTTTTATGTAGAATCCACAATATCGCCGACTGTAGCAGAGGAGAAGAAGCATTTAGGTACGTCTAATACAATTGAGTCCAAGCGTGATCTGAAGGCAATTCTGGTAGATGTTAGAAAATAGTAACTGATTATTAGGTAGAGATTCCACCTTTTGTGCCAACATTGGGTTAATGGCGGAAGGAATGTATCGATACTAGTGTCAAATACTGGTCAATTTATTGGATCTGGTAGTTCCAGTGTAAAAAGATAATGAGTGTGTAATGGTTTTGCTGACTCTTTCAGTAAAACTTACTGGTAATGAACAACAAAATAATTTTCCTGTGGGCTTCCAGGGTTTAAGAAAAAAGAGTCCGGCTTTTATGTACCCCTGTTGTATAATTGAAAGACAATAAGGGTTCGTACACACGTGTGATCGCGACCGGGCCGCGCGATGTATACCAACATTTGTTTCGCCCAATAATTGGCACGTGCATGGGCCCTTTATTGGCCGAAACGGCCGTTCAGTCGAGGATCGTTGCAGGGGAAGAACCAGTCCAAGCGTACATAGGGAAAGACAGGCAGCATTCTAGGAGGTGACACCTGTCATATCATTAATAAGCATCACTGTGATAGGCTACCCTACCTAGTCCAATCCAACATTGGGCCACTGGCTAATACACATTCATGCAGTGATTGCATCTCGTGTTAAGTGTATAACAGATGAGTTACAGCTGTGAATTCAGAAGTGTCTCATGACACAACGAAGATCATGTTGTTATCTTTGCTGTTTTTATTGTCAATGTTCTGATGTCTGAAAAAACTGATTGTGTCCCTTTAATCTGGTTGCCACGTAGGAAATCTAATTTCTGACCACTCCTTAGTTTGGAAATCACAATTATGTAATTTTGTTTTGACAGCCTCTCACTATCATTGTATCACACATTGTTTAGTTTTATTGCGCCCTATGACAGAAAATCGATTAGCGCTTCTATTTTAATCTCTATGATGATATTTGATGTTCTTCAAAACTCAGGTTAAGAATCACTGATGTTTTTTTTATTTGATTTTTATTATTTCTGTTTTGATTCTATTAATTATGTAATAATAGAAAAAAATGGTGTTATCATTTATTGTCATTACTTTTTGTATTGCTTCTGCCATTTAGCTTTTCTATTATCCAATGGATAGTGATAAGCACCAATGGCCCTTTGTGACTATGTGACTGATTAACATTACTATGCCACCCCCTCCATCCCTTGTTTTTTGTTCAACTTCGTTGAACAACATTGTTTGGAGATTCAATAAAAGTTATCATCAAAAATGGTGTCATTTTTTGTCCAACCAATCAGACTTCTTATTAACTTTTTGAATAGCTAACATATGTTTGGTTGGGGCAAAATTGCACCATTGTGAAAATAAGAAACTTTTGTTAGACCCCCTTGATTATCTGTGATTTTTTATTGCAGTTCATGATTTACGCCCTATTTATATTTTATTATTGTGTCATTGGTACTATATGGTTGCTAGGAAACACTCTGAGCATTCACTAAGCACATCTTAGAGTGAATGTGGCATCACAATATGGTAATTTGTTGACATCAAAATATTTTTATCACAGTTGCCGTCCTATTTGCATCAAGTTCATTTTGCAATCTGAAGGGGAAAAATAGCTTTGCGATTTTTCCTTGTAATCTCTATGCACTTACTTTTGTTGCTTTAAAAGCAGGTAAAAGTATATAGTTTTGCACTTTTTTATTACATTAGATATTGGGCAGCAAATTGTTGATTGGGGGAAAATAGAATAGTAAAACGATTGTTATTTTATTTATGTTTAAGTGTTCGTGCCCTTTGTTTACATTATTAAATGTAGTGACATTATTTTTTAGTATTGTGACATCTTGGTGTACATTACTATACTCATCTTTGCGTCCACAAAAAAAATATTAACAGACATACATTTTAATTTGTCTGTTATAGCCCCCTTTATTGTGCCATTTTTATAGAGAGATTAAACCAGCTTTCTGATGTGTCTTTATTCCTTGTATTTTGGATAATTATTACTGATGTTGCTGAAATAGGGCATAGGTATAACCCATCTTATTTTGTTTATTAGAATACTCCTCCCACGCGATTGTATCCTCCTCTGTCTTCGTATAACAATATCACAGCATATAGATTGTGTTTCCTGTCTCGATTTAAAGTGTGGAAAATATTAATTAAAAAATAACTATGATTTGGAATTCCTTTCAGTTTTCATAGCAAGATTTTTCTTTATGGTGCACGTGGACAGAGTACAAGGCTGTATTAGTGCAAGGGCATAGTGTATTCTTGATAAAACATCTTTTTGTTTTTTTTTTTATTTGTTTTGTTTTTTTTAATGTCTAGAATCAACTAGGATAGAGGAAAGAAGAAAAAATTTTTAGGTAAGTTTTTATGATGCTCAGCTGTTTTTTGTCAGTCCACGGTGCAATTCATCTGATCTTATTAAGGCCCATACGGAATAAAAAGTCAGTGTGGCCAGTATCTATACCACTGTATTTATAAACACTATATATCCTACCATGTTGCATGTTTTTTTGACCACCCCCGCGCAGAACCACCCGTTTGCACTGGGAACTGTTGGTTAAAGATCTGATTTGTTTGGGTCAAAGGATTCCTTCATCATTGATTGGCTCTTATTTTTTCTTTACCGCGTTATACACATTATACTATATATATCTAAGTACATGTTTTCCATATTGCCCGTGTTCGTTTTGGTTTTGCAAACTTTTATATATGATATTTGATGATTTTACAAGATTGCATATAACGATTTACGATTTTTTTTTATTGAAACGACTTACGGCTGCCCGTTCCCTTTTTGTCCCACTGTGGTGATGCTATACCTTTGGGGCGATTTTGCTTTGCATAAAGAAATTAAACTAAATAGTTTGTTTCTTCTTTGTTTTTTCAAGTGAATTCGGTTGTTCAAAGGTATCTAGTGATGAGGATAATGATGAAGATGATATAGAATGTATGAGTTCTTGGTAAGATTAACTACCAATACTACCTTTACTACAGATGGGCTTTGATAAGCACATTAAGATAAAATTTGTTGGTTCCCACTAATGTTTCCTAGAAGATAATTAATTTTTCTTTATTTTTTTATTGCATCTCTTAGAATCCACAATATCGCCAACTGTAGCAGAGGAGAAGAAGCATTTAGGTACGTCTAATACAATGAGTCCCAAGCGTGATCTGAAGGACATTCCTGGGTAGATTGTTAGGAATCAATACTTTATAGTAACTGTATTATTAGTAAGAGTATTCCACCTTTGGGCTATCAACATTGGGTTAAGGGGGTACAAGGATAGTTGTTCTAGTAAACACTTATGGGGTTAATGAACAATCTCAAAAAAAATTTTCCTGGGGGGGCTTTCTAGGGTTAAGAAATAAAGAGGTCCGGCTTTTATGTACTTTCCCGTTTGTTATTTTGACAGACACTAAAAGTGTTCTACACATGCCTGGATGATCGCGAGACCCAGCTACGACGATGTATTTACGATACATTAGTTTTGCACCCCCCCCCAATAATCGGCACCCGTTTTTAGGGGGCCCGTTATTGGCAAATAACCTCGTCCCGTTCGCTCGAGGATCGTTGCAGGGAAAGACCAAAAGGGAAGACACCAGCAGCCCAGCCGTACAAGAGATGTCGAAAGAATGGCAAGCAATTTAGGACTCCCCCCCGGCCGTATTTCCGATCGGTGACCCCTTGTTATATTTCCTTCATCTACTACAACGATTATTTCCACGGTAGATTTAGGTCTTCCTTATCCCTACCTAGGTCCATAACACAAACATATTGGGCCCACGGGCTATCTATACACATTCATGTTACTCAGCTTTGTGATTCGCATCCTTCACAATCTCGTTAAGTGTTTTATTAAACCAGTATTGTTCCCCACAGCTGTGAAATTCCAGACAGTGTTCTTTTGTTTTGGGAAGTTCAAGAAAAAAAAATTTAAAAAAACTAATATTATCAAACATTATAATATACTATTCATTTGTTCAGTGGCAATTTCTCTACGGATGGGTTTTATTTCTCCTTACATTATTCTGTAAATTCATGACTCTTTCACAATATAAGCCTCCTTTTTCTCCAATGATGACATCCAATTCTTCTTGCAACAGAGAAGACTAATTTTCTTCAAAATAATGATATAGGTAAATAATCGACTTTTTTCACATTCTAACACTTCCGATCACCTGCTCATATTGAAAGCCAATAAAAAAGGGACATTTTCGACTACTATAAAACTGGATCAGGTCCGAGTGTTCGTCCCACAAACATACACATGATTTTTGAAAGATTAGTATTTGATATAGTTATTAGTTCGCTAATTTTCGCTAGTTTGTGTTATAGACATCATTATACCTACCCACTTTTTCCTAATGTCATTTCACACTTTACTTTATTCCGCCTATTTGTTCACTCCAGTTATTGAGACTGCTAAGGGCCAGCACCCCTCTTCCCTCTTTTTTTTTTTTTCCTTTTTCCCCCCCTTTTTTCCCCCCTTTCCCTTTTTTCCACGAACTTTTAAGCTTGATTCCGACCTTATTATATTTCTTCTTTATCGATCGACCCCCTTCCTCTGATTTGTTTCAACCCCCCCCCCAGGTGTATTTTTATCCTCTACTCTTGCGAGGGGGTGCGATATTTTTTTTGCTCAATTTTCTTTTGGTGTCGATCTTTTCCCCCCGTTTTCTCTCCCCTTTTTTTTTGTCTTATTACGGAAAGTACCCGTGACCCCTTCACCTTTAAAAAAAAAAACAGTAAAGTGTCCGTTAACAATACCTTTTGTGCTAACATTTTGTGAACTGGGAGTTCTGTTTAACAAAGCTTAATTTTCCTGTGTTTCCCTCTTTTTACCTTGCAGGAAGACATAACAGTGATTTCTAGACTGGCAGAGACAGTCAGAGGAGGTTAGATAAGTCAGGTTGAAATCCTTTCTACTTAATTACACAACTATTGTGGGGGAAATTCTATTCTGACACTTCTGCGGTTTGTTATCAGCCGCGTTGCCACAGATGATCTGTGAAACAGTCCCCTGAAGAAGTGGAACTGAACCTAGGAACACAAGATGCTCCCTTTCCTCTTTGCCTCAAACAGAACGTCAGTGAGAAGTTAATTGTTAAGAGATATCACCAAGGATTATATATTTGATAATTTGAACATTAATAGGAATATACAGTGGTATTGTATTAGTTAATAGGGCAATTGCATACATCTCCTCACAATTACCCCCTCAACTCCCTAGTAAAACATCACTCAAGGGATTCTAAAGACTAGGTACATTCATCCTGGGTTTGCCCTGGGTACTCTTTATACCATTCAGTCAACAATATCGGTTCCTCAGTATTGTATCCGATTTACAGAAACTCACTGTTCCAGGATGCCTGGCCTAGTGGGAAAAGATGCTCTCTTTCTCTAGAATGAGACCTAGAAGTCTTTAGTGTCCTAAGCTGTTTCTCGGTACTAATTATTGAGGAGGGCAGGTTTCGGACGGTTGGGTTTTTGAGTAAGTATTAGGTTACTTTGGTGAAAACAGACACATAAACCTTACTTGTAGTGTTTTTTACTCACATAGTTGGATTCTTTTTTTTCGTTGCTCTTCACTGTTTTCCACATTTATCTCTTAGTCCCGTTGGCTTAGTTACTTATGATCACTTTAGCAGTAGTGTTCCAGTTCTCTTTCCTGGATGCATACCTTCTGTTTGTGTTTTTCATCCCACCATATATGTTTGAATATCTAGTATTTCTAGCTTTCGCTATTTTAGCAGAAACATCAAGTTTGGCTAGCTGCTACAGAATTCCCCTGCTTCTTCAGCACTCACTACTTCCCAGGGCTGTAAACACTCATCCAAGCAAGTTGTTCCTATTTGGTTTAAGAGTACGGAGGAGCACAACCTACTGGGGTGATGGTGTTTTTATTTTTGTTATTTAGTGTTCGCAAAAATCATTACGAATACATCGGTTTCGGGACTCACATGATGGCTTTCCCATGGTCATTACTAACCTAAGGAACGTCATGTTCTTTTTTTCGTTGTTTTGCATTTTCTATTTAACTATAATACACAAAAAATGTGTTCATGATGTTCACCTCCAAGATGTTTTTTGTTGTCCTCCTCTTTGTTCCTTAATCTCGGGGATCTTTGGCATTTCTGCCACGACACCCAGCATAGTGTGTTACATCTGGTATTATTACAGGATTTTCCATTTGTTTCACCACTAAAACCACCCCACCCCCCATTATTTCCTCCCCCCTTTCCCCCCCCCTGTGTGTATGCAGCCACCCCCGCATCCACAATTCTCCCTGCCCTTACCGTATATTTCCTGTGCTTCTATTACCCCCACTTTTTCCTCTTTCCTCTCATTCTGTTACTTTTTTATTTTTTTCCTTTATTCTCTAATTCCTCTGGGAATTACTATTCCCTTTTCATACTCTTTTTCTTGCTAGCCAACTTCTCCTTTTACACATATGCACATCTCTATCCTCTGGCTATTACTAACCCTGTAGTAGTATTGTCAGCGCACGATTCTCTCTTGACTCCTCACTTTTGCTCTACTATCGCCTGCCCAGGCCACTTGTACTTTTCCTTTCCTGTTTTTGACCCTTAAAGGTCTACTAAATACTTCTGACTATTCTCACCACTAACCCGCTCGATTCCGCTACCATAGTGGTCCTGAACTTTCCCTCTTTCCTTTTCCTGCAGAACACAATAGTAGTTAAGAATATTGCTAGTTTTGCCTTTCCTTCTGGGTTATTACCACAGAGCCTAAATACTTCACTCATCGCTATTTCACAGTTTTTCAATATTTAACTATATACTTTTCTTATCTACTTACCACCAACACCCCCAAAAAGCCCTGATAACATTATTGTGGAGCACTTCCTTTTTATCAGCTTCAGTCTTTGCCTTTCCCCTGGCTGTGGTAGTAGTGTCTCCTTCATTTTATCCTTTCTTTATTTAACCCCACGTATCTTTTATCCCATTCAAATATCAAACCCTGGTTTCCTCTAGTATTCGGCCAATTCCCCCCTTTAGTTCTTATCTGCTTTATTTTTGATTTTCTGGCCTCCTTTTTGTTTAGTTGGGTTTAACTCCACTCACCGTCTTTAGGGCAGACCTATTACTCATTTTTTTTTTTTTTGGCTTTTTTTGTGCTGCATTTTGCCTTCTTCTTTTCGGCTCCTGTATAGGATTTTTTTTTTTTCTCTTTGATTTTTTATCAGGTTGATTGTCGCAGGGTTCCCCTGTTTTTTGTTTGTTTTTTTTTTCTTTTCTTCTTCCTGTTTTTTTCCCTTTTTTTTTTTTTCATATTTCACATATATGCCATACTCAACAACATCTGATCAACTGCTCGTGCCCCTGGTTTTTTTTCTCCCCGCCTCCACGCCCCCTACTGCCTACTACACCCGTTTTATTGTTGTTTAGTTTCTTACACCCGCCCTACTATTTCAGCTTTAAAAGACCCTACTGTATAGATCTAGGAATAGAGAGGCCAGGCCGGCCCACCCACCCCCCCCAATTATTTTTTTGTAGGGATACTCAGTGATCCTCATCTTTCTTTGTTTTCTTTTGACCATCTTTTTACGTCCTTTTATGGCCCATCACATCTTTTTTTATCTTTAATACATCAAAGTGCTGTTGTACAAATGGTATTTGTATTGTTTATCCGGATGCTATTATATTGTTAATTTACTATTGTCATTTTTTTTTCCCGTCTCTGTCAAGTGTTGTTTTTTTTTTATTTGTTATTGTAATACATTTTTTCAAAATACATGTGTCTTGTGCGTAAATGCTTTGTAACCTTCTGGAAAAGTAAATAAAAATCTCTCCAAAACATTGTTGTAACGAGTTTCACTTCAATTAGTTAAAAAGGGTTTTTTTTTTGTATTTGTTTTCCCTTGTAGGAGCCTTCAGTACTTAATGTTAATGTTCATAACAACAATCCACAGGATAATTGCAAGCCAGTCTTGTCAATTTGTGTGAATTTATTTGAGGTGGAAAAGGATAAGACAGAAAGGTTAACAAATTGTATTTGGGGAATGATTAATTAACTACTTCACTGGAGAATTGGGACGGGGGAAAAGGAGCCATCGTGGCAATAGCAGCTTTCAGTTCTATGTAATTAGGCATCCCGCACCCCTTTATTGTTTGTAGCAACTTACCCGTGTTAGCACAGAGCAACTTCTTACCAGCGGAGATGTAATAAAAGTTTCTGATTGCCTAAAAATGGACTAATTGCCCCCAACCAATCAGATTGTTAACCTTCTATCAACACCTGGTTTTTACCAAAACATCTTGCTATTTGGTTTTTGGGTGCTTTGGCCAAATTCGCACATTTTTAACGATAAAATTTATTACCATTATTCCCTATATTAAGTGTCCTTTCAAGGTCCAGGTGCTTTCTCTTAGACCCCGGCATGTTTTTGTTGCATTAATTTTCCCTTTGCACGTCACTCTCGCGTTGCATATGGCAATTGTTGTCCCTCTCTCATCAAGCCATTAAATATCCGAGTACATTTTATAAAACACCCAACCAACATTGTGAACCATCCTTCTAGGAGTAGTTGAAGCTTGTAGTCACAGGGGCAGCCCCTCTGATCCAACTCAATGTTGATTTTTCAAAGCTTTTCTAATACGAGAGAACAAATTTGCTTTTATTTCCTGACATTTTCCTAAATTCGATGTAGGTGGTATTTTAATATAGTTTCGCTTTGTTCTACTCCATCGTACTTGTAGGGACTTTTTTCTATTTATTTGCACCTGTGATTATCCCAACTGTTTTTCAAAAAACTGCCACAAATCAACTACTTTTTTAAAATGTCGCCCAAAAATTCTGTTTATCGTCTTCAGCTCTAATTAAAGCACATAACACTTGCTCACCGCCAGAAGAGTTTTTTCTAAGTGTAGTGTATTAGTGGTTGGCCCCGTAGTGCCTAATAATCATACGTGTTCACCGATCATGTTCTTATGCGCATCATATATAGATCGGAATTCTTTGATTTAATGGACTGACTTTCATTTTTGAAAGAAATTTTTTGGTTATGAGAGTTGGATATTCAGGAAGATCTCATGATACGTCACGACGTGTGTATTGTAGCTTGTCTTGCTTTTTGTGGCCATTCACAACTAGAGAGTGACACATGGGTAGTTCGCCATCACAGCCAGCTGACTTAGTGTTATCATCTTTAGGATAGTTTTTTTGTAAGCATCAGCCTCCACCTTTTGGTTTGTTATTATCCTATTACTCACGAATTTTCTTGTTATATAAGGAACAGACCTCAACAAATCTAGACCCAGTGATGGTTGGATAATGGTAGTGATGGTCAGTTTTCAGTACCAGGTTCGATAGTCTTTTTCAAATATAACACAGTTTTATATAATTAGATGCCCTTTTGTACCTTTTTCTGGTTCTTTTATGCTGGATTTCTGTGCTTTGCGGTCGCACACCAAGAGGCCCTTTTTTTTTTAGTCTTCGCGTGTCCCATCTTTATTTTTCTTTTTCCAAGTATTTATTATTTTTAAACAGTCTGTAGCTACTGCCTGCCTGATTCGCGCTTTCGTGGTCGTTTGGTTGGAGAGAATGTTATGATCGTTTTTATCGTGCCTTACTTTTTCGTCCTTTCTTGTTTACATTGGAGTACTGGGGAGTACTCTGGCACTTTGTCACCCTATGACTAGGCCATTTTGTGTTGCGTTTATCGTGTCTACGCATTTGCTTTTCACCCTTTTACTTTTATGTGTGACTTCTTTGATTTCACGCACCTTTTATCTGCTTTATCTTGTCGGCTAACACGGAAATTTTGAGTCACCTTTCTCTTGAGCGCCTCGGGTGCTTTGGCTTTCTTTTTTTAGGTTCGTGCCATTTTGGGATAATATTGATTTGTTTTTGGGAAATTTCGTAGTAATTTGCAAAATTCAATAGTCGATTTTTTGATGCAAGACTTTATATTCTGTGTCCTCTGTTTCTTTCGGTAACGATGCGTTTCGTACCCACAATTTTTTTGGTACTACGTTTTTAACACGACCGTTCCATTTTTTGACGAACTATTTTTATCTTGACGCACAATTTTATTAGTCTATGCATGTTCCGCACCCAAATACGTCCCAACCACGCTCAACAACTTAACTTACCAAACGGTGTATCCTTCGTGTTAGTTTCATTTTGCCTATTCCCCTCTTTTTTCTCTCACTCAGACCTTGCTACTCCCCCGTTACTTATGTCTTTTTGCTTTGTGTCCTTTCTCCCTCGGTTCCCAGCCCGTATTATTTGGGTTGCAATAGTATACAAGCGCATGTAAGTTGTAAACCCCCATTTTGACGCGGTTATTTCCGCTGGCTGGTATACGTTCAACCTTTTCTGTTGCCCCTCACACTGTGTTCTCCATAATTTTGGTCTGGCTTTTATTGTGTTGCATACCGCTCCACGCTCATGCGCGTTACACTCCCACCCAGCTTTTGACCTCAGCGCACAACCACAACATATTCCCCCTGTTACCTCTTTTCCACCCCCCCTTTCTACCTTTAGTTATGCATTGTGTCATACCTCCTCAGCACCTGCGATTTGGATCCCGCATGATACTTTTTAATCTGGTCCACACAACTGTCCAATTCCCTGGTGATTTGGCTTGTTTGTATGACGGATTTAGTTTATCGTTAACGTGAAATTTGACTCTCTGCATTGAGTCTTAGTTTAGATGTAGTTTACATGGATTTTGCAAAGGCTTTTGATACAGCCTTTCCCTCTAGGCGACTACTGGATAAACTAAGGTTCTGTTGGTTGCTGGCGGAAGTACTATTATGTACCTTTCCACAGATACTTTGTAAAATGTTTGTGTTAATGAATAGGTAATGAGAGTAGTAGTGTAATGGGACTATTCCCCCTAATGTGCTCATTATGGGACCTTAAGATAGATTGTCACATTGGGTGCTAATTGGCAGCTCGACATTTCTAATGTTAATTACAATCGTAAGGTTTTGGACTTAATTAACTCTTGTCTCATATTATAGATTCACGGTCCTTGGTGTACTGGTGAATCCCTTGATCTTGAGTTTTGGTGGAGATGAACAATACTTATATAGGTAGCACGCTCGTACCAGGCTTTTCTTTCGGCCACACAGCACCCCTTCCCAGATGCAGTTCATCCATCCCATTCTAGTCTTCTTTTTTCCCCGCCGTCTTTGTTTACCCCTTTTTCACTATCCTCTTTCCCCCTTGCTTGTTTGTATTTCCATATCAGAGAGGTTCCTCATTTTTTATCCCTTTTTCGTTCATGTACTTGGTATTCCCCTCTGTTCATTTTACCGGGATGTTGGTTTGCAAACGGAACAACGTACTTTTTATATTTTTTTGACCCTACCATTTCTAAAATCCAGCATTTTCGTCTTTTCTCGTTTACAGGCTCTCTTTTTTATTTGGTCACTATGCAGTTGCAATTTTGCGCCAGACATCCTTTTAGTTTTTTTTTACCACCCCCTCCCCTGGCTCCGGCCATCTGTGAAACCCCTGTAATATGCGTGTACATATTTACAGCTTGTGTAATTTCTAATGGGATATTATCCGCTTTGTTGTTAGTAGAAGTGGACTCCATTAATCCCCACCTTACTAATTTCAAAAGGGTGTCTGGCGCCCACCGTTCTCGTGTCTGTTCGTCCCAGAATTAGCTTGAACTCCTTGACTCATTTCGCCTCTCTTTTTTTCCCGCCTTTCTCTTTCCTCCCCACTTCATCACATTTTTTTTTGTTTCTGTATCCAGCACCAAACGTCAAAGTTCACTTTCATCCGTTACTAACCTGTTTTGCCTTCAGTCCTCTTTTTTATATGTAAATCACGTTTTCGCTTTCTTGATTTTCTTGCTTGTCTTGCGGCGATCTGATTATGGGGTTTATAAATACAGTATTACGTGGCCATACATATTTTTACTTTGTATTGCGATCTATGTTTTTCATTGTCATACCCCAACTAGTAACATCTGTCAAAGAAAACACTTTCTTCTTTCTTTTCTGATCGGATTTCATCCCTTTAATGACACCCGTTCGTAAGTTAAACGAACATTCTCCTGTTCTTACGCTGGCTTCAAGCTCGGATTCCAGGGTTTCTTTTTTCTTTTCATTTCTGCATGAACATCTTGGTTATTACTTTTTGCCTTATTCGTTAATAACCCCCCTCTCATCCTGTTTTGCTTTACCTCTACCTCTTGATTCTACTAATTAAACCCGCCTTTTATCTTTCTCTCGGGACATAATGTGGCTTGATCACTTGTGGACGTTTCACTCCTTTCTGGTTTTTTTTTTATTTTTTGTATGGCTTATGTTTTTTTCAATTTTTGTTTGGTTCCCTCTAGTGTAACCTTTTATAATAAAAAAAACCGTTGCTTTCTTGGTTATGACACGCTTTTCTGCCAATAAGGATTAGCTCATCTGTCTTCGCAAAGTTGTCTGGGTACCTTGGATATATCAAATTTTTAGTAGAGTTCGTCCAGTTGGAAATCCCGGATATCGGTGCCTCCAAATCCACTATGGAGTAAGACTAAGTGAATTGGTTAACTTCATTTAAACATTTTTTTTTCGTGTGTTGTTAGGTGGCTTTTTTTTGTCCTCCATTCTGGATTCAACATGTTAGTGCAGTTTTTTGGAAATGAGGGATAGTTGTTTTCACGTTGAGGGGTTGGACTTAGATGTCTTGTGACCGTATGTCTGGATATTTTTATCCAACACTAAAATACTATTCTGTATGAAGTCGGTCATCACTGATTTGCAGGCCGAACAGTTGTGTTTCCTAAGCACTATTATGGCATCTTGCCATTAAGAAAGTCGACACGGCCTAGAAAGTCACGTAACCCCTATCCTTCAAATAAATATTATATTCCACGTTAAGTCTGTTTGCATGCTGGTCACACCCCCCCCCGATATCTAGTGTATTGATTGCTTTTCTTTTTAAACCATCTGAATCTGGTTTCAGAATGTTGTACTAGTGTCATGCATTTCCTTGAACAATAAAACTTGAATTAACATTTGATTTTGGTTAAGATTATCTAACTGTGAGAATTTGACCTTAGTTAAATAATACGATTGATTCCAATATTAATAAATGGTGAATTTTTTCAATATTGAAAATTAATGACGGAGGTTGAGACAACACTGGAATTATGGATTAAAAATGTTTTCCACATTCAGTGCTGGAAAATTTACTTCGCATTATATGTAATTTCTAACCTAGACATTAATGATAAATATGACCCCACTCACTTTTCCCTTTTCTCGAGTGTAATTCTAGCGTCCTGTCGCCAGTCTATTGTGTGCCAACTACCTTATTGTTCTTTTTATATGTTAATTCTGTTACACTAGAGAACATCGGCGGCTTTGCGTGGGGGATTATTGGTTAAGAGTTTTTTGTATAACGTAAATTAACGGGCCATACAATACACAGAATTCTGGGCTTGTTCACCACAACTTATTTTTTTGAAACCACCTTTTTTTGCCAGAGGATATCCTCTGTTAAAACTATTTGTTTTTCCCTTATCTGTGATCTCACGCACTTTAGCGCACCGCCCGCGTCACAATTAGACAAGTGGGTCTGCGGTTTCTCTTTGACCCCTGTTACCTCTTCCATAAAACTTATCACGTAGTGCTTAGAACTTTTCTTTTTCTGGTTGGCCGCTTCTCACCCTGTTAATCGCATTTGTACGCACTACCCGTCGTACGTATTTTCTAAATCTCCAATTTACCATCCCTCACACTTGCGTTCATGAGACCCCACCTAGTCGTTCTGTGCGGCTTTTGACACTTTTCAATGTTTGGATTGTTTCACATTGGTTGTGCAGCCACTCTTTACTTATCAAACACACAGCCACAATTTCTTGGTGATCTTGGTTGTGTTATAATAGTGCTTTTCTGTGCGCTCAATTTGAATTCACTGGGTCACCATTTCCATGCTACGTCATTCGTTTACATGTTTGTGACGCCTGTACCACACTTGCTCCTAAACTTGGCCCACGTATCTTTGTGTGCAAGTCGTCGATTTTGTTGTTCTGAGGTTTTTGATCCACTCACATATATCGGGCGCCTAGTTGATTTTCTACAGTGGACGGTTTAGCGGAGCCTGTTAAATATTCATGCACTACTTAGGTAGTTTATCTGAAAGGGTTCACCCTCCCTTAATTAGGGCTTCACTCCCTCCTACTTATTTATATCCCCCGACTTCAATGCTAACTTATTCCAGTCCAAGACGTTTAAACGTGTTTTTCAACTTCTGTGTTACCATGTCCACTTTAAGGACTTTGGCGATAGTCTCTCGTCGACAAAGGCCGTTTCTCACTGTTGTAGAATGGATAAAATTGTCAGGCACTACCCTACTTCTGTTTTCACCTCATTTTTGTCTTGATCTTTGTGGTCTTCTTGCCCTTCCCTCCTTATTTTCGCCTATGGTCTTTCCTATGTTAGAGTTTCAAATACCATTAATTCGGCTCTTGGTAGATTGGTTTCCCCTTTTCTGCACACATTCAGCTCGAACCGTTGCACAACTTGTTATAATTTGATCTCTCCCCTCCTTTGTCAGTCGGAGTGATCCTACTGGTGATCTTAATTCTTACCCCGCCCCACTCTTCCCCTTGCCACTATAGCCCAATAGTATGTACAGGCGATCTTCTTTTTTCTTCTATTCTCTTCCCGTTTTGCAATAATTCCTGGTTGGGACTCTTTTTTCTCTGGCCTTTCTCGCTTGGTATCGCTTTTTTTCTGTTATGTTGCTCAGGGTACGGCAAGAACATGTGGGTATTTTGACTCATAGACGTTGGATGGCATGTGTTATGGTATTTTTTTTTATGTAACCTCATTTAAATACCTTTTGCTTATATCTATATTTATGTGGTTTGTCGTGTGTTTTTGCTTTTAACTATTTGATATCCCCTGTAGTAAGTTTACAGCCCCATTTACACAATAAGTGCACCAGACAGTCGTTGCGCTTAACTCCTCTCTAGCGAGTTATCACATATGCTTGCTTTCTGCCATTTCTGTGCAGCATTCTTTCCACCTACGCTTCGTATCTTGTATTTCATTCGCGTTTTTTTTCTTGCTATTGTTTTCTTATCTTTGTGTCTATTTGCTAACATTTCTTTTCTATCCTTTCTTTATAATTCCTAGAATCAATTTCGCATCTTTACCGTTTTGCGTGAAAAATTTATTTGGTGATCACCATACCAGGAAGTCTACTAAACTGTATTGTGTCCTTTAATCTGGTTGCTAGGAAACAATCTGACCACACCCTAGTGACATCACAATATGGTAATTTTGTTGATATCCTATTGCAGCCATGAAGAGGAAAAAAGATTTAGCGATTTTCCTATTAATATCTATGATGATATTTGATGCATCAATAACAGGTAAGAATCTAGTTTTTTATGTTTGAACTTGTGCAGCAAATCGTAATTAATAATAATAGAAAAAGGGTTGTTTATTCATTATTGTCATTATTTGTATTCCTGCCATTAGCTACTTTGTTAAAATCGTCACACATTCGTGGAGATTCAATAAAAGTTCTCATCATCAAAAATGGTGCTAATTTTGCACTGAATACAACAGATATAACCTCATTGTTAATTTTACTATAAAAATAATTTTGTTTTAACCCCAATTAATGTTTTGGATTAAGAATGCATGGATTATTAAAAAAGGAAATTTTTTTGGCCCACATGTGCCAACTATGAAAATTTTACAAGCTTTATTTGCATTTTTTTGCTACTTTTAGCAAATATGCTAAAATGTGGGTTGGTTTAGTTTTGGTTTTGTTTGTTATATTTGTGAACTATATAATATTTCTTTGTTTGTTTGTTTGTTTTAAATAAATAAAAGAGTAGATTCAAATAAAATAATTGAAATATTAATACATAGAGACATGGCTGTATTAGTGCAAGTGCATAATCATTTTGAAGACATCTTTTCTTTATTTTTGTTTTTAACGTAGAATCAACATATGAAGAGGAGAAGAATAATTTAGGTAAGTTTTTTATTGATGCTCAGCTGCATCAGTGCAATTAATCTGTCTATTCAAGCCCATACAGAATAAAAAGGCAGTGTGCGCCATACATATACCTCTTTATTTATAAACACTATACCGGTATATATCATGCCATGTTGCATGTTTTTTGATGGACATGTTTTGCACTCATTATACAATATATACATAGTGTAGTGTACATAAAGAAATGAAACTAAATGTTTTTTTCTTCTTTGTTTGTTTTTTTTTATGTGGAATTAGGTGTCACTAAGAGTATATATGATGAGGATAATGATGAAGATGATTATAGCAATTATGGTTCTGGTAAGATTTAAATACAATACTACCTTACTACTAGTATGGGCTTATACATATACATTAGATAAAATATTGTTGGACTAATTATTAGAAGATAAAGTTTTTTCTTTATTTTTTTATGTAGAATCCACAATATCGCCGACTGTAGCAGAGGAGAAGAAGCATTTAGGTAGGTGTAATACAATTGAGTCCAAAAAGCGTGATCTGAAGGCAATTCTGGTAGATGTTAGAAAATAGTAACTTTATTTTTTTTCAAGATGACTCCAGATTCTTCTTCAAAGAGAAGCCTAAAATAATGATTATAGGTAAATAATCTGATTTTTTTATTTCTTACCATTCAGATCACTGTGATCTACTTCCAAGCAATAAAAAGGGACAGACTGCTATAAACTGTCTCAGGCCTGAGTGTCTGCTCACAAAACCATGATAAAAGAATATTATTATTAATGATGTTATACTTCACAATTTAGTGGAATCCCACACACTAACCCCCAACTCCTTGCCACTGAAGATGTTTGGAAACTACAACTCCCAGCATGCTTTACTTGCTGGGAGTTGTAGTTTCCAAACAACTCCAGTGGCAAACACCTCCTCCCCCAGTGGAGGAAAGGACTTGCCTTTATATACCGTATATTCTCGAGTATAAGCCGAGGTTTTTGGTTTTTAAAACAGGCCTTAAAAACCATCCTCGACTTATACTCAAGTCAACGCAATTTCGTGCTGCAAACTTATTACCGGTAAATAAATTTGGGCTTACCAGGACGGGACCGGCCGCACAGGACAGGACCGGAGCACAGCCAGACACCCGGAGTAGCAGAGGAAGAGGCGGGAGCAGAGGGGAGACGGGAGCGGTAAACTGAGGCCACGAGTGCGCGCGCGCACGCGACATAAGCGCGCGCGCGTACGGAGCTTGCCTGACAGCACCGGTACCCCTGTATGCAAGTCCTGACAGAATGGAGGAGCCTTCAGGGAGTGGTGAAACTCCTAACAGAGGTGGGATCTCCTCTGTACTTAATTTTACCGGTATATGTACAGTTTTGCCAATAGTTTTAAATGCTGCTTGAACTTTGCCACTCCAGATGTATAAAAACTACAACTCCCAGCAATCAAAGCATGCTGGGAGTTGTAGTTTCCAAACAGCTGGAGTGGCAAGGAATTGGGGTTACTGGATTTTTAGTGGTGGGCAGGAGCATTTTTTTTTTGTTTTTTGTAATTTTAATGTGGTTGCTGAGTTCAGTGTTTTTTTAATCTGTTAGAAGCGGTTGATCGAAGAAAGCAAAAACGCAGATCATACGACGCTGGATTTAAACTAAAGGTCGTGGCAAGAGCAGAAGAAAGCAATAATTCCATTGCAGGACGGGAATTTGGCATTGATGAATAACAGGTGCGAGACTGGCGAAAAATGAAGACTGAACTGGAAAAGATGCCAAAGTCAAAAAAGGCTTGTCGTGGTTTAACAACCTCACATGGGGCTCTAGAGACTGACTTGCATAAATGGGTTGTGGAATGTCGTCAAAATGGATACTGTGTAACACGCATGGGAATTCGATTACGTGCCCTACAAATGGCTAAAGATGAGAAATATAAAACAGAGGGTATTGAGAAATTTGTTGCATCAGCTGGATGGTGTACCCGATTCATGAATCGGTTTGGACTTTGCTTGCGACAGAGAACGAAGATTTCCCAAAAGTTACCACAAAATCTGGAAGAAAAGGTTATGTCATTCCATCAATTCATTATAAAACAAAGAAAGTTGTATAATTATGACCTCGGAAGTATTGGGAATATGGATGAGACAGCAATGACTTTTGATCTTCCAAGCAACAGGACCGTGGCATCCTTGGGAGAAAAAACGATTTTCCTTAGAACAGGGAATGAAAAAAATCATTTCACAGTGGTTCTGGCATGTTTGGCCAATGGAGTCAAGCTGCGGCCTGTTATTATATTTAAAAGGAAGACCTTGCCTAAAAATGCCAAATTCCCCCCGCGAATTACTGTCCGTCCACATGTTAAAGGCTGGATGGATGAACAAGGAACAAAAAAATGGCTTGAAGAGATATGGAATGGACGACCAGGAGTAGCCTTAAAGAAAAAACCCTCACTGCTTGTTTGGGATATGTTTAGAGCCCATATATGTGAAGATGTCAAAACAATGGCTAAGTCGTTTCAAACAACCTTAGCTGTTATTCCAGGTGTGCTTACATCTGTTTTACAGCCCCTGGATGTGTCTATAAACAAACCTTTTAAGGACCGCGTGCGAAAAATGTGGCACGAATGGATCTATCTATCTATCTGTCTGTCTGACTGTCTGTCTGTCTAATATCACTATCTATCTATCTACCTACCTATCTATCTATCTATCTATCTATCTATCTAATATCACTATCTATCTGTCTATCCATCTATCTATCTATCTATCTATCTATCTGTCTGTCTGTCTGTCTGTCTGTCTGTCTGTCTGTCTGTCTGTCTGCCTGCCTGCCTGTCTGTCTGTCTGTCTGCCTATCTATCCTCTCATTAAATGTCATTCTACTGATACCCTTTTTAATATTAAATCTGAATTATTTTTTTGCCTTCATTTCTCCCTTCATTTAGCTTTCCATTATTGCCATACCAGTGAAATTCATTCTTGTATCTCCTACCTTTGTTCCTTATAGTCTTAATGATTGAACCCCTTTATTCTTCAGAACTGGTGTTTGTATAATGTATATTCTGTAACTGTTGACAAAACGTATTAAACGGTGTATACAATTACTGCAGACATGCAGTAGTAATAATAAGTAATTTGAATTAAATAATGATTATGACAATCAATGAAAAATAATGCATTGGTATATCATGTATTTTATGAAATTCATGTATGTAATACCTAACTGAGGGAGTAAACCTAAGCAAAAAGTTAATTAAGAATATTAATACTGTTGTATATAGTATCTATGTTAGGCTGCTCTATGTTAACCCCTCTTTATAAAGTTAATAAAACACCCAAACCTTGTTATTTGGTTAAACACTAATGTTAATATAAACTGTGACTAAAGCAAACACTGTAAGTCATTTTTTTTACCATTTACAAAGAGTAAAATGCAGTCCATAAATAAAACACCCCAACATAAAATGTTTTTACAAATCATATTTATATCAGCAAAACCCAAGTCCTTTCAGAAATAAAAGATTTTGTTCTAAACAGGAACACAATCATTTGGTGACCTTTTCATATACCCTAATTTTTTTTTCTTGTAACAACATGATTTAAATTTTCATGAGCAAATAAGCTGTTTCACACAATAGAAAATTCACAAATAATAGTAATAAAATAGGGAAGAGAACTGTGACCAGCTTGGGACCTTAAAAGGACCCCTCTGGACTCGCCAACAAGCTGCCCTTTCCATCTTAGGGAGAGCCTCAACGCTGGTCTAATTATCTTTCTAAATTCATATCTTGAGCCACAGGAAGTCATGTGGGATTAAACACAGTATGCTCTGCAAATTGAAAATAAGATAGCTGTTAGGAACATATACATGTCTGTTTGATTACAGCAAAAATCATTGAAAAAACATTAATTTACATCTCCTTCGATATAGAAACTGAACAGGCTAACTTTGCCCTCAAAAACAAGAAATAAATCTGAGATGATGATAAGGTGTTGCCTTTCAGTCTTGAACCTTGCATATAAATTTCTCAGGCAACAGAGCAAGAACGACTATGAATATGTTATGAAAAAAGTATACAGATTACATTACATATCACACATAACATATTGAGATTAAGGGAAATTCATTTAATGACACCATAATCAAGGGATTAGACACTTTCTTGTTGCCTCTTTCTTGCATCAGACAAAAACAAGTACACTATTCCTGTTGACACTGTAAACTAAGATAAGATTGTGTTTATAATATACACACATAGGGGTATTTTGATTTTTTATTTTCAATTACTCTTCTAAATCATATTCAGTAGAAAAATACAATCCCTGCAGCCTTATATGAAACAGACACATCTTTTCGTCTTCCTTAGAGTATTGATTCCTGATGCTTATTAAGAGAGATTTGTAATCTCAATTTTCTGGTCTATAGTCTAATGTTCTTACTAATAATTTTTTCTCTCGCACAGACAAAAAAAAACCCTTTTTTTCAGAAGTATCATCCGTTATAGATAAACCGATTTATTTGACTTATTTCACAGTCAACAAGGAAGAAGGATCAAGGAATTTTTGATTTACAGAGCACAAATAAAAATGGTATTGTTTGTCTTTTGAATGTTAAATATGAAACCGTGTAAAAAAAACTGTTTTTTTTTTACAGTGTTTATGCCTGCATTAGGTGTGTTAAACATCTGCAGTAAATACAGCCATTCCCATTTAAAGGTTATTTAAAACATTTTTTACACAACGTATTATATTTCTGTTGAATAGTACAGAATTTTGTATTTTAACAGTTAGCACTTACAATATATCAGACCTTGTCTCCTTTCCAGGATTTGAATAACTTTAGATTCTGCTGGGATGCTTTCCCCCTGGTTGCAAATATCTATGGATGTATGAATTTGGCATTTTAAATTTCTATCATAGTTTTTCATATGTTTTAAGCATTCCTTTAGTAGTGATGGCCCAGTTCACGGATCCGAACCCGGATCCGGGGCGGATTTACCTCGTTCGCGAATGGTGGATATCGCATATTTTACGGTTTTCCGCCTTCCGAACTTTTCCGAACCGCGTTTTCGAAAATTTTAAAAATTACGAGGAATTCTTGTAATTTCGAAAATGCGTGAAATACGTATTTTTGAAAAATTTCGAAATTACGAGGATTTCTCGTATTTTCGAGGTTTTTTTCATTTTAATGGGTCCGCTCGTGGATTTTCGAATTTTCTAATTCGAGCGGACCAGATTTTGCGAAGTTCGGACATCTCTATTCTTTAGTAACTGATCAAACCCCTGGATTCCTTGTTTTTCCCAGTTGCACTCATTGGGAAGGTAACTAGATTTTTTTAAGTTGCACCAAAGAGCAGTTTCTTGTGGAATGTCTTTTTATGGGAAATGTTCATAACAGATCTATAAATCAAAACCGAATCTTAGTAAAACATACAAATCCCAGAAAGCACCATGACCCAAATGTAATCGAAAACCTTACAGACATTTCTTCCCTTGATTGCAATAATATGGTTGTAAATAATCAAAGGGCAAGAAAAAAAAAGGTATGGCTGTGCTTAATAGTCAACTAAGGAAAAGACCAATACCCAGGGTTTATAACGGGCACTAACAATGTGGCTGTAAAGTGCTTACGTTATTCATCATTTATGGCTGTGGCAGTATTTTACAATTATACTGATCATTATTGCTATTTTGCAATGTCGGTAAAGGTGCCTTATTGAAATTTTGCTATAAGCCATGCTTATAAACATTGTTTGATATGTCTTCACATACTTTGTTCTGCAGGGCATAATAATGTATAAACCTGAACATTTTTGAAAAACCTTCTAGTAGAGAGAAATCTGCAGTTCCCTTTAGTCCCTCAGCTACTGGACAAATCATTGGGTTAATGCATGAGTGAAAGTGCACTCATGCATTAACCCAATGATTAACCCAATGGACAAGAGGCTCTGACTGAACACATGACCATCTGCTGTAATAATACTGGCACCAGATGCCTACAGAATGGTTTATAGAGTGTGCTTCCAAAGCTGCATTGACACCACTGACTAACTATTTTAATGTTTATAGAGTTAGATTCTCAATTTGATATGTAGTACTTTGTTCATCTAAAATGTTACACACAAAAAATAGAAACCTAGTGCACATCCATTGTATTGCGACTTGAAAAAGCCTGCCCTTCTCTCTGGATATATTAAAGTGATTAGTTCAATAACTTGGCCAAATTATTTTAAGCCCAGAAACCACTTCAACTTCAGCTTTATTCTGCTGAGTCCTAACTTTTAACCTTTTTTACCTTCTTAACATTTTACCTTCTTAGGAGACACAATTCTCAAACTTTGTCTTTATATCAGTACCTGCCTTTTATGAGATGAAAGTCCCTGTTGCTCTTTCGCTTGCTTTCTTGGGACTAACTCTCCAGCATTAAGTACTTGAAAAAATGACCCACTTTGTGTGGAGTACACCTTTTCCAGTGGTGTAAAAAAGTTGTCTGTTTATCTATAATTAAAAAGCTTTGATTAACCACAATGACCTTCTTTGTACAAAAAGTAATAAAACCCACAGCAGGGATTTACCCATAGCACAACATTAACACCAGCTATTAGCTGGTATTAAAAAGTTGTGCTATATCCAGCTCAAATTCCTTACTGAACATTTAGCGCCATCTGTGTGGGACTGCTAGCCTATGCAGAATATTTAATCAGTTAGCACAACTGGTCGGGCTCTGGGTGAATGAGCCTGACAGTGTAACCAATCACACTCAAAGCTTAAAGGAGAGTCTTTTATAAAAAAAGTTTTCCCTTACTTAAATGTTAGGCCTTACTGAAAAGAATGTATCACTTTTTTTAGTAGGTAATTCCTAACTAAAAATATACCTGTATAAATCCAATACAATCCTCCCCTCAAAAACCTTTCTAAAATAGATGATTTCACTACAATTGTTAGTAGAACACTACATATATATAAGCGTAAGCTGCTAGTTATGAGTCCTGGATTCAAACTGAACCTGGCTTTTGAAAGTAGAACTGCATATATTTAAAAATGAAGAATTGAACTTTGCAGAATTAATAAATTCAGAAATCATAAATTCAGTGTTGAAAAGTTAAAAAAAGATTTTCAAAATTCTGTGCTGAAATTCAATGTTGAAAATTCATAAAAGCCACCTCAATTAGGTTTAAAGTAACATAGTTACAATATAACATAGTACTGGAGGTTGAATAAAGACATACATCCATCTAGTCCAACGATTATACCTTACCTATAATGCCTGTATAACAGTTAAATAGTAACATAGTATTGGAGGATGAATAAAGACGTACATACATATAGTCCAACCTTTATACCTTATCCATAATGCCTGTATTACAGTTACATAATAATATAGTATTGGAGGTTAAATAAAGATGTACATCCATCTAGTCCAACCTTTATACCTTACCCATAATGTTTGATTAACAGTTACATTATAACATAGTATTGTAGGATGAATAAAGACATATACCCATCTAGTCCAACTTTTATACCTTACCCACAAAAACAGCTACATTACAACAAAGTATTGGGGGTTGAATTAAGTCATATGTCCATCCTGTCCAACCTTTTTAGCCTACTCATGAGCCCTATATAAAATTGGATTTTTTTTGTTCCGCGGAATTTCAATACATTGTGTGGAACCGCTGCCAGAAATAAATTAACAGGTTTCTTTCATCTCTAGAAGTGTCATGAAAAATAGTAGCTTTCCAAGTAATAATGTTAGAAAAGACATTCTGCCAAATTTCCTGTATAGAGATCGTGCTAACATATTCTCTAAACGTAAGCAATTGAATGTCAATTAATAGCTAAAGGTCACAAATTGGGAGCCAATCATTTGGCTCTGGGTAAAATTGGTTGATTATGTTTGGATTGAATGGGAATTCCATTTGTTTCTTGTCAGGAAAAGCTATCCAAAACTATGGCAGTCTTTTAAACATTATTCTGAATTAAGAAATCAGGTCATATTGAATGTCTATGTTTAGGAAACATTTTATCCCCTCCCCCCCAAAAAAATGACATATCATATACAGTATATATAGAAAAAGAACTATAGGAAGAAGCATTTTCTTTTAAAATATGTTCATCAATTCAATTACATATATCACTATTTCCCATATATCATCAGCAATAGCAGCAACATTTTGGGTTACCTTTACCCTTAATCAGGCTATATGAAAATAATTCAGAGAACTGGCCAAAATGCCCCCCTTGTTTAATAGGTTACAGACAGGAAATTACATCAATTCTTTCACATCAGCAGTCATTTTGCATCATTAATACATCTGAATCAGTTACAATCTATTGGCTTTTGCCCTGACCAAGGATATTTTAAGCCAATAAAAATAAATAGAGATTCTAATCCTTGTTTAGCCCATTAGGGTGTAAGGAACCAAGTTTTTTTATCCACCATACCTCTCTAAACTTTAATCTATGTTTTGAACCCCGATCTGCGGAGGATCTTAAACATTTTCTGGAATTCTGCATTCCGAACTTTTTCCAAACTCTGTTTGAAAATTTTCAAAATTTATTTGAATAATAAAATTCAAATGATTGGTTAATGTGTCATCATATGTTTGCAAGCATTGAAATATTAACCAATCACAATTGGATTTGGTGCTTCAGCAAACCTATATAAAGAGGTGCAAACCCTGCGGAGCTCAGAAGTCACCACAGTGATGGCAGAAGAAAGAAAGTGTCGGCAACACCAGCAGTGTTGATGTCACCAGCGATGGCGGTGTCACTGGCGCCCACAGTGACATTGTCGCCAGCTGAGAAAAAGAAACATTGTGACATCGACTAGTGAAGGCAACATCAGCAGAGTTGGTGTCGCCGGCTTGGAAGAAAGAAGAATCTTTCTGCTGAAGGCCCCCAACAAAGGCACTTGTCAGTGCCGAAAGGGCACTTCTAAGGGTCACAAGGGCACTTCTAAGTGCTGGGGAGGGCGATCCCGGTTCGATTTGCGGCACCCCTTAAACCCCAAAGGGCCCTTGTATGGGCCACAATGGTCCTTCCAAGGACCCAGGAGGGCATCCTGGGTTGAGCCGCGGGACCCTCAAACTTCTGACCAAGGGACTTCCGGCTGTTCGATAATCCGTGTTCCCCGGACCATTTACATTACAGTTACAGTAAGTTACCACTGCTATTTAAACCATTATTTTAGGAATACATTTCTGGATTTTTTTTCCCCATTGACTTTAACAGCGGATTTGAGAATTTTCGGATTTTTCTGAAAATCACGACTTCTCAAGCAAAACGGATTTTCGGAAGGTCGGCCATGTCTAGTGTCGACTGAAGATTTGTGTTGAGTAATACAAGCATAATACAAGCCTTGATTCTTTGCGTTGACTCACCCACATACAATAAACTGCACAGGAAGACAATTGCATCTATAACAATTTTTCCTTTAATTTAATGTTTTCCCCAATTATGGTTTTATGAAAATATCACCCTTAATCACTGTGGGGCAATTAATACAATTATGGCACGGTTGCATACCACGCCATCTCCTTGTCCACCACAAGATTCTATGTGTAATTGTCTGTCAGTTTATGTATGTGGGTGAGACATAAATGCAAAAAATTAAGGCTTGTATTAAATAACACAAATAAGGGACACTCAGCTCATATATATAATATATTTGTACTTTTAAAGGGCATGTCCACCCTTGTAATAAACTTTTTATATTATGTACTGCTCCTTCCCCCAGCCCCAACCGCATTACTATTATTCACAGAAAGTGCTCCGATCTTTACTTACCATGCCTCTATCCTTTGCCGCACTGCCCCGGTCTTCTGCTTGCACGGAAATGCAAGCAGGGGGCGGGACTGACAGCCACGTCCGTGATTGGCTGAGAGGCAGCCAATCACGGACACGGCTGCTGGGAGTTCAGACCGGTGAAGGAGAGAGGCATGGTAAGTAAAGATCGGGGCACTTTCTGTGAATAATAGTTATGCGGTTGGGGCTGGGGGAAGGAGCAGTACATAATATAAAAAGGGTTTTATGGTAGGGGGAGGGAGACAAAATCGGGAGGGAGAGGGAGGGGGAGGGAGGGGGAGAATGGCTGCAGTGCGCATGCCAAACTTCTCCCGGAGGGGAGACAGGATGCAGAGTCCTATATGGTAAACATACAAAAACTCTATCTACCCTTAACAATTTAAATACATATAATGAAATCAGTAGGTATTTCAAACTAATGAAAATTACCTACTTCATGTGTAAATAGGGCTGGGTGGAAAGCCCCCAACCCTGATCACTTAAGGCAGAAAATAGTCCATAAAACAGCAGATCCATAAGGGTAAAACTTTAAAGCCGATCAGCTTACCCGCCTGCATAGGTGGCCCAGGTGCTTCCAGCCCCAGGCCCTTCGCTCGGCCTCATAAACAGCAAACAGAAACGTGATCCCCAGGATCAAAGTAGAGCCGTGCAACCCAGGGCGACACAAGGCAATTCCCATAAAAAAGAACTTTATTCGGTATCGTGCATATAAAAAGCGTCCATACCTATCCTCCTGCTGGCCAATTTTTGGGACTTTGGGGGGGGGATTACAGGAGAACCATATGTAGCTGGGATGTGAGGTAAGGATTTTTAAACACTAGTGTACATAGTGGGGCCAGTAGTGGGTTAAATTATAGTTTGGGGGGTGGACATGTTCTTTAAATTATTTTACTATTATGACATGTAAAATGTGTTATATAACACATAAATATCCTTAAGCTCCTTTTTCTCAAATATATGTTACCATTGACCTCTCAAATATTCATTCAATTAAATATTTTATTTATCGACTGATTAATGTCCCACGCACTAATCCCCTACATATTTAGAAAGATTTGTATCAACACTACATTGTAACACTTGACTTACTCTCTTTTTTTAATTATGTAAAAAAAAATCACATTAAGCTGAATCTAATTACCGCAATGTATATTAGAAGCAGGGCACCATCAAAATTTTATTTAAATTAATCAGGTTTTGATTTAAGATATTAAATTCAAATTAATCATGTAAAAGTGGAAATGATCCTTGACGGGCTCCCAGCTGTGACTTCAGTCTGTTTTCTTGCGCGAGTCACTTTTGGGATGTCTTGGGGGGAACATTACAGAAATTCATGCCGGTGCTGTTCAATTACAGTTATTTAGTAGGACAGCTGTAAAGAATATGGCATAATTAAGGAGGGACTGATGACATGGATACATATTTACATGATCAAAAAATGAACTGTTAGTATTAATAGGCTAGCAGTCATGTAGTCATAAAGGTGAGATCCCTATTAATCCAGGAAGGAAGACTTAACATGGAAACCATTATTGCGCTTTAGCTCCCGGCCAACCTATTCAAGTTTAGATGAAAGTACATGATGGTTCATTAACACAGAAAATATGTAAAACTGAGAAATACATCATTTTTATATATATATTTTTTTTCCTTTGTGTCCCAGGAGGTTACTGCTTTGAACTGGGAAAGATCATAGGTGTTAAAATGGTTGCAGAATTTTTTGAAAGCTCTTTGGCAGCCCAAGCTGATGAGATCTATTCAACAAATGCCTAAAGTGCTGTCTTTTTACAGAAATGAATTTTGCTGTATTTGCTAAATAAAGCAAATTAGTAGGGTTCCTTTATAATGAATTCCTTTTTAAATATTAGTTTGTTCATTGCTATAATGTCTTAACCCTCTCAATAAAAAGTGGGGGGGGGAATCTTAATGTTACTCACAAACGTTGAAATCTTATCTTGAACCGTGAAAATAATAACAGATAACTCTACTCTAGTATCACCATTCCCAAGTTATTCCAAAGCTCTAATGAGTGAAGTTCAGGTCAAATGGTAATAAACTGCAATAAATAGTGCCAACTCTGCTGCAATATCTAACAATGTTTTGCTCTACTAATATAAGAAAGACATTACTTATGGCTTTTCGCTTTTTTTTTAAAAATGTTTGTATGTCATTGTTTTTTTCTTTTTATTGGTTTTGAAAAGTTTTTAGGTTTATAATTAGTAAGTAATCAATAAAGAATGTATTTGTTTACCCGACCACATTTTTTGTCTCCTTCCCAACAAAAAAGACATATGTTAGCATTTTTTATGAACATGTGGCCCTTTGTCTTTAGAGTTGTAATTATAACATAGTGCCAAATCATTTTACTACATTTTGTGTGTGTCAGTAAAATTACAGGCTTTCTAAAGGGGTAATTAGTGTGACCTTTATCAGAATAGAAAGCACGATTGGTGCAAAAAAAAAAACTATACATTTTAAATACTCTGCACATTATGGATTAGAGGGACACAATGCCTCAGTAGTCAAGAAAAAATAAACATCAAATATGTTCTATAGTTAGATCATGGCCATCTGGTTTAAAATCTAAAAGTATGTAAAAAGTGCAGAAGTCATGAAATGAAGTCAGAAATAGGAGACTAGGTGTGAGGTGAAAAGATATTGGTTGAATTACTTTTGACACTATAGATGTGATTAAATGGAACTATGTCAAATAAAACCCCACCTCTATGAATATGAATTTATAGAATATGGTAGACATGTTTCTCAGATTTCCAAAAAATAAAGAAAAGGGCTCAATTAATTGAAAACAATGGCGGTCTATCAAGTTATCTCTTTGAACATTCATTAAGGTTAAAGCAATGCTTATTAAATAAAAGCATGATCAATATTTTTGCCCCCATAGTTTTTCTGTTACTGCAAAAATTTTGACTTTGTAATAGTGTTAACTTTCAAAGTTTGCATTTCGCAGCAAGTTTTAAAAATAAAATGTTCTTAGTTATGAGGCTGATGGTCCATGCTAGAAAAACATCTTAATATCTTAAATCGACTGGAAATATCCAAAATCAGTTTTGTGGCAAAATGACTAGGGCTATTAGTTAATTAGTTCAAAGGAGAGATGCTTAGGCTGCTTAAATACTACACCGACATGACACACAATTATAAACTTGGGTGGTACAAATGCAAGTAAAAATCAAATGATTTTTTCTCTAAAGACTGGCTTTGGTGACTGAATTCATGTAGAGCATATAATCTCAAAATGTATATGCTGACTAAATGATATCATATAAATGATATACCTTCTATGAGGCTTTGCGATTAAGAGAATGAGAGAAATGGAAAATTAATAAATGCAATTTCCCAAGATACACGTGTGATACTGCACTGTTTACTGTAGGACTATTAATTGGGAGATCATTTTGAACAATATTCCATTTATTCCATTTATTCCCAGTGTCTTTCTTTAGAAAGCTTAAAAAAAACCCATCAAGTCAGACTCATGAAGCATGTGAGGTTTGTATTGGCAGGTCTCCAACAAGATGACAACAAACTCCATGAAGAAGCTTCTGCTATGGACACAGCTTTATATTTGAATACTTCAAATGTAATGCATTTATGGAGTATACACACACCATCTGTAATCTTACCTTCGCATGTAGAGGTAATGTTTCAAGTTTTCGTGCAGTCCAGAGGTTAGGATGATCCTGTTGAATTCGTGTATATTAGACATGGGCAAAGGAATGCTATGCTCATATAAAATTCATTGAAATTCATAGAAATGAACAGTAAATTTGGCCAGCGTCTTTCAGGGTAATGACTCCTGGTACTTAATCTGAAAGGCCTGGTGAATGAAGCTATTTTCAGCAGGGCTGTTGATTAAGATTTTGAAATCATCAAAAAAAATGTAGAGTTTAGACTAAAAAATATCAGTTCTGAATTAGAAAAGATATTGAGAAAGGACAGTTTTGCTAACAATGCATTTCTAGTGCACCACAATAGCACTGTTTCAAAAGCGAACACCAGCCTTAAAGATTTTTTTGCCAAAAGCCCAAATTGACAAAAATCCAAACCCATTAAATGTGTCAGGAGGTTGTGATGTAGGGCGTCCATCTCTGCAAAACAGCTTTGTTAAATTGAAAAAAAATATTTCGGAAACAAAACAGTGGTCTTGTTTAATTCTTGGCAGAGAACCCAATTGGACACAATTCTAAACCTGTTAAATGTAATCCCTGGTGTCTATGCAATAACTGTGCCATCATTTATTTTGTTTTAAGAAAAAAAAAAGGAGAAAAAAATGGATACATTTTAAAAATACAGGATCTATGAAATAAATCTTGAATATTTAATAGGTACAATTATCTTGGAAATAATGAACATCAAAACATGAAAGGTTTGACAAGCTTTGTCATGAGAGAGTTGTCGTTGTAAAGACTGATGTTGCAGAATATACAAAAATCCATAAACCACCTTAGCTGTAATGGTACCATGCATGAACTGTGCTGGTTTGGGATTTATGGGCGCTATTTTGTGTTAGTGAAAAAGAAGTGGAAAAGTAAAAAGATTAAACCAGTCACAATCCCACGAAAGTAGTATTTCATGAAACGATATGCATTTCTGCAATTTCAGAATCAAGTGTAAAAGATCCTTTTAAGTAAAACATATCCAATAGGGATGCACAAACTAGCAAGGTTTATTCCACTGAGAATGCTCCCAGGTTTTTCGTATTTTCAATGATTGAAATGTTGGTAGTTCCACGTATGTCTTGAGTTTTGAACAGTGGTGGAACCAATAATTTCAAACTAAAACCAAGTTCTCATCAAATCTCACAGTATATAAAATATTGAAATAAAGCATTTCATTTATTACACATTGAATTAGTGACACTGTTTATGTCTTATTGCAACTTTAAAATAAACTGGTCAATAAGTGTTGGTTTTATGTGGAGCTCCATTGTTCTTTATACTTGTGTTGTGTGGGCCAAAATACTAGATCTGCTTTTACTGAGCCCTAGGTAAGTGGTTATCATGTGGATAATTCTACTCTGTTAATATTACATCAGTGAAGTGTAATATTCTATCTCCCTTTTTCACTTCCTGAAGCCACTATCGGAAAAAGGAAAAAAGTGCTTCTACACAATGATGGCTCTCACCTCCAGCTCCCCTTAAGCTAACTACGATGCATGTGCAGCTATGTTAAAGGGCATGTCCACCCTCAAAACTTTTCTATATTTATTTGGCCCAAATAAGTGCTCCAAAACAAACTTTACAGCATCGGTCCAGTGGTTCAAAAGTCACAGAGCTTTGTAGCTGGCTTAATCCTGCAGCATGGACCAATACAGCGATGAACAGAGACAGGTTACGTTACCTTGCCTCTGTTCTTTTCATGTTCTTGAGCATGTCTGTTAACATCCAGCAGTGAGAACAGGGGAAGTTGCATCAGTAATGATCTGACCCCTGGATCCCGCCCTCTTTTCCCTCTCAACCAATCGCAGCTGTAAAGTTATGTGTAGTGAAGAAATCCAGGATCAACATGCTGCAGCCAGCCGGCTTCGAGAGAGAGACACAGACACACAGACACACACACAGACACACACACACCTCTCCGTGAATGCTGGGTTCTGATTGGCTTCCGTCCGGCAAGGAAGAAATTTTTTTTGTTTGTTTTTTTTCTAAGCTGCAGCTCGGGGTCACCTAAAGAGGAAGTGGAGTGGAAGTGCAGCCTGATATATATCTCATTAAATATCGAGCAAAGCAAATGATTTTTAGAAAAATGAACATGGCGTTTGAGGTTGGTGCTATTATATAAAGAACATATAAAAATTTTATTTTTGGGTGGACATACCCTTTAAAGATTGGGCACTTCTTAATAAAAGGAAAATGTATCAGAGGGGAGGACCATGGTGAAAAGATGAACAAAACTGGTGAGTTTTGCTCTTCTGCAAAATGCATTTGGAAAGGGTTTTTCACTATGAGAGCAGTAAAACTTCCAGTGGACGTTGTGATGGCAGGTTCATTGGATAGTTTAAAAAAAAAAACTAGATGAGTTTCTGAAAACAAGGAAAGTTGCAGGTTACTGTTATTGATACATAAAGTCGAATTGATCCAGGGACATTTCCAATTGCCACTTGGAATTCCAGGAAGGAATTACCTAGGTTGGACTGGATGGACGTATGGCTTTATTCAACCTCAAAGACTATACTATTACTATACATTGAAATGCCGAGAATCTGAAAATCCAATTCAAACTCAATTGAAGTAGAATTTTCCTATTTTTTCTACCACAATTTCCAAACTTTTTTGATCAGTTGCTCTGGATCTGAGGATTATCCTCTTCAAAACCAGATTTGTTTCAAAATTGGAACTTATTTCTACTGTGAAAATGCTGTCAAACACTGTATGAGTGCTACTAATAGGGAATTAATTAAGTAAACAAAGGAAATGGGATTTACTTCTATCTCCCTTTCAGTTATATTTTTTATTTAATGAATGTTTCTTTATTCTGTTTAGTGACCCTTTAATAAAGAAAACACTGTCATACACACCATGGACATCATGACAGCTCAGTAGCTAGCACTGAAGATTGCAGTGATAGCAGTGATCCTTGGGTTTAGACCTATACTAGGTTACATTTTCAAGGAGGTTGTATGTTCTCCATGGGCTTTCTTAGGTTTCTTATTGGTGTCCTGGTTTCTTCCCACAATCCAATTTATTACAGTTAAGATGTCAGTGTATACTATCTCAAGCCATGTAAAAAAAAACAATGACTGTAATACTTTTTTTCAGCATATTTATGGTTTCATGTCTTCAGCTTACATTAGAACAAATGATGATGTTTTAAGCCATGTTGCAGCATGTTGTGCAAAGATTAACAGAAATGTGCTAGATATGCAATGCTCATTCCAGGTATTACTCCCTTTTTGTAGCAGTTTCTTTGTGCAAACTTTAATAAAGCTGGGCCCAAATAGAGCATCTATATATAGAGCTACCCTAACAACATTTCTGTTTCCAAGCTAAGGATTCTCTCAGCATGACTGGACAGCACCAATCATCAGCAACTCGAATATGGGAAAATAGAGAATTTTAAAATTGGATAAAAAATATCAGGGAGATGCAATAACCCCCATTCCCCATAAAATGAGTGCAAAACCCACACTACCCAATGCAATATCGGGTAGCATGGGTTTAACACTTTTTTTTTTAAAGTAACTCAGTTTTTACTATGTTTTTGCCTCTATTTTGTGCGATATCTACTGATCGTTTCTTGCAGGCGTTTTGTCCTCGCTACTTACCCGCACACTCTCCCACGATGCAATAACAGTGCATGACGTTATTGAATGATGGGAGCGTGTGTGTAGGTAGCCGGGCTGAATGCCAGTACAATTTATTGCATCTCCCCCTATTTTGCCAAATAAAAAATTAGATCTAATTCGAAAATTTCAAAAATTCAAATTTAAGTATTTAATGGATCCATTTTTTTAAGTTTAAAATGGATTTTAAGAACTTCAATAGGTTCCATGAGACCGCTGTTAAAACAAAATTCAAATAAAGTCAATACTGCACTTCCCACTTTGTTAGTCCTTAGGGTGCTGTCCCATGTAGCTATGTACCACTTCCACAGCAAATAGTATCTCCAACATAAAAAAATGCACGGACGCATACTGTCTGGTGAAGTAAACAACTTTATTGTAGCATATTGCCTCTCACACAACTTTTCGGGTGTTCCTTCATCATAACACACCTGAAGAAGGAACACCCAAAACATTGTGTGAGAGACAATATGCTACAATAATGTTGTTTACTTCACCAGACAGTGTGCGTCCGTGGATTTTTTTATGTTGGTTAAAACAAAATTCATCAGTTTCATTCATCTATTAGGCATTAGAGATGGCCGAAACTCACTAGTTTCATTCCGTCTTCGGATTCCTGGATCTCGGGAAAATCATGAAGATCTGAAAATCCAAAACCAGAACGAATTTTCGATAATTTTCAAATGTACAAAGCTATTTTCGATGATTTTTGAAATTATCGAAAATAGCTCCGTACATTTGAAAATTATCGAAAATTTGTTCCGAAATCCGTCCCGGATCCAATCTCTATTAGGCATAGCAATATTCTTTAACAGGGTAATGTAAAAGTCCAGCTATTGAGAATATGCAGTCTTAGTCCAGTTTTTCCTAACCACTTTTACTTAATCGGCAACTATCTGTTATACCTACAGCTATATTATGTTATTAAAGTGTATTTACAGTAAATGAGCCAAGTGAAACTAGATATTATCTCTTGGAATGCCACATTTTACCCCCTAAAGGCCCTTTCAAATGATTAATTCTATCCAAAAATCCATTATACAACTTTCAGGGCTAGACCACACTAGCGTGTTTTTTCTGTGTTTGCGCATTTGATTTCTAAATAACATTTAAATTGCGGCAACGCAACTAAAATCGCACATCTGTTTGCAAATTGCTAACGCATGTGATTCGCATTTTTATACGCAATCACATGCGTTTCCCTATCTCTAAAGAAAAAAGCGCAAGTGCAGACGCATTGAAATCGCACCAGAATCGCACACACAGTCGCACCCGATTGTGTGTGCAATTGCGTGTATGGAGCAGTGTGGCTGTGCCCTTATACTACATTTATCTCAGAGTAAAGAAGGACACACATATGGCACATTATCAACTGATTTGGTAATTTTTAACTGATCTGGGTTAATTGAAAAGATTGAAATTAATTGGAAAAAACAAGTACTAACTCTAAGGTCAGTGTCAGTTGAAGCTTATTTACTGACAGAAACCCTTAAGGGTAAGTAAACAGAAACTGTTGCCAATGAAAGCCTTTACCACCCCCCAAATCCCCCCCACCCAAAGAACAACCACCAGCGAAAAGGGATTTGCATCATTGCCTTAACAAAGTGAATATTTTTTGAGAATTATAGACAATTAAGGTCAACTACTTTTATTTACATGACCCTGGAATTTTAATCTAGCAGTAAAACTATAAAATAGCATAGAATTCTCATAGAGCAACTGTGGCCTCCAAACACGTAAGGGTTAAATATCAGCATGATGTCTGAAACGAGCCCTGGGTGTTGTGGATAATGTTAAAACATACTGCTTATAGTAGCATGAGTGACATCACCTGAACCCAGGGGCAGAGCATTCTCACTTAAGACTTAATGCTGGGAAAGACTGAAAGTAGATGCACAGAATAAAAAAAAAAAAGTTACAAAAATTGACAATTGGGCATGGGGGTTATTAACGTGGAAATTAGTCACAAGGCTACAAGCTAATGAAAGCAGACAGTGTTCAGGAAATTATATTGCTAAACCTTTCCAGCAAAATAACATTTTGCACATTTTACCTACAGATAGGATTCAGGGTTCATTTTAAAGGTACAATGTGACATCATTTATTTAACCCTATCTTGTTCAAAGACCACAGTTTCCCTTTAAAGGACATGTCCACCCCCAAAACTATAATTCCCCCCACCACTGGCCCCACTCTGTAGTAAATAAAAATCCTTACCTCACATCCCAGCTCCATATGGTTCTCCGGTAGTCCCCCCCAAAGTCCCAAAAACTGCCCACCAGGAGGAAAGCAGAGTCCATATAGGACTATGCCTCCTGTCTCCCCTGCGGGGGAAGTTTGGCATGCGCTCTGCATCAATTCCCCCCCCCCTCTCCCTCCCGTTTTGGACTCCCACCCCCTAGTGTAAAATCCATATTATATAGAGTATGGCTTAGTCCCCCAGCCCCAACCGCTATATTTTTAATGTAAGAAATTTCCCCGATCTTTACTTACCTTCCCTCTTTCCTCTGCCGTTCAGATCTACCGGCAGGCGCGTCCGTGATTGGCTGCCTCTCAGCCAATTACAGACACGGCTGACGGTCCCGCCCCTCTGCTTGCATTTTCTCGCAAGAAGAGGGCCGGGCAGTGCAGCGGAGGGAGGAGGGAAGGTAAGTAATGTTTGGGGAAGTTTCTTACATTAAAAATATAGCGGTTGGGGCTGGGGGACTAAGCCCTACACTATATAAAAAATCAAAAAGAAGGGTGGACATACCCTTTAAGTTCATGAGGTTTTCACTTGACAAAACTTGCAAATGTGCTGCAGCTCTATCAGTATAGGATGTTGACTAAATAGTTTTATTTCAGTTTAATTTGTAATCTACCTAAAAGTAATATACTGTATATTAAACGAATTGCCGTTGTTGTGTGATACATGTTAATTATCAAATATTGAGCTTTAGGCATGCATATGAATATTAGAACAGTCTTAGACAAAGACCTGGAACTAAAAACATCTATGGCCTAAGGTAAAGTTGGATCTATGTATCTAGCCTTATATAACAGCATGAGACAGACACTGTGACTACATTAAGCTAGCAACTTGCAGGTCATCCTGTTTTGTCTGGTTAGAATCAAGTCACTACAAGTCAGTTATATTATTTCATATGTATGTTTTAAGGTTGACTCACACAGAGGTTTTCTTTTTTATTTCATATTAATTGATGCTTACCACTAGGGATGGATTCGAACTAGAGCTCGAGTTCGAGCGGAACTTTATGAGTTCAGACGGACTCGAACTATGCGAACTAGTTCAGACTCGAACTAGTTAGTTTTCCGGCGCGTGGCTGTATTTTCGATAATTATCGAAAATGCTTTAATTATCAAATTTAAGGCTGTTCGCTAACCCTAGAATGTACCATTAGTTTTCGCTAACCCTCAAATATAGCTTGTGACAATTGCCCGCCTGTCTTCAGGAAGTATTTTAACAAGTTTTGGTGACAGTGACATGTTCCCCAGACCATCGTTGTTTTCGCTAACCCTGGAATGTACCGTTTGCTAAGCCTAGGAAGGATCGTTCGCTAACCCTCGAATGTACCATTCGCTTAACCTAGGAAGAATTGTTCGTTCGTTCGTTTTCGCAAGCCCTCAAATCTACCGTTTGCTAACCCTGGGAAGGATCGTTAGTTCGTTCATTTGTTTTCACAAGCCCTTGAATGTACCGTTCACTAACCCTAGGAAGGATTGTTCGTTTTCAGTAATCCTCGAATGTACTGTCGAATGTAGCTTGCGACAATTGCCCGCCTGTCTTCAGGAAGTATTTTAACAAGTTTTGGTGACAGTGACATGTTCCACAGACCATTTCCCAGGTGCCACAGCCATTTACAGTACGTTACCATTGTTAGTTTAGCTGTAAATCACTCTGACTTTTCGAACTATCACTCTCCCATAGACTTGAAGTTCTCTGAAGTTCGAAACTTCGAAAACAGACCGAACTTTATATAGTTCGGCCATCTCTACTTCACCATAAAAAAAATGATATTTCCACTATATGTATATGACTAGAGCATATTACTTAATTACAGTGTTAATATAACATAGATATTGTAATATTGGACTTTGTGCTTTAGAAACAAAGTTGTTTTTAGGGCCTTATATAAAAATAGAAATAATAGATCCTTTTTATTTTCATTCTTCTTGATTTGGCATAAACTCCAAACAATCTTCTTAAAGGAACAACCAAAATTCTAAATTACCATATATACTCGAGTATAAGTCGAGGTACCTTGTTTTACCTGAAAAATCTGTAAAAACATGATTGACTTGAGTATAAGTCGAGGGTATAAATTATGACCACTACTGCCTTCTTATTCTGTATTGTTTTGAGGCTTTTGTTGCCCTTTAAATGGACAGCTGAATTCCCATACAGTAGTCCTATACAGTAATGGCCAAATCCAGTGTGGTGACTACTGTATGGGAATTCTGCTGTCCATTTAAAGGGCAACTAAAACCTCAAAACAATACAGAATCAGAAGGCAAACTTTTCAATAATAGATATCCTCCTGAATCTGTATTGTTTTAGGGCATTAGTTGCCCTTTAAGTGGAATCCCACGCACTAACCCCCAACTCCTTGCCACTGAAGATTTTTGGAAACTATAACTCCCAGCATGCTTTACTTGCTGGGAGTTGTAGTTTCCAAACAACTCCAGGGGCAAGCACTGCCCCTCCCCTCCCAGTGGAGGAGAGGACTTGCCTTTATATACTTCAGGAATCCCTCTGCACACTGACCTTCCAATGTTGCTCCATCTATTATAGTCTGCCATCTATAGTCTGCTGCTTCTCTACTGCCTCCTTCAGACCATTAATACTGCAGCCGCACATTTCCTTTCTCTTCCGCTCTCTTCCGCATCCAGTTCAGAGTGTATGCCACTAAATAAAATGTACAAGTCTGAGTTGTCCAAAAATATGTGTCCCAACAACAACCCACAAAGCCAGACGCACTTGTTAGCATCTGTAACCCAAGTGGCTATATGTTACTGCCTCCCATGCAGTGCTGACAGTCCCGATCATGAAGGGGTAACTGAGGCTAAGGTCCACTACAGCAATCCCACAGTGTCATGACCAGCACTTTACTATGGGTCCTGGTCCTACAGATATCCTGGATTCTTGGGCTCGGTGCAGTCCACATGCAAAGTGTATAGTTCAATTGGCCGCCAAGTAGTGACACCGGTGCCAAGTAGTGACATCATCCCCCTGCTCAGTGTATGTGGAAGAAAGCGGAAGAGGAAGGAAGTGTCCGGCTCCTGTATTAAAGGTTAGTGGCCAGAGTATAAGCCGAGGTAGGATTTTTAGGCTTTTGTTAAAGCCTAAAAACCTCGACTTATACTCGAGTATATTCGGTATTTTAATACCCTACCTCCCATTCTTACTTACATAAGCTGCTATGTAGTGCTGAAGATAGCTGCTAGTGCTGTGCACAATAGCTGAGAGTCCATTTGGTCCCCCTTCTCTACCTCCTGTCCATGCACAGCAATAGTAAATATTGAAGTTATGTCAAAATGGAAAGGACTGTCAGGTCCAAGTTTTTTAGCAGTGGGCACAAGTGCTCATATTTAACAATCAACTGCAGCTTTTATAAGTACGAACAGGATGTCAGAGGGTACTCACTCCTACCTCCCAGGAAATTATAGATTTAATTTAAATAAATAATATTATTTATATAATATTATATAAATAGTGTACCTGCCTTTCTTTTATTACCCCATTGGAAGTGAGTATCTTGCCAGGGCCACGTGATTTAGCCTTAATGAAGGATGTTTCTGGCAAATACACAAGCAAAAGAGCCCAAAGTGCATTTACACTGGTAATGAACCAAGTTAACCCTATGTTAAGAGCTAATAAGGGGATTTGCTTAATGCAAATAGTAAAAGCAACCATTTAGAGTTAACCTGAATATTGGGTATTTTAAGTAAATGGCTTAGGCATTTGTTATTATTATGAGGAAGCATATAAAGTAGTATAACAATAGTATAATCTAGTATACTGCTGATCTTTCAGAATGACTGATGACTGTCTGGAATTTAAAGGCATGTTCACCCTTAAAACAAAAAAATTGTCACTTGTCGATTAACTGCCTCCCACCCTAACTGATATATTTCATTACTTTATTACCTGCATTAATACCCAGATAATTGTTTCCTCTATTTGGCAAGATAGTCAATCAAGGTTGTGACTGCTGACATTGCAACCAATGATTGACTGCTGTTTCACCTGCTGCCTCCTCTGCACGTGCTCAAGCTTAAAAAAAGCTCATTGAGCAGAGGGAGGAGGCATATACCTTTGCAAAAATGTAATAGAAGATACCATAAAATATTTTGGTTACAAATGTAATAAACTGCTAAAAATAGCAGTTGGTGTTTTGGGCAGTTAACTGACAAGTCCCCAGTTTTTTGTTTTAAATGTGGACATACCCTTTAAGTTATTATGGTTTAAGAGAAATCTCTGATTATAATGGATGCAGTGTCTCAGCCAGTCACTGGCTTGCTTCCGTACACCGAAAAAGGCATGGAAGATAGGCAGAAGGCAGGCAAGTTAACGAGGGCTGGTAAGTATATTTAGAAGCCGAATTGAGCACTTTAGACCTTGCGAGGTACAGAAAGAGTAAAGATATCATAGCTTAGGAACATAATTATGTTATGGAATAGCCTTTCCTAGAGAATGATTGTTCCACAAACAACAGGTGGTTTTGCAATGGGGCAGATTTCACAACAGGATCTGTGCATTAAAAATGATTCTGACACACCACTGATGTGCTGGCATTGAGAGACATCATGTTGATGGTTCTTTTGAATTAATTGCCATAGTTGCCAATGTGTTTGTACAGGTCACCAGTGCTGAGCAGGTAGTTACACATAGATATTTGTAAGCTGTATTTTGTATTGGTTTATTTTTTGTGCATCTTTAAAGGGTATCTCCACCCCCAAAAACTTACTTTTGCTGTAGTGTAGGGTACCTCAGCCCACCCTCAACTGCCGTGTTAGTTTTTTTAAAATAAGAAACAGAAATAGAATTACAATTGTTTATTCTCTCAGCTCTCTGCTCCCAGCTCTCTGCTTTCTGGAAGAAGCAAACAGGGGCTGGACCAGCAGCTGTGTCTGTGATTGGCTAAGCAAACCCCTTACCACTCTACCCAAAAAGAACAGAGGGGAGGGATCCAGAGGGGGGAGGGCTCCTCTGCAATAGAGATGGACGAACTTTCGAAAGTTCGGTCTGTTTTCAAACTTTCGAACTACTTGGAAAGTTCTAAAGTTCGGAAACGGACCCATTAAAGTCAATGGGAGTTAAATAGTTCGAAAAGTTTAAATGAAATACAATTAAAATATCAATTGTAACCTACAGGTTTATTCAATAAAAGTTCTTATTGTTTAAAATGGTGCTAATTTTGCCCCAACCAATCAGATGTTAGCTTTCAAATGTTAAATAAGATCTGATTGGTTGGGGCTAAATTAGCACCATTTTAAAGGTTAAGATATTTTATTGAATCTCCCTGTTAATGTAAATGGCTGTGGGACCTGGGAAATGGTCTGGGGAACACATTCGAATATCCAGGACATTCGAAAACTGGATTTCCCTTTCACGAACATTCAATATTTACTCGCGTATAGGTATAATAGACATTTTACTTGTGGATTAGAGAATTCGATATTTACTCACGTATTGGTATAATAGACATTTTACTCGCGGATTCGATATTCGATATTTACTCATGTATTGGTATAATAGACATTTTACTTGCATATTCGCACGCCTCGAACATTCGAACATTCGATAATTATAGTCTGAAAAATCTCAAAAATCTGGGTCCGGGATAGTTCAAGAAGTCTGTTCGATCTCGAATAGTTCAGCTCGAACTTGGGTTCGAGTTCGAGTTCTAGTCCATCTCTACTCTGCACATGCCAAACTCCTCCAGGAGGACAAGGAAGTAGCAGGGACACTCAGACAGCTCCTACTCTTCATTTTTCTAAAGTTTGGACAGGCACTGCAAGATAAACGTAAGGAACTGAGATATAAGGTAAGGATTGTTTTAACACTTTACAGTGGGGCCATTAGTTAAATTTTAGTTTTGGGGTGAACATGCCCTTTAAGTATGTGTGTGTGTGTGTTGGGGGGGCTGGATTCATATGGGGAATTGTGATATTTTGCAACTTTAGTCTCAAGGTAAGGAATGGATTGATATTTGCTAGAAATAATAGCATAAATATTATGTTACTACTTAATAAAAGTTATACATTAACAAGTATTCCCTTAATGAAACCAGAATAGGGTTAAAACATCTTAGTGCTCTGTGTATGGGCTTTACAAATATCATAAGACCAAATGATGACTAGTGACATTAGCTTAACTTGCAGATCCTGGAGTCTGTTCTTGTTACAAAGAAAACATTGAGTGAAACCACTTATTTTTAATAGGTCATAAATTAAGCTAGCAAACAGTAAGAGAAGGACAGAATAAATCATCCTGAACTAAAAGAAAAAATCTGAATGTGTATAAGAGAAAAACAAGCATGCATCTTTGCATCGTCCAACACACAGTACTATATTGGAATATAGTTTTTTTTCAAAGGTACATTTAAACAGCTGTGACCCCCCCCCCCTTCTGTTGTCTTAAGATCTTAATCCAGTTGGGTTGCTGCATTGGGAGTCCTTACAGCCACAGGTGAGGAGCCCAGCCATTTTTAATACTCAATAGACCAATCAAGTCAGCAGTACATGAGGTAAGATGGATAGTCTCCCTATGTGCCCTGAACTCCCTCTGAAATTTCTGCAGATCAATGTCATTGTGGGTTTTAATTACCCTCTGCTTCATCATTATTTCATGGGCTTTAATATGCCCTACAGGACAGCATCACGACATGCAGATAAACAACCACTGTGCACAACAGCCTCAAGAGGCCCTGAAAAACACCTTTAGAAGAAAGAACAAAATCTGCATAAGTAATTACCCTTGCAGCACTGACCTCCTGATATTCACACTGCAGTTTATATTTCCATGCCAAGCTTTGTTTGTCTGAATGTGAAATGTATTCAAGAAGGGCATAAACTGTGTAGGGAAAGGAAAATGTTGATTTAAAGTTAAATAAGAGAGAGAGAGAGAAAATCAGCATGCTATATTAATATAAAATAATCTTTACATGCCATGTGTTCATATACCCATTAAAACAGTGCTTGGATTGTTTAAGTGGGAACATCAAGCTCTTGGTTGTTCTAGTGCTGTTAACTCTTGGATTGCTAAGAAATCTGGGAGTTGTACCTCACATCAGGGCATTTTACTTAAGGCTTCCATTATTAATGGTGGCGACTATATCTGCATCAAAGTGAAAATGTCATTGGCATTCTGATTGGCATTCTGATTGAATTAGTGAGGTGTCAGAAGCCAAGCAAGAGGCTCAGAGTATTGTTGCCAGTAAAGATGGCCGATCTTCATAAAGTTCGGTCCGTTTGTGAACATTCGAACTTCAGTAAAAGTTTGAAAGTTCGAATTTGGACTTATTAAAGTTAATGGGAGAGTGATAGATTGAAAATTTCGGGTGAATTACAGTTAAACTAACAATGGTAACTTACTGTAAATGGTTGTGGCACCTGGGAAATGGTCTGGGGAACATGTCACTATCACCAAAACTTGTTAAAACACTTCAAAAACACAAGCGGGCAATCGTCAGCTTTTGCGCAAGGTACATTCAAGGGTTACGGCCAATTCGAGGGTTACCGGACAATACTTGCGAGGGTTAGTGAAAATAGAACCATAAATTCGAGGGTTACCAAAATCGAACGATACTTTAGAAGGATTACAAAAAGCAAACTATACTTTCGAGTATCTATCTATCTATTATCTATCTATCTATCTATCTATCATCTATATATCTATCATCTATCTATATGTCTATCTATCTATCTATCTATGATCTATCTGTCTGTCTATCTGTCTGTCTATCTATCTATCTATCCATTTTATCTTTCTGTCCATTGCTAATCTAATCCTTATTATTTTGTAAATTGTGAGTCTTATTTCCTCCTCATATTTTTGTTAATCAAAATGTCCGTCATTCATTTCAAACTTTCTATAGCTAAAATCCTAATGAGTCACTGGGGTTTTCTCTTTCTGTAATTGACTATGTTCTGGTATTTAATTGGTACTGCAGATTATTACAGTAACTGTAAACATGCTTTTAGTATTTTATTTGCTTTAACCTAAAAGAAAACATTTTACATAGCCCTATTTTAATGTGTCTGCTTGCTGGTCTTTGAACAAGGCTGTTTAGTACGGTTCTATAATATGCATACTTATATGGGGCCCTGTAATATGAATCGACCTTTCTTTATTTCTCCTCGTATAATTAAACAGTTAGACCTACAATAATAAGAGATAACATCTGGTATTGCATTGCGGGATCGGGCTAAGGTAAGGTAAGTAATGCGACTCACACCCAGTCCTGTTAAGTTTCGTGCCATGAAGTAGCGCAAAACTTAATCAAATGGGGTTTGGATCGATAGCACAGTGCTATTTCCAAGTACATTTGGAAATGGCGCTGTGCTCTAAAATCCATCTTAAACCCACGTTAACCCGTAATAATTTCGGGTTAACGTGGGTTTTAGACGTGTATGGGCCATATTGAATCTCCCCCAATATGCTCAATCTCAGTACAAAGCATTTATAGTTAACTGTTAAGCAGACAGGCCTTGGATGCAAACAGGGCTCTCAAATTGACCTGTACTTCGTCCTGACAGTGATATTTCCAATTTATACACAGTTATTGTATGCACATTACATATACTCTACACATTCTTGATTCTACAGCGAACAGAGACATGCCCAGGATGCATTCTCTTCTTTTCTGAAAACCATATTATCAAGTGTCTTGTGGATTTTAATGTTATCCCATCCCAACTCATGTTTATGTTTATTTACCCTGAATTTCCTGGACAGCATCATTACAATAATACTATGTATGCTTATATGGACCACTCTGTGTAAGCTTGCAATGCTAAATTTCTTTAGCAATTCTGACATCTAGTGGAAAATCAGGATATGGCAGAAAAGCATAATTTAAAATCTACAATGACATTACAGTTTAGGTAAGCTCAGCTTTGTTTTGTGTATAGCATTTAAACTGTTATCCTACATATCTGAAAACCAGCACTATTAATGATTGTAAGCTGCTCTGAGCATTTTATAGCCCTCTCCCACTTGTATCCCACGTTGTAAGCTCTTCGGGGCAGGGATCTCTTTCCTAATATGCTCAAGTATAAACCAAGTTTTTCAGGCTTTAAAAACAGCCTGAAAACCGAACCTCGGTTTATACTCGAGTTAACCAATTAACTTGTAAGTAATCCGGTGGCCACTCGCTCCACATCCTTTGCGCTTCCGGATGACATCTTTACTCAGCGCCGCTCACTTCCCGGCACCGTGACATAGTGACATCATCCAGAAGCGAAGAGGATGTGGAGTGACAGCCGCCAGATTACTGATAAGGTAGGAGAAGGCAATTATAAGAAATATATAAAGAAGGGCTGTCCAGTCCCCAATACTTGCCAAATAAGGGTTACTAAAAAAATCCTGTACAAGGCTAGGACACACTTGCGCATTCTCTTTGCGCTGTGATCTATTTTCAGAGCCCATTCAATCAGGGTTAATTTTTGCGAATCACACAATTTCTGATTATGCAAAATTGCGTGGATCACAATTAAATATGGGTAAATATGAGACAACTCTCTATTAAACAGTTATTAATGGGTATGAATCCAGAAAACATAACTTTGCCTCATCTTAATCTAAACTAAATGCATGTAAGAAGCAATTACTCTGAGATGTGTGTGTTGCTGCAGAACTTGTTTTGCTCAGGTTCAGTACCCCCCCCTCTCTCTTAACCGACTCCATTGCCCTGACCTGACTTTTTTGTTTTAAACTGAACATGCTCGGTAATCACTATCATCTAGCACTGAGAAATGGATTTCCCCAACTGTCACCAATTGAGATTGAAATTGCTGTTCTTTCTATTTTTTCACTTCTTCCACCTATTGTTGGCCTGTATCTTCTCTCACGGTTTTTAAGATATAGACAAAATGCGGAATAGACCTGCAGGACATCCATAAGAAGCTTTTCCATGTTATCTGCAAATTTAATTTTTTACCCATAGATTGGCACACATAACATGTGTTGCAGGTGTAATCAATGCTGCATTACTTTTCCCTTGATTGCATTCATGTTTGTTGTAGATGTAATCAATGCTGATTACCTCTCTCTTGACCACATACAGCTGATAGAACGGTGATTACTTACAACATGTCACACAAATAGATAAAGGCTTAAACAGCCACTAGTAAGAACATGGGAGTGTTATACACCGGTTAGGTAACAAAATAAAAAATAGAAAAGGAAAGACTCTACTATAACATGGGACAAAGAGCCCTGTGGCACTCAACTACCAATATCCCAATTTACTAAGTAACTATAGTGGGGGAATCATACCTTGGCCCATCAAGGGAATGGAGACTAAACATTTATACCCCATTCCCTTGGAGGGCCAAGGAATGATTCCCCCCTATAGTTACTTAGTAAATTTGGGATATTGGTGGTTGAGTGCCACAGGGATTTTTGTCCCTTGTTATAGTAGAGTCTTTCCTTTTCTATTTTTTGTTTTGTAACAGGTCACACAAAATGTAAAAATAAAAGTCTAAAATTACAAAATAAAAGCACAATAATAAATAGACATGTACTGTATTTTGAAATTTACACACCCTCTTTTATCACAATAGATATTTTAAAACTCCCAGCACACACACATATAGAGCTTTGTGCGGCCATGGCATTTTGGCTTCCAAAATGCAGCCTTTTAAGCCAAATATATACTTGAACTACCCTTTCTAGTTCCCCTTTAAATGCTCTTGTTTCTTGCAGATCAAGAAGACAATAAGTTTACAAATGCAAAATACGTGTAACCACCTTCCTTTCTTTTTGAATGACAATTGTAAATGTCAGTGGCTAAATCTGAAATGTTATATATGTAATTGTAATACTGATGTTAAACTAAATACAAAAAACAAGGAATTGGAGTATGTTTTGCACACAAGCTGATTTTTACATATTAATGGAATAATGTGATTTTATTTAAGAAGATCTATTTAAGGCTCATTAAGAAGGAATAATCCCTTTCATGTAATGTAGTACTGTCAGTTGATCACCCCTGTAATCTACTTCAAATAACTATCTCCATCCAAGTCATTTACCCTCCATTTAAAATTATTTTTAAAAAAGTGGTAAGGTAAGATTGCTACTGCATAATGCGCTTAACCCTCTGGTTAATAAAGAGAAGAGATATGGGGTCACCCATATAGACTGTAGGAAATAAATAGTTCTTGTATGAGGGTAGTAATGTTGTGGAATGCTCTGTCTAAACAGGTTTGGTTGCCATATTTTTTAGGCTTATGGTAAGTTGAATGAATCATTAGGAAATATTAATAAAGACCAATCATTAGATGATGTATTTCCCTAACTAGGAATGGTGTAACTAGGAATCACTGTGCCCTCTAGCAAAACTATGATGGGGCCCCTATTCGTGTTTCATCCACAGTGGTTTTCTGGGAGTCGGCTACACCTGTCTTAGGAAAAATAGAAGAAGAAGATGGGGCTCCCTTGGCTCCCAGGCCCCAACGTGGTTGCTCCCCTGGTAGTTACGCCCCTGTTGCTGGGCATGAGAAATGTACAGTAGGGGGTACAAACCAGGAGGAACCCCCAGCGCTTAGACATCATTTAGTAATCTGGCAGGACAGATCACTAAAAAATGCTTAGTGAAGCCTCCACATCCCAAACCGCACCAATTTTAAAGGAGAAAATAGACTAAAAAGTGGATTGGTGGGGGAGATTGACAGCCAGCCCTCCAACCACAGGTGTCCCTAGGCGAAGGGATGTATTTAGGAGGGATTACTAGTGCCTGTAATCCCCCCTTTCTACCTGCTCAGTGCAGTCTGCTGTTCTACCTCTCCTGGTGTCCATACATGGGTACATGGTACAGGCTGCAATTGATACAGCTGATTTATGGACTGCAATACGGGCCCCTTATCAGCACGGGTTTGGTCACCCTTCAGACCTCTGCGATCCCTTTTACTATGCCACTAAACAGAACTTTTGTCCCGACCGTTTGCCGATCCGAGCAGTCGGCTGTGAAGAAGCACTCTGTACTCTTACACAATTTATAGATAACAATATCTGACAGATTCTCTTTCTTTAGAATTAACCAAAAAAAACATTTAAACGCTGTAAAGAAGGAAACCTTCAGCTTCAAACAAAAGCAGTATCAGTAAAACAAGATGACTTGTTTTCAACAAATAAATAGAATTTCTAAGCCTGAATTTAAACTTCAGTGCGACATGTTTAAATCTGGGTTCCAGGTGTGGTATAAAACCACGGTCAAGGATGTTAGGCTGTGTTCCTTATTCCTGAACATCTTCACTGATTACTGTGAAACATACAGTTAAAGGAATAGTTCACTCACAAAGTGAACTATTCCTTTAACGTATTGATTGAAGACTGGGAGGTAAGGAGCTACAGTATGCCTTACCTCCTGTTCTTCAATCAATTTCCCAGAAGGACTCAGGATCCTCTGCAGCAGCAGTGACAGGTCCCGACTGCCTTCTAGTTCATAGTAACCATAGCACGCATGCCTGAAAATGCGTGCTATATAGTTACTCTGAACAGGAAGCAGTCTGGAACTGTCACTGCTGCTGTGGAGGATCGCAAGTAAGGTAGGTTTCTTCATTCTTGCTCCGTCGCTCCTGGGAAATTGATTGAAGAACAGGAGGTAAGACATAGATCCTTATCTCCCGGTCTTCAATCAATACATTAAAGGAATAGTTCACTTTGTGATTGAACTACTCCTTTAATGTTTGCATTTCAAATATTGGTTTATCTAAATGATCTACACCTCTTCTCTACTCTCTATGTATTACAATTAATTTAGAAAGTTTATGTAAGCCTACAGCAAATCCCAAATTACATATTTAGAAAGAAGCAGTAATATTTGCTTTTTATTACTGACAGATATTGTAGTGAATTATCATTGTTTTAGGTTTTTTATTGTATTTATGTTGTGTAGCATAAAATAACATGGTACAGTAAGACAAAATGGCAGACAATCTGCCAACAGGGCAAAGCCTACAAAATATACAAGAAAAGCCAGAACACATCCAAATAAAAGATCAGGGCATGGTGATGTGAATCTGTTAATTTAGCAGGGTTTAAACACCCAGGACACATTTCTGTAGTTAAGAAACACCCCCTGGATGAACAATTTCCGAAATAAAACCAACTTATTCCCAGGCTAAAGAAGCCCCAAAAAAGTGAATTAAACCAAAAACACAAATCAGCCTCATTGGATTGTTGTGAGTATACTCTTTTTTTTCCCATAAGCACAGAGATGTTAACAGTTGCACAGCTTAAGGTGCACATTGGTAAAACTACAATATTCTAGTGGTTTTATTAATTTTTATGGTGCTAATTTTGCCCCCACCAGAATCAGATGTTTTCCCCATTTAAAAGCTAACATTTGATTGGTTGGGTCAAAATTAATATAATTTTTAACAATAAGAACTTATCACCCTGTAAGATTTTTTTTGCAGCTGAATGCAGCACTTAAGCTCTTATTAATGTTCAGATTTGTAACCTCATTGTTATTTGGCAGGGAGAGTGTGTCAGATCTACCTTCGCTCCCCCTCACTCCAGCAAGTGTCTCGTTGCTTAGAGATTCTTGCGACATGTTAATCTTAGATTGAGTGGCAGATGACCTCTCTCTGTGTTTAAATGGCTCTGTGTTTATCCATATAAAAGTTAAAAATGTTCTAGGTGGGGTATTATGTATAGAAGAGTGTAAGTGATATTCCCACTATAGTTTTCCTTTAACATCTATATCTAGACGTTATTGTAAAATAGTGATCATATCTGTCTCTAATATCACAATTGTAAAAAGGTTGTTTATGACTAATAATTACAGATGCATTTTCTAATATTCCTATTTTCTTATGCCTGGTATATTTGTTAATGTAATTTTGCGTACTTCTACAGTACAGAAAAAGTAATTTAAAAAGAATGAAATAAAATAGAAAGAAAATGAATTGAATCTATAAAAAAATCCTAAACCTTATTTCCTTTTTACCAGCATTTGTTCAGTTGATGTATGGGGCAATAGAGGTTAGCCCCTTGTAGAACTTTAATTTTAAGGATTTTCAGACATCAGGGCAGACATATTGATATCTAGGTGCAAAAGAATTTCTGCAAAAAAGTGATTTATTCTTGGAACAATCAGCATGAGGTTCCTCATCCATAATTCAAATGTTATTTTTAATGCATTAGTGAAAATCAGCTAGGAGCAACCTGACACTTTTTCCAGTGCACAGGAAAATTAATACACAGAGTAGAAAGTAAATAAAGATCACATACAGCTATTACTGTTTCTATCTCCTGGCTCCAAATAAATCATAAAGTTGTTGTAGAAAGTAACTTAGAGAGGACTTGGAAATTGTGAATGCTAGAAATGTTACTTTACCTTTATTCCAACTGATTCAGTCTTCAAGAAAACTAAAGACCACAACCTCATAAAAAAAATTCCCACTGACTAGAGTGAAGCTTACTTCCCTTACATTCTCAGGTCCTAACAAAAAGGCACTGGCTGAACAAGCTGCACAGTCACATTTTGAAGTTCAGGGATCACTGGTGGAGTAATGCCTCATCATCCTCTTCTCTATTAAGATGAACTGTTAGTCCATAAAAATGGTATCCCCATAACCTACAGGTGAAGGTAATAGACAGGATGATAGTAATAGAATGGGGCAAGATAGAATTTAGACAGTTACCCACATGGTGTTAGTTGCCTGTATTATGGCGGTCAGGGGAAGGAAGCTGGATCAGATTGGTGAAAGAATATTAAGTATTTCCAGGGATCTAAATCAAGGGAAAAGCTTCACAATCATGGGCGGTGTATCCATGTTGAGAAATACTTTTAATATATCAGTATTATTTTCTGTTAAATAAGTTAACCAGTGTCTTTATTTTGTGTATATTGTTAATGTGTATATTATGTGTAGTCAGAATGGATAAAAGGATATCCTGGGCCCTCAATTGTCTGTATTACCAACTGTAATGTAGGTGGTAAACAAACTCCATACTCCTACTTTACAGGGGTAATTATTGATACTGGAGTTGTTTTCCATCCTACATACATAACAGCATGAATGTAATATGACCATAATACATGCAAACTGGAACACTATTTTACCATTATATTTTGGGATATTAATTATTATTTTGAGAGCCAGTAATTCTAGAACATCATTTGACATTATTTTTCAAGGATCTACTTCCTTCGCTTCATTCAATAACATCAAGGGGCTGAAACTTAATTATTTTCACTTTTCAGTCCTTTTTTCTATTTTTCTGTAAACCTTTTTTTTTGCACCAATTTTCCTATTACTTAACAATATTTAGTAATCATTAAGTTGAAGCTCTGAATTCTCTAATGAGAACGTTTGGCCAAACATTATATTGAACTTCCCATATATTATATTTAACTGTACTCTGTTACATTCAGGGGCATAGGGGAGCCAAGAGGGCCCTAACTTATTATTTTTTCTATGATAGATTAAGCCTCCTCCCAGAAAACCACTGAAGCAGAGATAGGGGCCCCATCCTGGTTTTGCTGGGGGACCCATAGTTACGCCGCTGATTACATTCCTGGGTGTGGAAGCGAATGAAAAGACATTGCTAGTAATTAAGTTGTACAGCAGTGGATTCTGGGAATGTTTGTTTACCTTTAATACACATGGGGCCATATTTATAAAGCCCTTAACGATTGGTATCGTAAATTTACGATCATTAAACCGAGATTAACAATCGGTTTAACAATCGTAAATTTACGATACCGATCGTAAATCTACAATAACAAAATCATAGATTTACGATCCCCATAGAATACCATTGTTTACTACCACACGGTATTCTACGATCGCATGTTATGGCCCAAGGTGGAAGGTTTATGGTAAGTATATTTAAGTGGCAGCAATATGGTTCTGGTATATGGCAGCAATATGGTTATGGTTCTGGTAAGCTAGGAAAGCTCTCTGTATGCCTAGCTTGAGAGTTGTAGGTACCATCCATCCTTTAAATGGGGGGGGGGGGGTGTTAAAGGGTTTTGTTGTCCATGTAAAGGGTTGGAGTTTGGAGTGTTTGGAGACCTATTTTTATTTTTGCATTAAAGGGCAACTATACTGAAAAAAAACTTTTCCCCATCTTAATCTATACATAAACATGGGTAAGTGTAAATCACTCTGAGGTGTGTGTGTTGCTGCATGCCTTCAATCCATGACTTGTTAAGCTCAGGCTTGATATCCCCCATCCCTCTTATTATCACTCCCCCTTCCATCTGACCAGACCTTTTTATGAGGGCAAGCATGCACTTGGAGAGGGAATTTCCCACATACCAACTATCAATAATGGTACAGGGGTGGTTGGGAAAAATTATAGCTTGCAGTAATGGTCAATTTATATAACATTTCTTTTTTCATAACAGATGTCCTTTAATTTTCCTTTAAAGGGCATGTCCATCCCCAAAATTAAAATTTAACCCACTACTGGTACCACTGTGTAGTGTTAAAAAATCCTTACTTCACATCCCTGCTCCAAATGGTTCTCCTGCAGTGTCTGTTCAAAGTTGAAAAGGTTCCTCTCTGTCCTCTGAGAGGTTTCTGACTAGTGCAGATGAGCCCTCCCTCCCTCTAGATCCCTTCATGGCTGCCTTTTCCCTCGCTTAAACCCCTTTTTCTGTAATGTAGTCAACCCTAGTCCACCCCAACCGCCGTGTTAGCTTAAAAAAATCTGTAAAATTTGCTTCTTTTTACAAACATGGCAGATGGGGGTAGGCTAAGGTGCCCTACACTACTGGAAATACAAAACTTAGGGTGGAGATACCCATTTAATATTTCTGTATTGTAAACTGATAATTACTGTTTGACTTATTACCACTCTTACCAAACATATCTAGGGCATTCCCATTCATGTCATAATATGTTTTTGAGTAAGCGATTGTAGTACTGGAAATTCTAGACAGAAATACGAAGCAGAACTTTAAGTCAGGTGCATGTGTACGCGGCATGCTATTTAATTAGCACAGAACAAATATTCTAGATGTATTACTGTAGTTAAAACAGTAGGTGACTGCAACTTTAAAGCTAACAGACTCCCTTAGGCTATCTGCACATCTGCTGCTATTCTGTGAATTCCACCACTGAACTTCAGAGATGAGGGATCTGAATTATTGCACAGATGGTTAATAATTATTCAGTACAACATTCCTCCCCAAAACAAGTTGTCCCGCAGGACTTGCCATAAATATTAATAAAAGCCTTTGTTGCAAGAATCAGTCACAGGATCAGATAAAAAAAAGGATACAGGGTATATGCAGCAAAGCTTGCCTAAAGGGAAATTAGACTATACAGGTCAAAAAGGATCAGCGCTTCTGTGATGAAGACTAAGGGGGAAAAAACTGATATCAAAAGCAGCATAAGAATAGAATAGGTGCAATGCTCAAATTGTTTTAGCACTTAAACGTGTTAGAAAATTGCACAAAACAAAACATACTGTTGGGGGAAAAAAAGGAAGAAAAAGATCATTATTCATCTTGTTTACTTACAAACCCTGTGATGCTTTGATATCCCCACAGTTGGAAGTCCACTAATTAGAATCGCAGCAGTGATCGTTGTTTGTTAAACAAGCCAACAGATCATCTGCAGGGGTATTATTAATGTTTCAACATCATACAACGACACAGTGGTGGCCATTAATAGAAGAAAATTTGAGCACAACTATAGAGCGAAAATGAAAAACCCTGACTAGCGATAGATATGTCAGTCAAACATCAAACCTGTGTAAAACCTGGACCATTTTAGCAGACCAGACAAAAGGTTTCATCGACTCGTCCCATATGAAAATTCAATTAAAAAAACTATTCAAAATGTTCAAGTCCAGTTGATCTAATTGAATACAACAGATATACCATAACCTGGATGAATGAGAACCTTCACAGATATACCATGACCTGGATGAATGAAAACCATCACAGATATACCATGACCTGGATGAATGGGAACCTTCATAGATATACCATGACCTGGATGAATGAGAGCCTTCACAGGTATACCATGACCTGGATGAATGAGAACCTTCACAGATATACCATGACCTGGATGAATGAGAACCTTCACAGATATAACATGACCTGGGTGAATCAGAACCTTCACAGATATACCATGACCTGGATGAATGGGAACCTTCATCAAGCTGGTACATAGCTTGCTGCATTTGCGCGAAACAGTATTTTAAACGTGACTTTAAGATGGAAAACGCCAATAACAGCTCTCCATACATAGCCCTGTTAATTGCCGCAGATTCATTGAGCCAATCATTCTTAAGTCCAGTTGATCTGGAACTGAAAACAATAGATATACCATGACCTGGATGAATGTGAAACTTCACAGATATACATGACCTGGATGAATGAGAACCTTCACAGATATACCATGACCTGGATGAATGGGAACCTTCACAGATATACCATGACCTGGATGAATGAGAACCTTCACAAGCATATGGATCTTCAGCTGATTTCATCTTAAAATATGCTGAAGAGAGTGAAAGATGAGGTTGAAAATGATCTATCTGACCCGACTGCCATTTTTTATGGATTGATCACTTGGTCCAAAAAATTTAGTCAATTGTGTCAAACAGACGATAAACTGCTTGCTGGTGGGGTAAACTAAATTGTTTAGGGCCGAGCTTCATGCGCGTTGGTGGCCGCTTGCAATGCGTTTCCTGTCATTTTTCAGGGACCGCAGTGCATGCGAATCGTACCAAACATGGTGATCACATGAGCTCCGATCAACTGTGATCAACTCTGATATGACCTATTAGTGAACAATACACCAGAGAGTTTAATGTATGGCCCATTAATATATTTGTATAAGGTTATCATATCCCCACGCAAACGTCGCTTCTCCAATGTAAACAGCCCTAACTTGTCTAATCTGCCTGCATAGTCAAGTCCCTCCATTCCACTTATTAATTTAGTTGCCCTTCTCTGAACTGTTTCAATTTCTAAGATGTCCCTTTTGTATATGGGATTCCAAAACTGCACTGCATATTCCAAATGAGGCCTTACCAGTGCCTTGTAAAGAGGGAGAATAATATCTTTCTCTCTTTATACAAGATAATATTTTGCTATTTCTAGCTGTTGCTCTCTGGCATTGTTTGCTGCAGCAAAGTCTGTTATCTACCAGAACTCCCAAATCTGTTTCCATTAAAGATTCATTTAACACAGAGTTATTTATGGTGTAGGTGGCACCAGGACTGTTAATTCCCAAATGCATCACCTTACATTTATCAACATTGAATCTCATCTAACATTGTGCTGCCCATTTTGATAATCTATCTAGGTCTGCTTGGAGCACTTGCACATCATTTGAAGTTTCCAAAGCTCTGCATAGTTTAGTGTCATCAGCAAATACTGAGACCTTGCTCTCATTGCTGTACTGTTAACCATTTTTTTAGCATTTTAGCATTGTTGGTGTATAAAATAGAGGCCCACCAACTATATTGATTGGAGGAAGAAGAAAACTTATAGGAGGATTTATGGAGGTGTGCTGCAAAGCCTCAGTGCTCTTTTATGGCAGTAAAGTTGCTCTAATTGATTTACAGTTGGTTGACTTTAAAGGGAAAGTTCAATGCAAATACATGTACTTTTTCATTAAGATTTCCATCCTAATGACCTTAACCTGCCCATTCAGCATTTTGTCTGTGTATAAATAAATGCTTCCGAAATACTGTCTTGCTGTTTGCAGGACCCCTAGTAGATACCATTATTGTTTTGCCCTTGACTCAGTCCCTGGGTTGATTCAGTTGCTCAGTAGAGATCTGAGCATGTTTGACCCATCCAACAGCCAATCAGTGGAAATTACTGTTAAGAACTTTCTAAAGTATTGTGCATTCTGGGAAGAAGAAGGACCGTTACAGAACATGAAATGTCAGGGAATAGCAAGGGGTGTAAATTCAACTGATTTTTCAACATGGAAGAGAATCTGTAGAATAACTAGGTATGCATAATATAAACTAAGATATTTAAAAATAATGATATTTTCCAATGAACTTTCCCTTTAACTCTTAGTTTTTGCCAGAGGCAATGCTGCTGTGCACATATAAGTATTTATCCCTAGCTTACGGCTGGCGTTAAATACTTCCGTGCGGGTGAGATTCACCCAGAGCCCACAGCCTCTGGTGAATCTCTTCCGGCGTGGGAGAAGCTCTGGTGGAATCTCCCTGTTAGTGACTTTTTATAAGATGCATTTACTGAGACAGTTAACTGTTCTCCAAAAACTTTCAATGACATTTAATAACTTTTTGTTGTTGTGTTTTTTGCAGTATCCATCGCTTATATTCATTCTGTGATAATTATCATTTGTGACATATTTGAGATTGCCTATCCATTAGCGACATCTGTTCTCAGGTAAATCTTAATGATGGGAAAAAAGAAGAGGTCTAACACCACCCTCCAGCAGGCAATTAAAATTTGATGATAAGTACAGCTTTAGCAAGCTTATCGCAATTGTATCTGAGCTCAGCCTACACCACTTGAATCTATAATGAGTTAGTGCATGCTTATTTGCATATTATTAGCATTGCTTTTGACATACAAATGTAATGTCTCTTCCAAATAGACATGATCTGCACAACACTGAATTTCATTGATCCAAACAGCTCCGAGGGTGAAATGCCATCATTTTATTAAGAACAACCCTCACTTCCTAAACACATTAAATACATTTAATAAAAAAAAACAAAAAACTGTCCCCAAGCACAAAGTTCTCTGACATCAATACAAGCTACATGAATAGTGTTGTTTGGCTGAAAAGTGTTTTTGCATTAAATGCTTTTAAGCAAGTGATATAGATGTAAATATGATTATGGTTAATGCTTGCCATGTACTGTTTCGTTATTGGGTAGATTTTAGGTGCTGACAATCCAGCTGCATTTTTTGACCTGGACAGTTCATTATGATTGATCCAGGCAGTTGAAGGCGCATAGCGAGATAGTTGACAGGTGACTCCACTAGAGTACAGTAAAGCCATAAGAAAAAAAATCATCATACCAGACACTGCCTACAAGAGGCTGATTATTTCAGGGGGAGGGACCCAGGAATACTGTGGTCATAGCTAGCTGACCTTTGATAGAATAACATGTTTAGCTAGATGGTCTGGCAAGGGTAGGACATTTAGCTTCACCTGGGAATGTTTGGATGCCATGCTTGGATAACCTGCCCTATGTTTGACTCCTTTCCTACATGGCCTTGTTAGTGAACTGACTGTCTGAAAGCAAATTATGTGATGGCTGGAGACCCGGCTGATAAATTATTTAAAATGGTTGATAAATTGGCTGCTGTTGACCAGATAGCAACTGTCACAGACTGGCTTATAGACTGGCTGGTAGACCTGCTATTCTTGCAGCATGCCTCTTACCTTACCTATGCTGCGGGTCATTGGAGGAGGGCAGGAGAGTTATAGTTTAGGAGGATGGCCACATGCTCCTTCCTGAAAGCCCTTTGGTCATACTATGTGTTAGATTTTAATGTGGGCTCTTGGGGCGATTGCTGTGGGCCTTCTAAAACTCTAGACACCTGATGGCTGTCCCAAAAGACCCAATTGGAATCTGCCAATGATTCCAATATCTAACAGGGCACCTACAGTAAGTGACCTTGAATAAACATGGGAAAAACATTTATGTGAGGCACCATAGACAGACATATACTGACTGGTAATGCTGGACATTAGAGTTGATGTTTCATTGGCAAATATAATGTCTAAAGATAAATTCAAACCATAGCAGTTAGCCTTATGACAACCATTTTCTTTTTACATATGAAAGGCTGATGTACCGTGTGTAACATCTAATGCTCTATCTGGCCTTAACAAGAAAAACCTGAAGCAGCATTGACATAAAGAAAAGGCTAGGTACACATAGACAGATTTTTCAGGCCCCACCCGGATGACCATTCGCCGCAAATGACCTGCCATGCAGTCCATAGGGGAAGGAGGTTGGTGCCCGGCAAAAAATACTGCTATGTCAGTCAGGGCAAAATATTGTCCCGGGTTTACCTAACTCACCCCAAGCAACAAATAGTTATTTACATAACTAATCTAACTACCATAATTTCATTAAAAATATCTATATTTATCTTCTTTGTAAATTATAGTGTTTTTGTGTATGTGTTTACTCTCCAAGGGAAAACAACACAGCTAATTGTCTAGTAATGAAACAATTTAGAACTTGTAAGCGCTGATGAAGCTTGTTTCCTTTTCCACTGACTGATTAAAGATTATTTTAGGACACAAAGGTTAAAGATGCGAACAGAGAGCTGGAATGCAATTCTGACACTGATAAAATACACTACAATGAGGATTCCTGCTTTACCGCCCTAGCCTTGCACATGATAGTCGATATATTACTAAAACTGTCTAAAGGATAAAAGCACAAATTAAATCCATTAATCAAACATATCTTCTTTAAACATTTGGTCTACAAAATGAACAAATGAAAAAGTTACTCTTTGTCTTTTTGTGCTGGCTAAGGCAGCAATAGAAAATCAATGGGTAGAATCATGACCACAGCGCACGGCTACAAGAATATTTATTAGCAAGTTTATTTACACAGCAAGGAAATTCAACTAACAAAGATTTTAAAAGTAAATATACAATGGGGAGTAAAGCCCCTAAGAAAAATTACACAATATTGTTATGATGTGTCTCTACCTAGAATCTTTGGCCCTTGCAGTGGATCTTGCGGATTTTCCGCAAGATCCACTGAATTCCGCTTTCCATATATTTCTGTACTGTGGTCGAAAAACTTTTGAAAATTCAAGAATTTTTTTAAAAAAATGCTACAGTAACTTACTGTAAATGGCTCTGGGACCTTGGAAGAAAAGCATAAAAACACCAAAAGGGCCCTTCCAAGGGCCACAAGGGCTCTTATCAGTGCTGGAGAGGGGGTCCCAGTTGTGAGCTGCTGGACCCTTAAGCCCCAAAAGACTCTTACCAGGGCCACAATGGTCCTTCTAAGGACCCGGGAGGGGGTACTGGGTTGAGCCACAGGCCCCCCGAACGTCTGAGACTTTCGGTAAGTTGATAATCCTTGAACTGCTGAATTGAAGAATCCTTGAATATTCAATGGCCTGCAGAAAACCATAAGTAGCATGTGTGTGCGCTACTTCCAGTTTTTTGCTGTTCTTCCCGCAGGGACGTGTTCCCCAGACCATTTACCTGTTTCATCTTATATATAGGTGGATATGTGCAGATTTCTTCTCCTATTGACTTTAATGGGTCCGTCTACGGATTTTAGAATTTTCTAATTTTTTCGAAAATCCACAAATCTGCAGGGGGAATGGATTTTAGCAGTTTCGTCCATCTCTACTAATGCTGATCAAATCATTTGGAACCCCATTGTAAGATTTGATACATGTGTGAGCATAATTTTTAGTGGAGACCTACATCTGTTAATCTCAGTCTCAACGGATGAGAAAATGTCCCACCCCCCTCTTTCCTTCAGCGGTAGCAAACACTGGTGGACCTGAACCTGATTTCCTTGTAATCAAACCTGAGTAGTTATGGGCAATTTATTACAGGTAGGCCTGTAGAAATGAGGAAATGTCGTAAACCTGCAGAATTACAAACAGTTTCTGCAAATTAAAGGGACAGTTCAGTGGAAATTTTCAATATTTGTTAAATTGTTAGTTTGTGTAATGCCTTCTTAGTTATTCTACATATTCTCTCCCATTTTGAAAAATCAGTTGATTTCATTCCCTTTGCTGTTCCCTGCTGTTGACATTAGTGAGCTGCCATTTCAGGTTCTAATGGTCCTTCTTCTTCCCAGAATGCACCACATCCTTGGACTGTTCCTAACAGTAATTTCTACTGATTGGCTGTTGGATGGGCCAAACATGCTCAGATCTCTACTGAGCAACTGAATCAACCCAGGCGCTGGGTCATGGGCAACAACATAACTGTCTCTACTAGGGGTCCTACAAACAGGAAGTCAGTATTTCGGTTGCATTTATTTATACACAGACAAAATGCTGAATTGGCTGATTAAGGTCATTGGGATGGAAAAATACTGCTCTTTTTTCTGACAAATACATGTATTTGCACTGAACTTCCCCTTTAAAGCTATCTGCAGATAAAGAATTCTTTAATACGCTTCACTTTACTCTAGAGTGTCCTCTAGAGAGTATTTTGTGACCATCACACAAGGAGGTAGAAAGATGGAGTGCAAGTAGCCAATAGACAAATGGACCTTATAACACAGCATTTGAGAGATCCAGGAGGCTGAAATTAGGCATTATTACAGCAGCAACTGGTTTATTAGAATAAAAAAAACTGAATCAACTAAACAATGAAACTATTTTTATTCACAGGATAGAACATTCACAAAGAAAAAAATATAATTCTTTACAATGGCACGACCTATGCAAATGGTACAGTGCTCACCTCAGGGCTATAGTTACTTGGGGTAAGTTTTGTATCTGTCAAATAAACATCTAAAAAATATTATATATCGCAACAGTTTGAGGCTGGTGTGAAAAAGGATGTAAACCAAAAATGTTTTTTTAAAAGAAAATAGTAAAAAATAGTAATAAATGAATTGTTTATTATTATCAATTAACAATGCAAAGTGAATATACATTTAAATTATATTAAAGCGCCCCCCCCAAAACTAAAATTTGCCTCACTGCTGGGCCCACTCATTATGGTTGTCCTTCAGTGTCTGCTGAAAGTCCAAATGAGCATTTGATACAAACTCCTCTGATATCTCTGTGTGCTCTACCCTGTTTTTAGGCATAGGCCACCTAGGCAAAGTGCTAGGGTGCCTATGTTAAACCAGGGTGCCAAGTGTTCTCCCTGTCAGCTTTTACTTGCTGTGTTAGAACTGCTCTCTTTGTTCTAAACTCAGCTCCCTCTACTTGGAAACAATGTTGCAAATGGACTGAAGGTGAAGGAAGGAGGGGGGAGGATGAGCTCAGCTAATAGTACTGAGGAGAAAAGATCTAAAATGGCAGGTAAAAGCTGCTGCAGATCTTTTTTTACTAGTGGCCCCTGTGACTAGCAGCCTTGAGATCTCTATCCCTGCCTCAGGGGCATACCTGCAGGACCCCCCCCCCCCCCCCCCCCCCCCCGCGGCCGGGGGGCGGGCCCCCCCCCCCCGGGGGGTACCCGCGGGGCCCCCCCCCCCCCCCCGCCAGATTGGAGGCCGAGAGCTGGTTGCTACAGGAAATGTGGGCTTGTGGCGGTCCCTACTACCCTCCGGGGGTGGCGGGGGCGGTAGTTACGCCACTTCCCTGCCTCTTTCTTCCTTCCATCCAACTCTCCAATTAGAACTTAGAGTAGGTGAGGAGTGAACAATTCAATGGAAAGCAGGTACACACTGTATATCATGTCAATGCTGGCAGCTGAAAGGGTTAAAGGTAATACTCTACTGGCACTGAAAGTGTTAATGGCAATATTCTGGGAATGTGCTGGCACTGCAGGGTTAATGGCAATACTCTGGGAATGTGCTGGCACTGCAGGGTTAATGGCAATACTCTGGGAATGTGTTGGCACTGAAGGGTTAAAGGCAATACTCTGGGAAAGTGCTGGAAAATTGGAAATTATTAGTAAGATTGTCTGCTGGCATTGAAGGGTTAATGGTAATACTCTGCTGGCACTGAAAGTGGTATTCACTATATTTTGGGGACGTCTGCAGGTACTTAAGGGTTAATGTCCGTACTCTGGGAAAGTGCTGGCACTGAAAGTGTTGAGTCCAATCCTCTTAGAGGGCTAGGCCACACTACTGCGATTTTAAGCGTGATGGGATTGTGATCTGGTCATGCCAGGGCACTAAGATGGCTAGAAACGGTTCTAACTTCCTCTGCTCTGTGCCCAGAAGCCAGGAATCACCAAAATATAAGTTATAGGAAGGGCACACAAGGCAGCTTTAGTGTCCATAACGCAGTGCAACAGCCTTAACGTTCAAACAATGTATTTTATGTAACTCAAAAAAGTAGCTTCCTTCAGCAAAGCAAACATATCTTCAAAAACCAAACGCAAACTACAGTCATTTGCATTGACTCAAAACACAATCCAGAATTGACAATCCCCACACCTTATATTGTCGAGGGAAAGTGTAACTTCCACCGTCTCAGCCAGGAGCCTTGATTCACAGTGTTGACAGCGTGTCTTCACACACACACCTCGGCACACATGCTCAGGAGTACTTTCCCCTCCTCCCAAAAACAGATTGAATATACACTTTCCTGCAACCAGGTTAAACCACCTCTTTTTTAAAAATTTGCTTTAGTGTAGGGGAACCTTTCCCACCCCCAACCGCTGTATTTGTGTGTAAAAAAACTCAGCCGAAATCTACTTACACAGCCTCTTTACCGTGGCGTTCAGACATGGCCGGACTGGTAGCCACATCATGGACGCGGCTTCCAGCAGTACAGAACGCCGGGGGAAAGAGGCAATGTAAGTAGAGTTCGGATTTGTTTTTTTACAAACTACTACAGAGGTTGGGGGTGGGAGAGGGTCCCCTACACTACAGAAATTGGATTACATGCTAGGGCACGGGGAGGAAACAGGGACCGGAAGGGGGGGGGGGGGGGATGCACTGAGCAAGCCAGAAACCTCTCAGAGGACATCTAAGAGGCAGAAACGATTTCACTCTCTGCCTGGCTCCTGGTCTTCACTTTATAGGACGTTGGGCAGACATTGCAGGAGAACCATTTGGAGCAGAGAGGTAAGGTAAGGCCAGAAGTGGGGGAGAATGTAGTTTTGGGGGTGGACTAACCCCCTGACAAGCCCTGGGGTGGAATGGAAACCTGTCCCTTCCATTTCAGTATCCGGACCCTGAAAAATAACAAAACACGCAACTCCCCGGTTGCCAACTATCCCAAACTCCTTTCCCAGCTGCCTGTTCAAAAGTATCCAAAGCCAAAAATTGGAGAAACAAAACATTTCTCCTCTGGCGGGGCGACACTTGATCTCTGGCAGTCTTCCAGAAGGAGCTTAATATGTAAAATAATATAAGATATACTTTGAACATGAAATTATACATTTTATACATGTTAAGGTTACGGTTGGAGAGAATTTAATATAACCAACCACCTGACTGTAACCAATTACTGCATTTTTCTAGATTTTACCCTAGACATACTGTACACTTAACAAGGGAGGAACTTCTCTGTGATGTAATTTTCTATATTACAATGTAAGAGGGACATTATACCTTATATATATTTTGACTTTATTATTTTTCAGGGCAGTGCTTCCAACAAGTATGAAGGAAGTCTCACCTTAACTAGTGAAGTATTAGGATATATACTGTATCCAGGGCCTAATTAAGTTTTGTATGATGTCACATCCTGTTACATGTTTATAAATTACATGTTGGGGCAGTGATATGCCCATTTTATATCTGTAATATTCAGTTAGAACAACAGCACTTTAGTTCTTGAAGATGTTTCGCTAATCATCTGACTGACTTTCTCAATTCAGAATGACTTGTACAAGAATCAGTGGCAATTAAGTACCCAGGAAAGTCCCAATTAGCATATGACAACCAAGTGTTAGGGACTTTCTGAATGCAAGGTGTGAATGCATTGAGGCTAAGAGGTGTTATAGGAACTGCCCAGGGTAAGGTGTCAAAACAGCATTGGACATGGCAGACAGTTGGGTGTCGAACCCCCTCACCTCTATTCAGGCCTGGTTTTTATTTTCACATAAATGGCCTCCTTGACACATATCTTGAACCAGTCACGTTCCTTTGCCAAGATGTTGACATTACAATCTTCAAAGGTGTGTCCTTTTTCCTTAAGATGCAGGCACACGGATTACCCTGGGCAGTTTCAATAACACCTTTTGGCCTGAATACATCAACACCTTGCATTCAGAAGGTCCCTAACACCGGGCTGTCATCATTGGGACTTTCCAGGGTACTAATAGGGCTAAGTACCGAGAGCAGTTTATCTCAGTGCATAGCGAATGAGGTTTTCCCATTCCGAAATTTTAACAGATAACTGCCATTAAAGTTTCTGTCTTAAAGAGCCGTTATTAGCTCTGGTACATAGCTTGCTGCATTTGCGCGACACAGTTTTTTAAACGTGACTTTAAGATGGAAAACGCCAATAACAGCTCTCCATACATAGCCCTATTAATTGCCGCAGATTCATTGAGCCAATCATTCTTAAGTCCAGTTGATCTGGAACTGAAAACAATAGATATACCATGACCTGGATGAATGAGAACCTTCACAGATATACATGACCTGGATGAATGAGAACCTTCACAGATATACCATGACCTGGATGAATGAGAACCTTCACAGATATACCATGACCTGGATGAATGAGAATCTTCCCAGATATACCATGACCTGGATGAATGAGAACCTTCACAGATATACCATGATCTGGATGAATGAAAACCTTCACAGATATACCGTGACTTGGATGAATGAGAACCTTCACAGATATACCATGACCTGGATGAATGAGAACCTTCACAGATATAACATGAACTGGATGAATGAAAACCTTCACAGATATACCATGACCTGAATGGATGAGAACCTTCACAGATATACCATAACCTGGATGAATGAGAACGTTCCCAGATATACCATAACCTGAATGAATGAGAACCATCACAAGCATATGCCCCTGTTATTGTGCAGTTTACTCTAGCCTGGGGAAGGGATGGTTGGACATCATAAAACATTCCTCTGAGGGGTCATACTGCTTAGAATATGTGAACTGTATTGAAGTGAATGATTCATGTGATTTTGGGTGCTGTGTGTTTTTGCATTTTTTCTATCTACACTATCTATCTATATATCTATCTATCTGTCTGTCTGTCTGTCTATGTATCTATGTATCTATGTATCTATCTATCTATCTATCTATCTATCTATCTATCTATCTACACTATCTATCAATCTATCTATCTATCTATCTATCTATCTATCTATCTATCTATATCTCTCTATCTATCTATCATCTATCTATCTATCTCTATATCTCTCAATTGTTGTGAGTGTGCACACACTGTTAGCCGGTTTAAATCTTGACAGAGGTCCCTGGTAGGGACCGAAAAGTTGTTTTGTGTCACTTGAGGTGGAATAAAAAGCATTATTAAAAAATTCCAATCGTGTTTTGTAAAACAATATTTATTTATTCATGTATTTAATGGTGGACACAGATATGCTAAGGTACCTTCATCCACAGTAACACTGTGGATGAAGTTTTTTATGTGTCCAAAAAAAACAAGACCTGCCTCCTGCATTACTGCGAGGCTCTGCACCCAACAAGCAAAGTTAATGTCTTGCTAGCCGTTTTTGGGGGGTCGATTTTGTATCCTGTATGATTTATTCAAACCCACTCTGCTGGCATGTTTTTCTAAACGTGGCTTGTTTCTACCAGAAATTGGTTGGACAATTATTTAACAACTTAACTCAGAAATAGATCTGTATACCAATACATAGGATATGAAGGTATAGAATAACCATTTTCATTTAACTTTGAAAGTCCAAAAACTAAATCTCCCCTTTGCATTTTCATTACACCAAAAACAGTCTAGCTAAATCAAAGTGTAATTACTTTACCCTTCTCCGCATAGTTACAATGTACTTCAAATGCTTAATATGCATGCTACATGCATCCCTATTCTGTAATATAGCCATATTTATGGAGAGAAGTTGTAATCCTCTTTTGTGGCTTAGGTTAATTTCAATAAAATATTAAATCCATTTTCTAATCTAAATGAGTTTATTAGGGAAAGCATGGCATTGAGAATACTGAAATCCCTACAGATATTGGCTTCATTACATTTCACTTCCAGAGATGTAATGCATTTCTATGGATTTATCTTTTATATGCTGAAAATCTACCCTAGTTCATAGTCTTTCCCACATCCACAGCTTGGTTTTATTTAGGCCTCGGGGCACGGTGATCCCCAGATAGGTTTACGTTAGGGCAGCAAAAGAAAATTTGCCGTTAGCATTAAACCTGCACTGTCACTTTTGGAGAAACAAAGACCTAAATCTTCAGGCTGTTGATTATATGGATATTATTAATTCATTGAACCTGTTGGTGAATTTTCTGGGCAGTCAACAGTGTTCCTTTTTTTCCTAATCTTCAGACTTCTTTATGATTCAGGTTGTGTTCCTGAGATCCAGGACCATCAGTTTAGCCCCTGAAGTCTTTATTAAGCCTTTTTGTCAATTTTCCTTTATTAGGATACCAAGACATAATGAGTTAATAAAATTCTTCTCTGGTTCATACAGAACTACACAATAAATAAAGTGGTAAATATTGATGAAGCTAAGGGGAATTTTCTTTAGGTAAACTAATAAAAAGAGGTAGTGCAACCCCAGAAACTTTTGAATGAAGCATTTTGTAGCACTAAACATATTTACAGTATATTTCATAGAGAAGCCATCTTCTAAAAGTTTTAATGTCAGATGACTAGCTTTAATTGGGCCACCCACAATCAGAGTTTACATTTAAAGACCTGTTATTGGCTACACTTAGCCAATAATGGCTAATGTTATGTTCTACACTTGTTGTGTATTCTGGGAAGAGCAGTCTGACAACTGCTCTTCCCAGAATACAATTTTGCACAGAGCAAGGTATATGTCTACTTTGGGTGGCTCTCCAACATTATTACCAAACAGCTGCTAATAATTACTAGAAAGGGAAAGTTTAAGTATAAACTTTGAATTTGTCTTGAAAGACAAATTTTAAAACTCAATAATGCCAACGATGAGGGCTTTTTTGTTTTTTACTTACCCTTTAAATATGGCTGTCACATGAATAAAAGGCAGATCAGTTGGTGTGTGTACTCGTTTCAGGTTGGGGGTTAAAAAAACAAACTTTTTTGATGATTGGTCAAAATTAGTTTTTTTTACTTTAGTTATTCTTTAAGTATGACTGCCACAGTAATCGATAAGCAGATCAGTATGTGTGTGTGTGGATTGTGGACTTGTAAGTATGATTACAAGCTCTGGGAACATTGTTTAAAGATTGAAGCAAAACGTAACTTAGCTTTTGGGGGTCCCAGAATAACGTATCAAAAGTTTTTTATTAGGGGTGGACATACTCTTAAAAGCTGCCATTTTATTTCTGCAAGATAGTAAAACTGGATTGATAGTCCAACGCTAATTATACAGGATGATGTAAGTAAATTATTTTAAAAGTTATGTAACCACAAAAATGTGGCTGCCACAGTAATACTGATTTATTTCTGATGTAGACCTGGCTCTTCATTGGTGGTATAGCTGAATCGACATCTGGTTTGGATGATGGACCTTTGGATTTCTCTTCATGCTCTCACGTTGAATGATTGTCGGTGAAATGATTTGCTACGAACGATGTTTTCAGAAGCCTACTCCTTTTTGAAAAGATTTTTACCGTGGAAACTGGATGGGATACCTTCATGACAATTGACTATCGCTGTCTCCTTCTCCTATTTATTGGATAATTGGCACTTTGGATACACGTTTTTCGTGCTTTGTTGCGCGAGATATATGTTTTGGCACTTGGTTCTGCCGATATGACTTTATGGGCGGTGAACGTGGATTGGGATCGGGTGATGGGACTATTGGACGGTAGAGTAATAAATCGGTTAATATGTCTTCGGAACCTTTATGTAGAATGGGTCTGGCATCGTATATATCTCTGTCCCGTATATATGGGATTTTCTGATGGAGGATCTGGTATATACCTTTGTCCCGTTCTGAGGATGAATAGACTTATGGACACAGCACCGGATAATATCATATGAAGCTACTGAGTCTCAGACTCTCTGTCTGTATATGTGAATACTTTGTATTATATAATTCCCCTTGTGGGGTAGTGTTGATGTGCATATGTGTATGAATATAATTAGATTGTGTCTATTGACACTGACAACTTGGTTACATTTACGTATTTGCAGAGTTCCATATGGGTTGAGCTTGATTGGATAATACAGTCACATGATGTGTGACGTGGCGGTCAGCTGACCGTATCTGGTAAATTTAAATTTCAGCGGCTACAAGCCGACGGCAGCACCATTGAAAAAGCCCCTCTTTCGGAGCGAAACGCGTTTGGGGTGCACCCAGGATTTCTTCCTTTTTGCTGTGGCACTGTCCCTTCAACGTTACCCTGGTGTTCTGCAAATACTCTGACTGTCCGTGCACGGACGACTCTGACTTATGACCGATAAGTATAATAGGGTTTACTGGAAGATATATACACATGTCTGGGTGGGAGAAACATGCAATATTTGCATGTATGCTATACTAGATGAATTATTTGCACACTGAACTGCATTATTTGTTCTACTTTGTGATACACTATATTAACCTATTTGAGGAATATTTTTAATTGACGAAATAAATGTAAAGTTTTATATAGCCAGTTTTGCCTCTATCTTTTCTTCTTATTTATTTACAGTAATGGATAAGCAGATCAGTATGTGTGTGTACCTGGGTCTGGTTGAGGGGGTATGTCTTTTTTTGTGTTTACAACCATAAAACTTTTATTGAGGAAAAAAAATCTAAATTATTTGTTTTGACTTTATTTACCTTGTAAGTATGGCTGCCAAAGGATTAAAGGGTAGGTCAGTAGGTTTGTGTACCCGTGTGAGGTGGGGGGTATATGTTTTTGCTTGTATGATCATATAACTAACTTTTATTGATGAATGATCAAAATTAGTTTTTTGACTATAGTTACCCTTTAAGTATGGCTTCCATGGGAATGGAAAGGTAGGTCAGTAGATGGATGTCCAATAGTCAAGTAATGGTGGAGGTGCACTCTATCCAACGTATGTGTGCAGACACCTCGTGGGTTCTTCCCTTAGGAACCAGCAGTATTACAGGAATCAAAAGACTGAAGGTCGCACTCCAAATAATAATTCAATTTATTGTGAACCACACATCACACGTAACACAACGTTTCGGGGGGTGTACCTGTGTCTGTGTGGGGGGTTGGGGGTATCACCGTTTGTATTTATGACCATGAAACAAACTGTTTTGAAATATCCACACTTGAGGATGGTTACCATTATAGTCTATGGGAAAAAATATCCCGAAATTCGCAGATAACGCTGTAAGGCTTCCGCGGATTCCTTATCTAGAAGATAGCACACTTCTCCTATATGCCCCGCATGTCTGTAACAAATTTCATGTCTCTAGCTCAAAAACTGTGGGAGGAGATACAGTCCAAAAAAGCGGAAGAATAAAACTGAAGAAGAAAAAAAAGAAGAAATAGAAAGAACAGGAATTTGGCTTTTTCAAGCCATTTAATAACAATAATACTATGCTCTGGAAGTTAAAATCAACAATTACAGTTTAAGGGCAATGGCACATTAGGTTCCATTTGTGGTTTTCTAACTGTTAAAGGGTATGTCCATCCCTAATAATAACTTTGAATATGTTATTCAGGGACCCCCAAGAGCTAAGTTAAGTTTTGCTTTAATGAGCTTCCACTGCTGCTGATCATGAACAGAAAAGGCACATAGCAGCAGAGAAAAGGCACGTAGCAGCAGCAGTGGGGAGTGAGCAAGCGGCGGTGGATTGTGGACTTGTAAGTATGATTACAAGCTCTGGGAACATTGTTTAAAGATTGAAGCAAAACGTAACTTAGCTTTTGGGGGTCCCAGAATAACATATCAAAAGTTTTTATTAGGGGTGGACATACTCTTAAAAGCTGCCATTTTATTTCTGCATGATAGTAAAACTGGATTGATAGTCCAACGCTAATTATACAGGATGATGTAAGTAAATTATTTTAAATGTTATGTAACCACCAAAATGTGATTTTCAATATATATATAGATTTCTTATAAAAAAATAACCATAATTTTCAAGAAGAGTGTAATAAAAACCAAAAGCATCATTAAACTAGCATTTTTCTTTGTTTCTATAAAAATCCTTTTGCATAGGAAAAAAAATATAATCCTAACATCAGTGTGTGCCATCTGGAGTATTTTGATTGAACTGCAGCTTAGAAAATAAGCCTCTGCATGTAAAGGGCTGTGAAGAATTAGGGCTAAATTCTCAAAGTGGTTGGAGATATTGCCATGACACCTTCCATTTTATTTGAGTCAGAATCCATCCTGGTAGTTTTATGCTTGAGGCTTTTCTAATTTAAATCGCAATTGTTCTGTGATGAGAGTTAATTCTGGCAATGGGCACGTTAAGTTCTCAAGTTTTACTGCAGAGGTTTTTTTTTTTTATAAACTTTCCATAGCCATTATATATCATTTTATTTATGTTGTATAGCAGCTTCTCTGAAAGATCGGAAAAGAAAGTAGCTTCAGGAAGATTTCCTCTCGCATTCAATTTATTTTATAGCGGATTTTAGAGACTGTAATGTCAAAGACACTTTTTTTTGTCTGCGAGAACAACCTACGTATCTGCATGAGTGTAATGTAAGCAATTGGTTCTGCTGTTAGCTGTCAAGGACTGGATTTCACTAAGAAGCTTCCCTATGAACATTTTAAAGACCTTGTAACTTGTGTGGAGTTTTAAGACTTTCAGCAGTTTATAATTGTAATAAACCAAAAGTGAATTCTGAAAGCTTGGCTAAAATAAAAGTGGATAAAGTTTCATTTATATCTGAAATGTGCTATCATCAGCAACATCTTGTGGGGTTTTTAAGTGTGTTTTTTTGGGTTTATGTTTTTTCAGGAAAAAAAAATTATGTAAGAAAATATTCCATACTCCTTGTATGGCGGATCACGGTCATACAATACTGACCGTCATTAATGAGCGCGATCGTATATTTCAAAGATTTATGATCACGATTGTAATCGTACAATCGCCCATACAATAGCATTGTGGTAGTCTACTACTGCACAGTATTGTAAGAACGACCATTAGCATATGTATATTTATGACGGCAATCATACTTTTATGATAAACCCAGCTATTGGCAACTTCCAATACCACTGTTATTGAATATGGCCCACTGCTTTAATTCAAAATGCTTCCATGCTTGTCAAAATTATAGCGCTGCCTTTCTCTATAAATAAAATAAACCAATTGGTTTTATGAGTTGACCAATCTGTTTTAAGCCCAGCTACCATGCTAGGGCTATTTTCATCAGCTGGGTTCTTGCTTTTAATGAGCTAAAAAAAACAGTACTAACAGGGGTTATTCAATGAAAGCTCTTATCATTAAAAATGGTGCTAATTTTGCCCCAACCAATCAGATATTAGCTTTCAAATGTTAAGTAATATCTGATTGGTTGGGGCAAAATTAGCACCATTTTTAAAGTTAAGAACTTTTATTGAATCTCCCTGAAAGTGCCTTGTCTCCTAGAGCAGGGATTCTCAAATGGTGTGCCAGAATGCTGGAAGTTGTAGTTTTCAAACATCTGGAGGCAAACTGTTTGAGAATCCTTGTCCTAGAGACTGACTCTAGTGAGCAACTGACTATACACTGGGTGGAGTACACATTCTCAAAAAGGCACAGCCCAAACTTCTATGTAACACACACTATGGTCCTTATTTATGGCAAGACACTTCCCTTACAGGTATTCAAATAGTGCTTGCAACTCTAGGTAAATACCAGCATTGTAACTTTTACGTAAGCTGTTTACAAAATAATGCTGCAAGCATGATACTGAATTGACTGCATTGGGGGTGACATTTGTGAGACCTGCGCAACCTCCACAAATATCTTCATAAAATCACAATAAACATCATGGGATGGTGTGACTTTAAGAAGAGAAAGCATGGTTGCATTTTTCGTAAATATTAAATTAGGCTATATACATCCACACTAAAAAGAACAAGTGACCAAAATATACAACACATAGGGGGAAATCATAGTGCACGGAGGAAACCCACGCAAGCACGGGGAGAACATACAAACTCCTTGCAGATGTGTCCAAGGGTGGAATCGAATTCAGGATAACAGCACTGCAAGGCATCAGTGCTAACCACTGAGCCACCGTGCTACCCAAATTAAATGCACCAAAATAGATACCGGCACTTTGCGATGCATAAAGCGCCACTATCAGCATATAACATTGATTTCGAGTTTGCATCAGGTAGTCAATAGCAGCTCTCGGTGCATCGGGCCGTAGGTGTTTTATATTTTGCCCACTAGTTTGAGCCGTTGAAACAATGTGCTGTAAGTACAATTCTGATTATTTTGTTTAAAAAATAACTTAGCAGTTAGGTCTGGGCAGGGGGTATCTATCTTACACTTAAATGATTTTACGCTAGGTGGAAGGAGAAGGAAGGATGGATCCAGATGTGGAAGGGCTGTGCTAGGGAGGATGAAGGCTGCACAGGAACAAAAACACACGGACGTGGGTGACGTAAGAGAGTTCGGATTTACACAGCGATGCCCTTGGTCTGAAAATAGAAGGTAGTAAAAACAAATGTATCTTATAATTGGATGAATTGGATTTTAATGATTTTTGTTTTAAAGCTAGAATTATGGCCAATAACATATTCAATTGTTGTTTTGGGGGTGGACATTAATATAATTTAGTAATTGTATTTACTTTATAAATATTAGATTTAAAAAAAAAACCTGATAAATAATACATGTATATGGGTGTACAATGTCTTCATAGAATTTCTATTTAATATGGTAAACCTTTGGTAAGTTCCAGTGGCATACTATATAAACGATGGGATTTACCAGCCTAACTGGTTTGAAGCTAATTCGATTGAACCCCACATGAACTGTAACTTGGGAAATAGCTAAATTAAACAAAAAGCAAAATGCCAATTTGCATGACTGCTTGGGTGGACACAGTGCTAAGAATTGATTAACCTTGGTTTTCATTCTTTGGCAGCAGAGAAGATGCTACTTAAGCCTTTTTTTGTACAGAAAAGAAATTAAATACTCAAAGAGATACTGTTTCAGCACCAGAGCAAAATTGATTACCTGATTACTGATTCATACGTTAGATTAAAAGCAACCAGAAGGGGGAGCCACTGCAGAACATTTTTTTTCTTTGCACCATCAATGTCTAGTGTAGGTCAAATATTTATGTGACTGTAATCTTTCACATGTGCCATACACAGCATGAACCCATTTATACTAATGGGTGAATTCGCTAAATAATGGAAATTGAGTAATTTACCAATCAGTAGGCTTTACAGTCTTGCACAAAGTAAATTGGCAAAAAGGCAAACACATAAATACTGTACATTGATGCAGTTTAATCAATCAACCAGCATTGATAATTCTGATGCTACCTAGCCTTATATATATGTACTAGTGTGGGACAATATCTTTTGCTCCATATTAGAATAACAGAGAAGTATGATTAGACACAGAATGATTGCAACAATTACACATGTAATGAACTACAGCGCCTTAATCCCATATGTAATAAAACTGTTTTAGCTGTATGAAAGCCAGAGTAGGATTTTAAACCTGGCTCTTAGGCTATGTACATGTTTATCAGACACATGTTTGATAAAGAATCTTAGACCAATAGGAAATCGATCCAACAACCTTTATCTACAGACAGGCTGCTCTACATTAGCCTAGGAGCCTGTTCCATTTTACAGACCAGGGAGTCACTGTAAAGCAGTCCAGCAGAACAGGTCACTTTACATTTTCAAATCCCTATATAAAGTATTGGGAAAATGTTTGGGATTGACACATTCCCTACAATGGTGGCTCTCTATACTTAGCAGGCTAGAGAAATTTTCGGTAGGTAATGATCATTTACATGCTACACACTTTGCCGATAAAGGGGCGATTCAGTTCTACCCAGCTATAAATGGCCACTCACTCCTCTTGAACTAATTGTCCTATATGAGCAAAATGTTATTGTCTTCAAAAAGTGTAAGTTTTATCATTTAGTTGGAGAAGACATTTCCTCCTGAATTTGGCCTCTTGTTTTTGGCCATGTGCATGCTGACTACACTGAAAGGCATAAATCAAATTGCTTTTCAGGTATGTGTGTGCCTGGACTTTCAGATGTACAAGCCTTCTTGGCTTAGTAGTTGTAAGTTACAAAACTAGTCTAGTTGAATTTGACTAAATATTATTCAATATACAATGACCCGGATGACTAAAAACCTTTATATACAACATGTATTTGGAGTGCTGTAAATACGTAGAACTTTCAGTCATTTTGTTTTTTTGCTGCATGTAAAATACAGTGTAACATGTTCAAATTATACATCCCAATCTTATGGTTGTCTTTCAACTGGAAATGGAGCACAAATGACTTTACAATTGAAGGAGAGGGACATGATAATTAGATTATATAATCAGCTCAAGCAACACATTTATAAATAAGTTTTGCAGTCTCAAATGTTTTCCTTTGCCTTAATTAATTTCAAGGGCTATCCAGCTCTGCGTCAATTTAATTATACTGTTGTATTTTCATATCACTACTGAAGAGTATTAATAATGACCCAGTTTCAAACTTCATCACTTCTAGTCCTGCCTCTTAATAGATTGAATAAAAGAAAATAAAAGCTTGTTTCTAAAACAATGATTCTAATTACTTGTTGTGAGTGAGTACACAGTATTCTCATATGACATTTTACAATATGGTACTTACTTTCTGTTTTACAGAAAAGATGCTGGTTATTTAAAAAAAAAAAAAAAATATATATATATATATATATATATATATATATATATATATTTATATATATATTTATATATAGAGAGAGATAGATAGAGAGAGAGAGAGAGAGAGAGAGAGAGAGAGAGAGAGAGAGGACCATGTCTATCTATATAAAAGGTACATTGATGATTTGTTTTTTATAAGTTAGTAATGACTGAGGGGTGTAAAAAAGATCAATAACCTAAATACTCCCATTATATTAACCTGTAAAGTGAGCATGGATAGTATCAATTATTTAGATCTATTTAAACAGGGTGAAACACTTGGCACCACGTCATAAAGTAAAATCACAGATCAAAATATGTAACTATATGCTGCCAGTTATCACCCTCCTGCTCTGCCGGATGCCATTCTGTATACACAGTATTTAGTTGTAGATAAAAAAAGTTGTAGGTCCTGGTGGGTGTGGTATACACAAACAAACCTGTGCAACTACACCCCCATGATCTTTTTAATCTAGCCGTGCTGGCAATGATAACAGTAATAACAATCACCTTTTTGAACAAGCCGTATAAGAAAAAAGATAAGCTGCGCTCGGAATGTCAATATAAGAGGATATAATTGACCAGTTAAAACATCACATATAAAATATCCTGCGCTATATACAATAATAAGCTAAAAAATCCATCTAGAAAAATAAGAGTATTTATAAGTATGCTAATAAAAATAGTAGCAATAAAGAAATAACACATAGACTCTCACTATACATTATTATCTAAAAAACAAACAAACATACCCTCTTTTTAACCCACCCTCCAAAAACCATCTAAAAACAATAAATCTATAGGTGCAAGGTGAGAAGATTCTTAGATTGTATAGGTGTTCCCCTGGGTGTATATGGGGTTAAAATAACTTAATTGGACTGCCAATGATGTATTTGCACTGAACTTCCCCTTTAACCCCTGCCTTTCCAGTCACTCCCACACTAACAGCTTTTTTACCCAGTGATCTCTGCAAAACCTACCCAAAGTTCATCATATGGTTAATAACATCTGATTAATTTGGGCAAAGTTAGCACTATTTTTAAAAATAAGAACTTTAATTACATCTCCCTACATTAGAGCTGTTGACAACTCAATATTTACCCAGCCAAAAACATAGTAAGATGCTGGGAGCTTTTGTATATACCGGTACATATATTTGCCCTTTATCTACCATAGTGAGATTTAGTGTAAGGTGCTATACACACTGCACATTGTCTTGGATTGAAAACAATGTATTCTCCGTTCCAGTTATTATATACAGATCTGCTTGTGAAGGTTCTCATTCATCCAGGTCATCGTATATCTGTTGTATTCAATTAGATCAACTGGACTTGAAATGTAGTTCTTGAAGACGTTTCGCTAGTCATCCGACTGGCTTTCTCAATTCAGAATGACTTGTACAAGAATCTGTGGCAATTATGTACCCTGGAAAATCCCAATTAGCATATCACAGCCAGGTGTTAAGGGTGTGATTAGATAGTGGCTAAGAGGTGTTATAGGAACGCCCAGAGTAAGGTGTTAAAACAGCATTGTACATGGCAGACAGTTGATGAATGAGAACCTTCACAAGCATATTTCTAATCATTTTGGGGAGAAAACCCTCAAACTTGTACGGCAATATGAAAAGACAGCAAGGAAATTGGCAGACTACAGAAACCACCTGCGATTTAACCTCCGATGCAGACAACAAAGGCTAGTACCATGCAGTATACGTCTGGATTCCACGGTTAAAGGCATCAGAGCCAAACAGATACTGCAAAAGGCTCAAACACAGCTCCTAAGTGAACGGGTACGACAGACACATTTTACAGTCGATGCTTTAATGCACAACATTAGTCAACTAGAACAGAACCTGGCCTCACAGCTACCTGTGTCCATCTGGGAAAGAGTGATGGAGTTCACCAAACAAGCACAGCTTTCTCAGCACTGTAAGGGCAAACAAAGGCAACAAAAGAAGTTCTCTATTCTGTCATCCCAGAACAGCCCCAAAGGAGAACAACTACCTTGGATACAAAAGGAGGGAAGTGTCACTTCATCAAACAAGGAGGAATGGGTGAGAAACTTGTCTAACAGGACCCTGACCCAGCCAGAAATGGAAGTCCTTGGTAAGGGCTTGAATTTTGCCATCACCCCTAAAGCCATCCCTGTGGTGGATATTATAGCAGCCACAGAAGCCTCTATCCACAGTAATAAGGTATCACAGAGTGAGGCAGAACAACTTCGCCTTAAGGTATCTGCAGCCTTAGCCAGTGCTAAAACTCCTTCATCTAACCTGACTACACAGGAAAGAAGAGCCTTAACATCCCTCAAGGAAGATTCCAGTATCACCATTCTACCGGCAGACAAGGGAAGATGCACAGTGGTACTCAACACCTCAGACTACCATGATAAGGTGACCATGCTCCTGGCCGATAACAACACATATGAGGCTTTAACAAGGGATCCCACCAGCCGTTACAAGAAAAGAGTCATAGACTTACTACAACAGCTTCAAAAGGATAAAGCCATTGACCGAGCAATGTATCATCGCCTCTACCCTGGTGAGGCACATCCATGCATATATGGACTCCCAAAGATACATAAGGAAGGGGCCCCACTAAGACCTATAGTCAGCAGCATCAACTCGGTAACATACAAGGTGGCAAAATATCTAGCTAACATCTTAGGACCTTTGGTGGGAAGTTCTAAGCATCACATCCAGAACTCTCAGAATTTCACCAACAAGATTGAAGATATAGTACTCGGTGTAGAAGAAACTATGGTGTCCTATGATGTGACATCTCTCTTCACTTGTATACCCACCAAGGAGGCTGTTGACATGGTGAGAAAACGGCTGGGCCAAGACAGCACTCTTACCAGCAGAACTGATCTCAACCCAGAACAGGTGTGTTCCTTGTTGGACTTGTGCCTGAATACCACCTATTTCAAATACAGGGATAAGTTCTATAAGCAAAAACATGGATGTGCTATGGGATCTCCAGTTTCACCTATTGTGGCCAACCTTTACATGGAGGAGGTAGAAACACAGGCGCTTAATACCTTTAAGGGCATAGCACCCAGCCACTGGTTCAGATATGTTGATGACACCTGGGTTAAAATCCACCAGAAGGAAGTACAAGCTTTCACAGAACACATTAATGCTGTGGACCAAAATATTAAATTCACAAGGGAAGAGGTACAAAACAACAAACTGGCTTTCTTGGACTGCTTGGTAGAAGTTAAGGAAAATGGTAAACTGGAAGTAGAGGTTTACAGAAAACCAACACACACAGATCAGTATTTGATGTTTGACTCCCACCACCCTTTAGATCACAAGCTGGGGGTCATCAGAACCCTGCAACACAGAGCCGAGAACATCCCCACTAGCACAGAGACGAAGGCTAAAGAAATGAAACATCTCAGAGGAGCCCTTAAAACTTGTGGATATCCAGACTGGGCCTTTGTCAAAAGAAGTAGAAGGAAAGAAAAGAACACGAATACCAACAGTGAAGGGGAAAAGCAAGACAGGAGGAAGAACATGGTCATCCCATATGTAGCAGGGGTCTCCGAGAAATTAAGAAGAATTTTCAAAAAACATCGTATCCCTGTCTGCTTTAAACCGAACAACACACTGAGGCAGCAATTGGTACATCCGAAAGACCCAATACCAAAACACAAGAAAAGCGACATCATATATGCAGTGCAGTGCAGTGAAGAATGCTCTGATTTGTATGTGGGGGAGACCAAACAGCAACTGCATCAACGTATGGCCCAGCACAGAAGAGCCAATTCCTCGGGTCAGGACTCAGCCGTGTATCTGCATCTTAAGGATAAAGGACATACTTTTGAAGATTGTAATGTTAACATACTGGCGAAGGAATGTGACTGGTTCAAGAGAGGTGTTAAGGAGGCCATTTATGTGAAAATAAAGAAACCAAGCCTAAATAGAGGTGGGGGGGTTCGACACCAACTGTCTGCCATGTACAATGCTGTTTTAACACCTTACTCTGGGCGTTCCTATAACACCTCTTAGCCACTATCTAATCACACCCTTAACACCTGGCTGTGATATGCTAATTGGGATTTTCCAGGGTACATAATTGCCACAGATTCTTGTACAAGTCATTCTGAATTGAGAAAGCCAGTCGGATGACTAGCGAAACGTCTTCAAGAACTACATTTCAAGTCCAGTTGATCTAATTGAATACAACAGATATATATACAGATCTCTTTTTATAAACAGGAAAAGAAGTTTTTATTTTTTTTTAAAAGACTGGAATTCTTCTACCCGACCCGAACCCAACTCTTAGTTCTCTTTACCCGAACCTGACCCGCAACCAATTCAAACTCAATGTTGGTTACCTGAACCCGACCCGATGCTGAACTCTAGCACGGCCTTCTCTTCACCCGTCTGTATATGAAAACTAGAGCTGCTCTCTGCTGATATTGGTTGTTTACAGTATTTTTGGACAAGAGTGACATTTTTCAGAATCTTTTTTTTTAATATTACATATATGTATATACTGCCTACTGGTCAGACCATACTATTTGTAAGGGGCAAATTGCACAACCCAAAAGGCAGAAGTCTGCTATGGTTCTAAGGTGCTAAATATAGAGGGAACTATTATGGCTACAAAGTGCCAATTAGAAAAAGTGCTATCACTAAGGTAATGTGCATGAAGGTAAACCAGATCTAGAAAGCCAATCGTGGGGTCCTGTGTGGCCAGGCATAAAGTGTTATAGTGCTAAAGTGTAAAATGGTAAGTACCATCTGATTGGTTGAGGCAAAATTAGCACCATCTTTAACGATAAGAACTTTTATTACATCTCCATGTAATATTCCACTATGGGCTATAGGTATTCTGTATTAACTATTCATGGTGGCAAAACTTAAATAGAATATCTCTACTATAATATATACTCAATAAGTAGGGTAAACGTACATTCCTGGTTGGGATACTAAAGGGATATATATATATATATTTATATATATATATCATTTTTTTTTTATATTTTCGTCCTTTGTAAACCTGTTGGATCTGATTGTATTTGCTGACCATCTGGTATGTGTATGACATGACAAATACTGTCTCTAGACATAAAGTTTTATTTATATTGTTATTGGCTCCTTTTTCTACAGTAGAGGGCATCAAAAACATTGGTGTCTGTATAACCACACATTAATCACTCTCTATTTAGCGTATAGAAGGGCAGATTGTTACAGTGAATTTGGGATTTTTTTTTGCAAATTTCGAAAAATAGAAAACAAGCTTAACTTACAGTTGGGGGCTCCCACAGGTCTATAAATGGAATCGCCATCCTAGGCTTGCCTTCATGCCTTCCCCTCCCTGTCCAGTATCAGGAAGATACAAGCAGCAAGGAGGAACCAGAACCGGCCATACTGTGAATGAAAGGTTTTTATTGTATTTGCTGTATTATGCCACTGAGTACATAGCTAAGCACCAATTATAACAAATGACATAGCTAAGCACCAACTATAACTGAAGACATTGTTTGTAAGGATATCATTTACAGAATATGCATGGCTCTCATGAATTATATAGTGAATAATACACCCCCTAGTATAAAATCTAAGAATTGTTGTGATTACCTGTCTGCCAGCTTGCATTACCATAATCAAAGGTATTTACCACTATAAACAGAGGTTATCTGGTAATAAAAATCCCCTAATTTTGCAGAGGTGATTGAATGGCACTTAGGTAAAGCTTTCCATGAACCTAATTAGGTGACAAAGTTCGATCCACCCCTAAACAAAAATGTTATCCAGACCTGCTTTGTCTCCATCCTTTATATTATTTTCTAATCATTATTGTCTCTTTCTGACCTAACTGCCACATGATAAACCTTGTTAATATTTAATGGCTTACAAACTTAAAATTCAGGGAAAAAAAGGAAACTTAAAGCTAATTGCTCCAATGAGCTGTGAGAAACAGTTTTCAGTTGGGCATTATAGAATACATTCATGCTTATTTATATTTTAGCTTTAGTTCTTCTTTAATAAAGACACAAAGCAAGAGAGTAAAGTGCATTTAATCACCCAGTCCTCTAACTACACATGCTTTTCATTATTTGAAAGCATCCAAAAGGAATTTTAAAAAAGGCAGGTCAGAAAATCCATTTGTTTAGGGGAACTAAGCTTCTTATCATAAAAAATCAGCTTCTTTGAATGTGAGCATATACCAACCAGATATAACAAAATAACCTTACTCTCTCTAAGGGCAAATACTCCATCTTGCTTTTTTTTTTATTAACATCAATTAGTTCAGGTAAAACGCGTAGGGAATTGTTTTTCTACTCACCAACTGTAACATTGTTTTTTTTCCCCTTTGGAAGGATTCGGTTATTTATTTTTTTACTAATTTTGCACAATTCTCCTCTCCTTGTTCTCTGACAGCTGCCTTGCTTTATCTGAGAGATGGCACTATTTCCTTACAAATGAGCATTCCTGTTCCCTTCTTGGAGATGTAGAGAGCATTGATTTTGTCGCTCTTACGGTATCAGTTTTAGCTGTTTTCCATGAAGGTTTCGCCATCTGTTTGCAGCTCCAAGATTTACTGTAAATATGGAAATACAGAACAAGAGAAGTACAAAAGATTACAAACATCTGATAGTTACAAACTAATGGTTTGTCTTTCTAGATTTGTCAGCACATTTAAATATGCTTTAATTGAGGGACCTATTTTAGTAAGCATTTGTCAATACATACCATAAGAATATATCAGTTTCCTGTGCTCTTTTATCTCCTAGATATTCAACCCTGAACTCTCAAGGTTATATATATGCATATAGAAAACAGTTATATTTGTATACATATAACTGAGGTGTCTTCCAATCAATCAAAGAATAATATTCAACACCCTTCTTTTGACCTTTAAAGGGCAAGTACACCCTTAAAAAAAAGTTTACTTTAAAATGTTTAAAACCCCTCCAAACCAAACCAAACCAAAGGTTTCACAATAATCTTAAGTTTCAAATATTCCCCTGTAGTGACTTACCTGACCGGGTCCCTCACCAGCCCCTGCTCCAGTTTCAAAAACAGGAGCAGAGGCATTCTGCGCTGACAGCTGCTACACTTCCTGGTCGCGCTGTCAAGCGATTGGGCGTGACGTCACGTCGCGCCTTTACTAACAGCCGCAACTAGGAAGTGGAACGGCTGTCAGCAGTAGGAGCAGCAAGGGACTGGGTCAAGGCAAGTTCAGAGGCTTCTTTGACACTTAAAAATATTGTGAAACCTTGGTGGGACGTTAAATATTATTATTTTAGGGTAGACATGTCCATTAAATATTTACAATCTTCTGCACCCCCTATCTTCTACATATGTTCCTAGCTGTGCCTTTCATTCCTCACATGGCAATCTTCTCCACAGACCTCCCAATGAACACTGCCTCCTCCCACCTTAAGCCATTTTCTCCTGCTGCTCCCTACCTTTGGAACTTTCTCCCTCTCGAACTTCGCCAGGTGACATCCATTAGTATTTTCGAATATAAACTTTTATCCTACCATTAGCCATCCTGAGAGATTTTTACCCATCCCCCCACTTGTATTTGTATGTAGTCCCACCAGTGGGTCGCCAAGGTCTCACTTGTAGGCACCACAAGCACCCATTCATCATGCAGCCTCCGCTTGCGCATGTGCGTTACTATAGTTAGTACAGGTGGCGTGCCCACGCGCAGGGCTGGTGCGCGACACTCGCAGAAGAGCCACTGAAGTTGAACCTGGAGGAACTAGGAAGACATGTTGCTACCTGGAACGAATGAAAATAATGAAGTTCTATCCTAGGTCAGAGTCCCAGAGATGTCAGGTACGAGGGGGAGGGGGTGTTAGAAGACTTGACTCCTGCTGCAAGTATTAACACACTGTTTGTGACATCACCAATAAGCCCCTAAGCACTATGCGTGGACGGTGGTGAGTACCTTCTGCTGCCTGTGCTTATTCCCCCCCCCCCCCCCGGGGCCTTAGCGAGGGTTGAGGGGCTGTTACGCCGCTGGGCCAACCAGTTTGTTGGGTAAGCTCACTTTCACTCATTATACTTCCGTTTACATTGGAAAGCCAGCTGGGGAAACTGGGGCCATGTGTGAAGGACAGAGCTGTTGCTGGACGCGCAGTCCACTTTCTGGCCCAGCCGGGAGAAACCAATCCAAGTTAGATTCTACGTAAGCTCTGTATGTAAATACCATCTGCATTGTGGGTGTACAGTATTTTGCTGATTGAAATTAACCTGTCCACAACGCCCAGACTTTATAATGGTTGTAATGTGAAACCTATACAATACTGGTTAGGATATGGCTAACCCTTATGTTGTCTATATTTTTTACTGTTTATCTTTTACCACTGCCAATTTGTCAATTATTTACCAATGTCTGTATGCTAAGTTGGCATACAGACATTGGTATATGGTTGGAAAATTGGCAATGGTAAATGGCACTTGACACACATACAATGCCAACCATTTACAACTGCCAATTTGCCAACCATTTTACCAATGTCTGTACGCCAATTGGCATTGATATCAAAATGGATGACAAATTGGCAGTTGTAAATAATTGGCATTGTCTGTGCCTTAAGTGCCATTTTACCACTGCCAATTTGACAAATATTTTACCAATGTCTGTGTGCCAACCATTTTGCTAGCTCCAGTTTTCCAATTCCAACCAATTAATCTGTGTGCCAAGCATTTAACCAGTGTCAGGCTGTGTGCAGTGCCAACCATTTGCCAGTGTTTGCGTGCAAAGAACTTTACCATCTGCAGGGTATGCTTATTATCCCTAAAATATAATTTTACATAAAATATGTAGGCTGTACGTCTAGGACATTAAAGGCATGGGTTCGGGAGCATATTAATAGCATTAAAAAACAAGACGGTAATAGTCCTGTTGGGGGTAATTTAAATATGTTGCAGGCTCAGGGTATTAAAAGAATAATTACCCCAAACGGGGGGGGGGGGTGTTGATATGCTGACTCTGCTTTTAAAACATGAAGCAAGATTTTTTTTTTGAATTAGGAACTAGAATCCCTAAGGGTTTGAGTTGGGAGTTTGGTATTGCTTGTTTACAGATTAGATATATAAATCCCCCTGCCCTATAATGAGTGCTGGATGTCTTTATTGGGGACTATAGTGTATTGTAGCTGTATTGTAGCTACATTTGTATTGGCAATTTTGTATCTGTAGCTTTATGTGACTATATACCAATGTATGTGTGTGTGTCTTAAATAAGGGGTGTGTCTAAGGGACTTGTATTTAGAGTGCCCAAACATACCTTATTTTGTGGCCTATGATTAGGTGCTGAGTCCAGCATGAAACGCGTAAGGCAAGATGGTTTTAGTTTCCTAATAAATATGTTGTTTTAATCCATACCTGGTTATAATCAACTTCTTCAGGAGCACCACCAGTTTGTGTATTTTTCCTCTGTGATTTGGAGGCCTAGCATTGGGTCTGAGACCACCAGCATTGCCCGGTGAGCAAACATATATTTTAAGCCTCTGACATTTGTATACTTATCCTTGACTGGGACATCGGACTGGGTTGTACTTTAGTGAGATATCCGGGGCATAGTTGTACCCAGATCTCCACCTACCCTTGGTGAGTGAAGTATTTTTTATTTTGAGACCTTGTTGCTTTATTATCTGGTTTGCACAACCAGGGTTTTTTGAGGTAATCCAAATATCCAATTGTAATTACTTGCTACTATTTTGATTGTTTACCAGAAAATACAAACAAAATGGTTACTGGAGACATGGTCCAATGAGATAAATTGGGCAGTTTTTAATAGTCATATGTTGGGCCTTTAAAAGTGTTGGCAGTGCCCTGCTTCTCCGACTTTGTCCAAGTGCATAGGATGGTGTGTACTTTAACAACTTAATGACAGTGTCAAAGAACATTTTCATTGGTTGGCTGTTAGCCAATTTCAGAAATTGTAAAGAGTTGGAGGTTATAACAATTTTAATAAATCACTCTCTTACAGAAACAATCACATTTTACTAAGTCCCATTGAAAGAATAGGAAAGATATTTTATTTTATTGTGTCTAGTGAAAGATGGGAATGCTTTTACTGTATTTACAACTTTGGGTCAGCATCTACTCATTGTGTGTATATATAGGATAATACTCAGCTCGGTGAGAGTTTTATAACGAAGATCTACAAGGGTACAAAACTGAAGTACAGCAGATCCCTCAATTATTTCATATTCTGAAAAAATATTATTTGATAAAGTTTTTACATTATAAATAATGCTTTTTTTCTTGTTTATTGTACAGAGCGCAAAAAATATTGATGGCAACACGCTTTTTTAATGATTATCAAACGTTCAAGGCTATTTTGGATAAGCCTCAAAAATAGCCTTGAACGTTCGATAATCCTCGAAAATACAATCTGAAGAACTCTTTCTAGGCTATTTTCGAGGATTATCGAATCTTTGAGGCCATTTTCGAGGCTTATTGTAAATAGCCTTTTTGATTATCCGGAGTCCTGAAGGTACGTTCCATTTTCGGATCTTCAAGATCCAGGAACAAAACCGGTAAGTTTCAGACAGCTCTAATTAAAAGGTCTACCTCAAGTAAACCCCTTCACTTGGTTATATTATTGTAAATAACATATTCCAGCAAAACTGAACCCAAAATGAAAGAAAAAAATTTCACAGGCAAGGCAGAAATTTGGCGCCCGAAGTGTATGCTTTATTCTTCTGGGCAGTGCCAGTCTGTCCTTATTGGGCCAGTAGATGGCAGAGCTGGTCTTCGATTTTGCCATCTAATTGAAGAGTAGCACACAGCTGATGAGGGTAGGTGATGTCAGCTCTGGTTCAATATACACAGCTGTAATCTTTTTAATCCTTTGTATGAATTAACACAACAATAGATGCTTGCAGCTCTGTAACCTGCATGCACATGCCCTAACAAAGCAAAATAAGGTGTGCAGCAATTGTATCATGTCTTCTACCAATTGGACTGATAATACTCATAGCGTTAGTTGTTTCCCTGCACGCCTGACAGGCACAAATGACCAATTGTCCAAATAGGTGATTTGGTATTACTAATGTTATTAATATCATCCAATAATGAATATTGTAAATTGCATTATTACATGTATGGCCGCTTTTAGTTGTCTGTGCCTGTATCATCTACTATCAAAAATAATAATCTACTATTTCCCTATTACTAAAACTATAAATATTGTAAATAACGTCATGCACAAAGTCGGCAATAAATATAACATAATAGTAACTTAAACCCCATAACTGTTTAAGAGGCATTGCATACACGTGCAAGCCATGGCATTTACAATTAATAGACATCATACCTAAAAACCACTGTGACATGGGACCTGTGGAAGAGCTGTCAGCCACTGCAAATAATATTGACTTTGTGTGAGACTGGAAGGTAGTAGTACAACAAAAAAGTAGAATGAAAGTTGCTGTGTAATCAAAACAGTTTTATTAGCAAAACAACATAAACTGAACAATTTACCAATTTTTGTTTTGTTTTGTAGATCTGGTCCATATTCACTAAAATGCTTTTATTCTGGCTACACAGTGTTAGCAACAATGCCCTAGGAGGCTACGGATGAGGTACGAGGAATATGAAACGTTACTGATTAACACTTTTACAGCCTTCAACTAATTCATTAATGATGAGCACAGCAATGAGATATTTCTGCTCTAGTGATTACTTTTTTTTACGTTGACACCATTCTATATAAGACTTTGAGAATTAAAAAAAAGATGAATCTGTCATTTAATAAGAATCTAATGTCCAAACCTTTTTATGAATGCCAAGTTATAATCAGATAATTAAAACGAGGCAAGACACACTTTTAATTCTTATACTGCGAGTATTCTTGCAATTATAGATGCCATAATGGTTTCTGTAGCACCGAAGGCACGCAAAGTGTCTTTTATTTACTTTTAGCACTTTAAATATCCTTTTAATTTCTTGCTTTCAATGTATTACATTTATTAGCATCTTTTAAATCTGGTTGGGTAGTATTAAAGCTCTTACTTCAGCAATTAGAACTTATTTCAAGCAGCAAAGCAAGACTTGAATTAATTATTGATTCACGGGTGATTACATTTTCTGAAGACCTTAGAACTCTAGATGAATAACTTTGCTATACATATACAATTGTTTAGATACTGCACACCTCCCAGGGTAGAAAGTTCATTAAGATCGGCTGAGACATAACAAAACAAGTGGTCTTCACTTTCAACAAAGATGATATTACACAATGCTTGTATTGTGAATGGCTCGTCCAAAACTTCTAGAAGGAAGGAAGTCAGTGACTAGTATTCCTAGTTTAGAGAAGAAATTCAAATTTCTAAATATTGTTTTGTTTTAATAAGCTACTACCAAACCTGAAAAAAATGCATCAATTGTTGCAATTTCTTCTATCCCTCCAATGACCCTCTAGGCTTTTCTTCTTCTTATGACTTGATGGACTTTGGTGGAGAGGAAGGAAATCAACAACTATGTGATCCATTTATAAGCAAACAAGTTATACAATATATGCAAAGATAAACTACAATGCACATCTTACATCTGTACAGGCCTTTATTCTTTGATCTTTGTGAATTTCAAAATCTGGACAAATCAGGGGACAAAGCATTTAAGTTCCAGGACATAACACATTTCTTTTACCTTCCTGATCATATCATGATTCAAAAAAGGGTTAAGTAAATATTAAATAGTTAATCTATATTTTATAGATCAAGTTCAATCTTTCCATGGAAATTTCAGGTTCACTGACCCAATCCTTACACCCTGCACCTTTCTCTCGTCTTGTCTTATATACACATATATTACCAACACCTTAGTGAATTGCATAAAACCATCTGCATTGCATTTGCATCCAAGAAGATTACTAGAAACTGTTTTTGGATATAACAAAATATGTGTGGGTGTTAATAAGAAATTTCAACCATTTTAAATCTCCCTTTTTATGTACATTGGGTTTTCCTTGTGAGTGCTTTTGGAATAACAACTTGCATGGAAAATTACATTTCAGGGCTCTCAACTGCTCTTTGAAATCAATTCCATTGATTTCATTTCAAGCTGGATGTGGTGTCTGAGAATAGGGTTATATGTATTCCAATTTGCATGGTAGGGCCAAAGATGTAACATGGCGCTTCGTGTTATTTTCCATTGATGATTATCACATCCAACAATATATTTTTAAAAAGCTGCCGTAGTCCATAGATGATTTTCCATGATAGTGATCTCTTTGATTGCCCTTGCAACATTTTTCTTATTTAAATAGGAAACCTTTGGGACAGATTTTTACATTGGCACAGCAAAATTGGTTTGTAGTTAAATGTTTTGTTCCTTTCAGATTTCCTGATCTTAAATCGCCAATTTTTTTTCTGTTTTATGGATTCAGTCAAACCTTTGTGGCAACATTAAGAAACAAAGATGTAATACATTCCCATGGCAGATGTTAACCGTCCGAATGTAAAAACGTATAAAACTGGTTAGACAAGTGCGAGATTTCAATCAGACACTGACACAAACATTATTGTCACCTGATTTATAACATATTCCTATCCAGCATCGTTTTACATATTTTTACATTTATAATGTTATTTCTACCAGTGTATGTGTGAACCTTGAGAGCAATAATGATAATTAGTACGTTTTTCAAAAATATTTTGTCATACAACCCAAACACTGCAAGAGATAGGCTGAATAATTCCTGCACTAAAACGTGACTATTTCTTTTCCATAAATTCAGAAGGTTCTGACCTTTTCCTTTCCTCCCACATAATAATTTCCATGTGGGTTGGCTGAATTAGACATCTTAATCATAGCACCCAAAGCAATCAAGAAGAATCATTTGCTTGGTAATTGTCTCATGCTCTCTAATAGAAACCTATGAAGATAATGTACTACAAATCATTTTAAATTTAAGAAATAAAATGCTTCATAATTTCTGTTATCCAACATGGAAAATAGAAAAGGTTTCATGTATTCAGGGTCTGGGATGTATCTTTTCTTTTGTTTAGTGGACAACTAAAGTCAATTTAAAAGTATTTTGTTTAATATCCCTGCTGTAAAGAGCCAATGTGTTAATAGGACACATATAGAAACGATTACCCCTATCTCCTGGTTGTTATTACATTGTGCTTGTGCAAATTTGGTTTGAGAATTTTTGACACTGAAAGCAAATGTGCAGAGAACAACCCAAGAGGCAAAGTTGAAGGAATTAAATCAGAAGTGCCCGAGAGCAACATAAGGTGCCCATACACGTGACCTTGGTCACAAATTCCAATGGAATCTGATTGGGAGTTTTCTGAAGCGCATACACATTATTAATCGTTCTATATAGACTTTATAAGGAATGATCATTTGTTGCCAGCATACACAGCAACAATGTTATCAGCTCCCTATAGTATACTTTAGTAAAGAAAGCCGATAACGGAAAATTTACATTTGGACCGATAGGTTACATTGCCAACAGCGGTAGTTTGTCTACATTGTATGCTATCCATACACATGCCCAATGTTCAGCAAATACCTTTGGATCCACCAGGATTTACTGAAAATTTTCCATGTGTATGGCCACCTTAATTCTATGTGCATACTTCTGCTTTAACAACTAGGGGTTGTCATTAGAGCACATTATTCTGACAGTTCCACAAACTCAAAACACAGCTAATAAAACTCCTGATGTGTAAAACTGGCATTGTACAGTGTTTTAGAGTATGTGGAATGTTCAAGCCAGACATTTGTAATCTTGGGTGTGGCTTCCTCTTCTTGTTAAGGTTCGCACACACGTGCGATCACGGGTGCTGACCCGAGCCATTCTGGCTGAAAATCGGCCGGTGTATGGACACTTTATCGGCTGAAACTGCCGCTCGTTTAGGGATCGTTGCCCGATCTGCCAGGCAGATCTCCGAATGAGTGTCCGTTTCTGCCAAAAAAGTGCCCATACATGGGCCGATTATCAGCTGTTCGTACACATTGTGCGTCACGGGTCGTCACCTGCAATCGCATGTGTGTATGAACCTAGGATTGTTTATTGTGGGTAACACCAGCTCTATAAAAATAAAATGCAATTGGCTATACTAGGCACAAAGGACTATGGGAAACAGAAGAAAGTAGCATCAATTATTGTGTTTATAGGTATACATTAGGTTTTTTTTTTTTTAAGTTTAAAATTAAGAATTTGGGTCTATTTGAAAAATCACCTAAACTTAAAAGGAAACCAAAATGGTTGAGCATAGCATTTTAAGAAAAAGCAGGGCAACAATCAAGACCTGTCTTAGCACTGTCCCATAATGCAACTGAACCAACAAGGTATCTGACCTGCACATGTACATATATATCCATGCAGCAGTTTGTAAGCATTAACAATCTTTGTGCTTTGTAAAATCTGGATTTGCTGGTCAGATTTTTTGATCTGGCCACTATGGACTGGCCATCCAGACTGAAATAGTGTCAGTCTCTGTCAGCAAAACTAACTGCGGTCTACATCTCTATGTAATGGACCGTGCGGTTTGTAGGAGGCCACGTGATTTACTGACACGTCCGATAGTCAGATTTGAACAACCAACATCGGAAAATTACTGCAGATATTTCGCCCCGGCGGAAATATCTGCTCATGTGCCCCTAGCCTTGTACTGGTGAGATTAAACACAGTTATTTACCAGTTTGGTAACACAATTGTTTTTATCTTTTAAGGCAGAGCCTGGAAAAGTCAGTTGTTTGTCTCTGTTTTCCCCAAATAATGTCTCATGTACTACAACAGCTTTTTATGGCGTGTTGTGAAATGTCGGAGCAGAAATTCAATACCTACATGCTATATCAAAATAATTGTTTTTTATGATATACTGTAGTCTCTCCAGCTTTTCTGCTGCTTACATGAATCTGCTTGGAGGATGCTTAAGCATGTTACACACCTATTTAGGCTGCAGTGTACAACATGCACATTATGTCTGTTTGAAGTCCTGAGCATGCTATACTACCATATAGGTCCGTAAAACTGCCTGTGTGTTGTTCTAACGGAATAATAATGTACGACTGCTGATAGAGAGAGAAAAATCAGATCAGCATTGTGGGAATCCCATGGTATTCGAATCAGGCAGTAGGCAGGAGGGAGGCGAGACAACTTGAGCTGCAAAAAAATATATATATATTTTATATATTCCTCAGCTTCATATATCTTACGACACAGCTTGTTGAGCTCTGTCTAATAAAAGAAATACATTTACAAAACATATTTACAAATGTTAGAGACACTTGAGGAATAATCGTGTTGATTTGGATATGTCGGAATCCCATTCTATAGAACATCCTTTGTAATAAGATTGATGCCACCTGTAGAAGTCAAACAAATTAAATCTCTACTAATCCATAATTTCAGGACCGTTATCTAGAAACACAGCAGGTTTCGCAAGATCAAGAGGTAAAATTCAAGTCCCTGTGAGATTATTTACATTACCTCAAAGAAAACGAAGGGAAAACGAATTGGTGAGTTGGCAGCACTCTGATTGATACTCTGGTTATTACATGCTTTCTATAGAGTATTCAGATTTGTATATTATCATATAGTAACCCCCTCCACCCCCACTGCAAATCTATGGGGTATGGATGTCTTCTACTGGTTGTCTACATATGTATTATATAGTGAATAATGTACCCCTATTCTAAGGATGTTAAAAGTCACAGAGGAGTTCCGTGACCATATAAATACAGGGCACTGAACTCTGAGGTTACTTTTAATATCCTACTAATTTAGAGCAGGGGGTACATTATTCTCCATTCCCTTAGGAGAGAGACACATGGATCCCCCTCATCCCTGTTTCTTACTGCAGCCCAAAAAAAACGGCCACTCTCTTTATCTCCCTTTTAATTCGGCGGCCTTACCGCTCTTTAACCAGTCTCTTTAATCTCCTGCTCAACTTCTCCCGCTCTTCACCCAGTCCTGCATGCAGAAGGAGAGAAACACAATGCAGGAACGATGAAGGTGAGTCATATGTGATAGCGGACATCTTGGGAGCAGGAGAGGTACATTCCTTCATTGGGGATGACTTCTGTGTTAGATGGATATTATTGTATTGTTCAGTCCATAAGGGGCCATAGCAGGGATAGATTATATCCTGCTAAACTATTTACCTACTGTAAATTATAAGGATATTAGAAGTCACTAAGCTGTGACAAACCCACACCCCACTGTGTTAATGTTAACTGTGACACCGCTACCCCCCATCCCAAGCTAAAGCACAAATCCACCTACCCACATACACACACACACACACACTGCAGTCTCACCCATCTCATGGCTTTCGTTTCCTGCTCTGTAGATACCATCCAGTTCTGCAGTTTCCCCTCACTTTGCAGCTTTTGCTTCCTCCTCCTGTACTCTCATGATCGTGTCAGCCATGGGCAGGACGAGGGGTGGGGAATGTGTTGGCGGCTTGAAGCTTGGGTTTTAATCTTAGTTTCGGGTTACAGTATAATTAGTGCACTACTGCATATCATTTACACCTGGTAGGTTATATAAATATAATCAGGGAGATTACCGAGAGCCTCTCTCACTCCAGGTAAATCTCCCTGCCCAAAATCAATATCGAGTTTGCGGCTGTGGTTAAATTAGCACAAACCCAATATTGAATCCGATAAATGAGCACTAGAGATGTCCGAATTTCGCAAAATCCGGTCCGCACGAGAATCCGCGAATTTTCGAAAAAATTAGAAAATTCGAAAATCCGCGAGCGGACCCATTAAAATGAAAATATCCTTGAAATTACGAGATTTCTCATATTTTCGAAAATTTTTGAAAATACGTATTTTCGAAAATACGGGTAATCCTCGTAATTTCGAAAATTTTCGAAAATACGAAAAATCTCGTAATTTCGAAAATACGAGAAATCCACAGTTCGGAAGGCGGAAAATCCAGAAAAATCCGCCGTTCGCGAACGGGATAAATCCGTGGCGGATCCGGGTTCGGATCCGCAAACCGGCCATCCCTAATGAGCACCAATGTCTACTGATATATTTTATTACAGTTACCTATTTTATTTTGCAATTTTTCTTTTTTTAGGTTATTGCAGTTCAAACTCTCTGCAACATTCCGAATGGAGTAGCGTAAATCTTTTAACATTGTGACTCCAGATTCTCTAGTTTAATGGGGTCCTCCTGTTTGGCTGTTTTTTATTTCAATAAACTATCAAATGTCAACATGTATACTGGAGAAGTTCTGGAGGTCTCATTGATATTCATTTGAGTTAGGCAGTAACAATGCAGCCTGGTAAATATTGTAACTCATCAGTAGAAATCATAATGCATTTTAATGTTGACTGTGTATTGACCTTCTTAAAAAAAAAAATGAATATTTTAACTTTAATAAGTTTTTTTTTGCCAGGGAAATTACTAAAACTTTATTCAGTGTAGTTACCATGAAAAACGTACCATCACGTAATTATACAGTATAAGCAAAAGGCCTCGAGATATAGATTTCATTATGCGTTATTGCTTCTTATTTCACTAATGGTTTGTATAATAAGCGTTTTTACTAATCAAAAAGTAATGCTTGCTGCAATTTTAATTTTTTAAAAAAAAATATATTTGCATTGCAGCAGAAACAAATCTTATTCTGTTTCTAAGGTTTAAAAAATATTTGTGCTGGTTCAGATATGCAAGTTATTGAATGATAAATCAATTGATCTATTTAGTATGTGCGCATTTCGCCTTAATATTTAGAGTGAGGTTTTAGAGTCTACTGTCCATTGGTGAAGGGACAAAAGGACATTAAAGAGGTATTAGGGCTAGGCCACACTAGCGCGTTTGCACCCGCGATTTTCCCTAATATGGGAATCGCAGGCGCACAAACATTCCTGCAATTTTCTATGCGATTGCGCTTTCGTTTGTGTTTTGTGGTCAAGCATTGTTCACGCAAACGTGAAACAAAGCACGTAAATACAAAGAAATTGCGCAATAATGCTCGCGATTTGGTGAATTGTAGTGTGCCCTCAGCCTTAGACTCTGCTATGCATATATTTACCTGGAGAGCAATTTTCTGCCAAATGAATACCACTGGGACTCCAAATTGATGGAGTAATCAGCTTAACTGAGACTCTTGAGGAGCACAGATTGACAATAGCGTACATAGGCTATGTACTATAGACAGACTAATACAGTATTTCCTAATACTGTATTAATAACAGATGCATATAACAGATGCATATAGCTACATGGGTCACTCTGGGTGTTGAGGCCCCTATGAATCTTAAACAGTCTCAGAGACACAGTTCTGGTATGTATTCTGTTGATACATGATCATATCGATCCCATTAATATCTGTATAAAAGTGAACAAAATGGCCACCAGATCAATAGACTGCTTGATTCGAGTAATAAGATATGAGTAATTTAATATTTTCAATTAATTTATTATAGCTGTATAAACACTGTAAGAAGGAACCCCTCTGTAGAACCGAAGAGAAGTGCCAGGGCATAGTTAAGTTAAAGGGCAAGTCCACCCCCAAAACTAACTTTTTATATTTATTTGGCCCAAATAAGTGCTCCAAAACAAACTTTACAGCATGTAAATCGTTTCAGTGGTTCAAAAGTTACAGACCTTTGTAGCTGGCTTAATCCTGCAACATGGACCAATACAGCGATGAACAGAGACAGGTTACATTACCTTGCCTCTGTTCTTTTCATGTTCTTGAGCATGTCTGTTAGCATCCAGCAGTGAGAACAGAGGAAGTTGCATCAGTAATGGTCTGACCCCTGGATCCCTGGATTTTCCCTCTCAACCAATCACAGCTGTAAAGTTATGTGTACTGAAGAAATCCAGGATCAACAGCTGCAGCCAGCCAGCCCAGAGAGAGAGAGAGAGAGAGAGACACACACAAACACAGGCAAGGATTTTTTTTTTCTAAGCTGCAGCTCGGGGTCATCTAAAGTGGAAGTGGAGAGGAAGTGCAGCCTGATATATATCTCATTAAATATCAGGCAAAGCAAATGATTTTGAGAAAAATGAACATGGCGTTTGAGGTTGGTGCTATTATATAAAGAACATATAAAAAGTTTATTTTTGGGTGGACATACCCTTTAATAAACATGCGATTGGACCATTGGTGCAAAGGGCAGAACTAGATGGCATTAGAAGACAACCTCATTATTATTCATTACCAGTAGTGTCATGCATGGTTTAGAACTGTCCTCTCCTCCATGCTAGCTTAGGGAATTCACTGAAAGCGGTAAGAAATAGCTGCCTGTTAATAGTCTGCTTTGAAGGAGATTTTCTAAATCCAGATAGCAGAGCAAGTTTTAATTAGCAGCTTTTTACCTTATAGTTTCATGTGAAGCCAATGCTGTGTTTATCCATTTAAATGGAAAAAGAAAAATAAGTATATTATATTAACACAGTCACAAGAGCCCACAACATTCATCCAGATGCGATTTTTAGCTCAAAATTGCAGTTCTACTGTAGGAGGCAGTACCCTACCTAACTTTTAATGGAATGACAGATATCAATCAAAAGACTGTCCCCCTTATGTTGATGATTCCTCTTTCCAACAAAAACTAGTGTCAAATAATTAACACCAATCTTAATCTTTTCTCCCTTGTCTGTCCTTCCTTTCCATTATTTTTTTTAGCTTTGGGAACTATCAATCACTCACTCCCTTTCCAGATCTCTCCCCCTGGCTAACTGTATGTAGAAACTAACCATTATATAAAAGCAAAACTTATTTTTCTGCCACTGCATTCATTTATTCAGCATTAAGTTCATGAAAAGGAATAAGCATTATTGGTTTTTCTTTCTGTGCCTGCAGCTAACACCCAATCCTGCAGTTAGCTGCTGTTTGTGCTGTCTGTGTTACTGGAGTTCTACCTAAAGAAATTAATTCCAATGTGTACACACACTTCCCATAGCAAGGTAGTTTCACTTTCACTATAACACAAAATCACTGGGTGAATGCTATTGGCTGTTTGAAGGCACTAATCATCTCCAATGCACATGTTCCACACTCTAGCTGTGCCCCCCCATTCTGGTAGGGGCTGGGCACAAAGAGAGAGACATGCATACTAACTAGGAGACAGATGAAAGGAACATGAAGGAGATCTGTTGAAAACGAGCACTGAGAGCAGAAAGGGATCAAGTTCCTGGGAGCTATAAAAATATAGAAAAGTATAAAGGCAAGTAATTTATACAATTTGGTGTCCCATTAAAGGGTATCTCCACTGAGGAAAAAGCATTTTTTTTTTTTGGTTTATTTTAAAGTACACCATCCCCCAACCCTCCCCCTACCTTTTTTTCCCCAGAATTCCCTTTCGTTTGATGGCAGCAGCATGGGAAAGCTGTGCAGGTTCCTGGGGGTGTGTCTTCCCCTGTGCTGGGAGTGCTGTCACTCAATGTGCATCATCATGGTAGCAGACACACCCACTTGGCTGCAGTAAGAAATCCTTTCCTCCCTGACTCTCTAAGTTCATTTTTCCAGCTGATTATGCAGAGAGAGACAGGGGAGGAAAAGTTAAACCCTCTTCCCACACTACTGTAACAAATACAGGGGAACTTGTGTTGTTTTTAATAAAGATTTGTTTGTGTCTAACTCTAAGATTGATTTCATAGGGGATGCTGGGAATATGAGGCAATCTGGTATGGGAGGGAGTGGGAGAGAGAAAAAGGTAGTACCTGATTACTCCTCCATTAATTAGTGAGGTCAGCAAGCTGCTGTGATGGTCATGTGATTATTCCTCCATTTAGCAGTGAACTCAGTAGCTTGGAGAGCTGTGATGGTCATGTGATTATTCCTCCATTTAGCAGTGAAGTGTGTGTGTGTATAGAATCGACCAGACAGCAGTCCCGACGGATCCTCTCACATTCTGCGCATGCACTAAAGGAAAACGCGTGTCGGACATTTTACATGCAGGCAGTCAATGAAAGTGGGCGGACCTGCACCATCCACAGCGTTCTGGGACAAACTCATTGGATTTCTTCTAAACTACTGCTCAAAGACACAGGATACTGCAGGTACATTTCCACCATCCATATATCTATCCTTACAACCCAGGTGACTTTTAGCAGTGGAGATACCCTTTAAGACTGTACAAATTCCTTATTTAACATGCTCAGAAAGAATTAATCTATCCAATGTCCAAGACAAGGTGGTTTTACCTCTAAAGGTTCCCACAATGTTCACCATTCTATTGAATGTTACCATAATTGCAAAGCGTTCGGGTCATGTGGTTGTAATGCCAAGAGTTTTTTTTCTGTAGTGTAGACCCTCCCAACCCTAACTGCATGGTTTAAATTGTAAAAAAAGTGCCAGAAAACGTACTTACAAGCCATTGTTCCCGCAGCCTGTAATGATACTTCTAGGGTCCCCTGCACATGCCATAGTTCTCCAGGAAGTCAGGGAAGGGGCAGAAACCTTTTCACACACAGTTTGCTGGACTTTGAACAGTCACTGCAGGAGAACCATTTGGAGCAGGGGAGTAAGGTAAGGATTTTTTTAACACAGTGGGGCTAGTAGTGGGTTAAATTTTAGTTTTGGGGGTGGACAGGCCCTTTACGTTTCCTTGTATATCACCAGCATTTTGGAAGTTTGGACTAATAATACAGATAATGTTATAAGGCATCACATTATCTGTGCTACTTATCATGCTGATACTGGAGTTGATATTAAATTGCAAGTGCCAGTTGCATGGGTGCCTTTTGTGAAACCCATGCAGCTGGCGCAAAGATGGAGTAAAACTCTAATGTAATATTAAATCAGATAGCACAACTTTAAGTTAAAAAATTTGCCCAGTGATCCTCCATAAATTAGTCTGATAGTGATTAATGACAAATGAAGTACTGGATTAAAGGCATGCAGCAACACACACATACCTCAGAGTAAGGGCTACTTTCCCCATTACCATTAGGATGTCTTTCTGATCTTGCACTGATGAGACTGTATTGTGATGCACTTTACTAAAAGAGTGTAGCATGTAATGGTAATTTCTTTACATTGCGCCTTTCACTACTGTATCTCTTATCTTCAGGGGCGTAGCTACCAGGGGTGCAGTGGATGCAACCGCACCAGGGCCCTTGGCCAAGAAGGAGCCCCATTTTATGCCAAGGTTCCAAAATTACCAGTCTGCGTGCCAACTGTTTTACCAGTGGTCTGTATACAAAGCATTTTTACCATTGTCTGTGTGCCAAACATTTAACCACTGCTTGGCTGTGTGCAGTGCCAGTTTCCCAACCAGTTTATAGTGTCTGCATGCTAAGCATTTAACTAGTCTTTGTGCTAAGTATTACCAGTGGTTATATACAAAGCATTTTACCAATGATTATTTAGTTTGTGGTGACGATTTGTGTTTGCGGCGGTGTTGGGGGCCCATGACCAAATCAGGGCCCATAAGTCTGTAGCTACGCCACTGCTTATCTTCCTGGAAACCCTGTCACCTTTCAGTAAATCATAATTACAATCAGATTCTCAATGAAATTCTGTAATATAAACATTTCTTAAACCAAATTTGGTCCTGGTCTGTTTGCAAAAAAAAAAAACAACTGTAGGAGCTTCAAGGAGTCTAATTTCCTAAAGAAGGCATCCTAGAGACTACATTGTAACAAAGCAGATGAGAATGTTTCTCTCCCAATACTAAGATGAAAGCATTGGGAGAAATGTGAATATCCAGCTACATTTGCTGTCAAAATAATTATAGGTGCGATGGTGGATAGAAATTGGATCTGGCTAGTCAGTGAGAAAACTGAAAATCCAAGCTAGACCTTCAAGCCATCACCACCATCCAATAAGATTGTTATAACCCTATTGATGTCTAAATCTGAAGTGAATGATGATGTACATTCTAAAAGGCCTGATTCCTAAAGCTGGGTAAACACATCACAGGTTTTTGAAAAAGGACAGACAGTCGCGAGTGTTCTCCCTATACACAGTATATACACAGCATAGGGAGGACGTTCGGGACTGTGTTTTCCTCGACCGAGGACAATTCCTTCTAAAGGGAGTCTACCGCAGGCGAGGGAAGTTTGCGGTATTTCCTGAATGACGGCTCGGGCTGACCCAAAAGTTTGCCAGCCGCGCAGTCGTTCTGGAAAGCCACCACACACAGTGCCAATAAAGCCCCGATACCGCCAGATCTGACGGTATTTAGGATTTATCGGTACATTGTGTACCTAGCGTAAAGGGATACACAGACAATAAGGAAGCTGTAATCCACTCTGCTAGCAGTTGTGTTCAAAAATTATTCAACCCCCAATGCTGTAAAGGGTTTTAGGGAATTCAGTGTACATTTGTAATTGTGTTCAGAATGTAATCTTACAAGGACTTTTTAAAGAACCAAATGCAACTAAAATTTAATTGTTTTTGTAATACAGTATTAAATGTTTTTTTGTGATTTCTTCATTGTCACTATTATTCAACCCCTTAAAGGCTACCACTCTTAAGAACAGAGGTTCATTCAAGTGTTTTCGATCAGGTATTGAAAACAATTGTGGATGTCATCAAGCAGCAATCAAGCATAATAAGCACCAATTAGGCAGATTTAAAATGACTGTGATACTTAGCTCCTTCTAGACATTTACTGGTGTGTTTACAAACATGGTGAAGTCAAGAGAATGGTCCAGGAAGACAAGAGAAGTGGTGATTTCTCTTCACAGGAAGGGCAATGGCTATAAGAAGATTGCAAAGATGTTAAACATACCAAGAGACACCATAGGAAGCATCATTCGCAAATTCAAGGCAAAGGGCACTGTTCGTGGCAGAAAGAAGATGCTTACTTCAACTGCTGTGCGCTACCTGAAGCGCAAAGTGGAAAAAAGTCCCTGTGTAACTGCTGAGGAACTGAAAAAAGATTTGTCAGATGAGGCTACTGAAGTTTCAGCACAGACAATAAGGCGCACACTGCGTAATGAAGGCCTCCATGCCAGAACTCCCAGGCACACCCCCTTGCTGTCTCCAAAGAATAAGAAGAGTCGACTGCAGTATGCCAAAAGTCATGTGGACAAACCACAAAAGTGTTTTGTGGACTGATGAAACAAAATTAGAACTGTTTGGGCCCATGGATCAACGCTATGTTTGGAGGAGGAAGAACAAGGCCTATAAAGAAAAGAACACCTTGCCTACTGTGAAGCATGGCAGGGGGTCAATCATGCTTTGGGGCTGTTTTGCTTCTGCAGGTACAGGGAAGCTTCATTGTGTGCAAGGTTGCGTGTGGTTGCAGATTAAAGGCTGGAACATTTTGGCCATCGCAGTCACCAGACTCCGATTGAGAACCTCTGGTGGGACTTAAAGAAAGCAGTTGCAGCACGCAAGCCTAAGAATGTGACTGAACTGGAGGCTTTTGTCCATGAAGAATGGGCTAAGATACCCGTGGATCTCTGCAACACACTCAAGTGCTAAGAATGAATGTCACTTGGGGGTTGAATAAAACTGATAATGATGTGAGCACAGAAAATACATTTGTGGTTATTTCATTATAAATGTTATGTTATATTAGTCTGACTTACAAGTGTCTCTGATTTAATTGTAAACAAGATGACTGAAATGATCAAAATCAATGTCAAACTGGCCAAAACACTCAATTTCAGTGGGGGTTGAATAATTTTGAACACAACTGTATAATGATTTTTAGAGTTTCCTGGAGAAAGGGAGTACATTCATTTTATGGAAATCTCAACATCTCCAGCTGAACTGTCAGTGTCCCCTTAACACATATGAACGGTAAACCTATTAACCATTGTGCATTGCACCAAAGGAAACCACCAGCTTCATACTAAGACTATTCTGCATAGCAGTGCAGAGAAAGTCAAGTGCTGGAATATACTGAGAATGTAAAAGGGCATTTCTCATTACAACTGCACATAAGCAACATATAAAGTTCTGCATGATTGCGTTCCTAGCTGTCAGAGACACTTTTTACAGTAAATCCAATGCTTTGTTATAGTCTCTTTCATCTAAAACTGTAAGTCAGAGCCAGGCAGGAAAATACACATCTGTCAGCTTTTAGTTTCCATTAATGGTATTTGATCATTAGACTATATTCTATCGGCACCTCAGAGTTTTGGTAGCTGTCAGCAAAAAGTAAACGTTTGACATAAAAAAGCTGATTATATAATGAGTTTTTACAGGTATCTATGGCATAGGGAAAAAAGTAATGAACTTTATGTTTAACATAGACTAATCTATGTATTATTAAAGTTTTAATACTTGCATGATGATGCACCAAGAGGTAAAGTCATGCTAACCGCTGTTATATGACTGTGGTGGCTGCATGACTTAAGCACAACTGCCCAAGATTGTCTGGCAACCTTATCTTACAGAACATATAAACATTATTAACCTCTAAATCAAGCATGAGTTAAACAAATCCCTTCCTACTTAAAACTGTTCATTCTGCAGTTTAAATCTGATTATTACCGTATATACTCGAGTATAAACCGACCCAAGTATAAACCGAGGTACCCAATTTCACCCAAAAATCTAATAAAAGTTGTTGACTCGAGTATAAACCGAGGGTAGAAACTTGGCATTCAAGATGTTTGGAAACTACAACTCCCAGCTAATAAAGCATGCTGGGAGTTGTAGTTTCCAAACATCTTGAATGCCACCCTCACTTGGCATCCAGGAGTTTTGGAAACTACAACTCCCAGCATGCTTTATTAGCTGGGAAATGTAGTTTCCAAACATTTGAATGCCAAGTGAGGGTGGCATTCAAGATGTTTTGAAACTACAACTCCCAGCATGCTTTATTGCTGGGAGTTGTAGTTTCCAAACATCTTGAATGCCACCCTCACTTGGCATTCAAGATGTTTGGAAACTACAACTCTCAGCTAATAAAGCATGCTGGGAGTTGTAGTTTCCAAAACATCTTGAATGCCACCCTCAAACCCAGTTCAGTTTGTACCTGTGGGCTCTCTTCATCCAGGATCTGTGGGCTCTCCTCCATCCAAGGGCTTCCTGGGACTGTGTGCTGGTAAGTTCCTCTCCATTCTGGCAGCAGCGTCCTCTCCATCCGGCAGCAGCGTCCTCTCCATTCCGGTAGCCGTACGATAGTCCATGTACTGGCGCGCCGGCTGGTCACTGATTGGCGCGGGGGCAGTGACGCGGCCGGCGCGCCAGTACATGGACTGATCGTGCAGCTGCCGGAATGGAGAGGACGCTGCTGCCGGAATGGGAGGACGCTGATCTTCAAAGGTGAGTGACTCGAGTATAAACCGAGTCTGAGTTTTCAGGCTGATTTTTCAGCCTGAAAAACTCGGTTTATACTCGAGTATATACGGTATATAGTGGATATATATAATCCATCGCCATAATAGGTTGCAATGGGACCCAACAGTACGATTATTTCCTTATAATCGGCACGCTGCGGCCTTGTGCTTTTATATGGCTGAGGAACGCCTCTGTGACTTCTAATATCCTTATAATTTACAGTAGGGGGTGCACTATCTACTATATAAGAAGTCACCAAGGAGTTCGGTGACCATATAAAAGCACAAAGCCACAGGCCGAGTACCTTTTATACAGGGCAAACATAGAAAAGATAATCAATGCACATTCCTAGGCCCCATACAATATCATTTTATCTGCACACTGGCATACTTTATAAACAAAGGGGTTTTAGTATACATTACTGTGATCACATGAATGAAAAGCCTTCCAACCACGTCAAATTAACCCCAGTCTGGAAGGTCCTAACGTCTAACCTTTTCAATTTCTTTTACTTCAATTACGATTAGCAAACTTTTGCATTTCTCATTCTTACACACTGGATCCATATAACAGGCTTTCTCCCTTCCCCCTCAGCCCTTAGGCTTTTTAAAATGAGGGAAGAGGCCATCCAGTGCTTTGTATTAAAGGCAGAGGACCTCCCATTAAAGGGGCGTGTTGGGGGTGCTATTACCACATGGAGGCTTGACCAAGCCTCCCAATAAATACATACAATACAAGAATTGTGGAAGCACTCCAATTAGGCTAATTTAAAACTACATTTAGCGAAAGTGCTACTGATCTGGTCAAAACATTTATCGGCACGCTGCGGCCTTGTGCTTTTATATGGCTGAGGAACGCCTCTGTGACTTCTAATATCCTTATAATTTACAGTAGGGGGTGCATTATCTACTATATAAGAAGTCACCGAGGAGTTCGGTGACCATATAAAAGCACAAAGCCACAGGCCGAGTACCTTTTATACAGGGCACGGAACTCCAAGGTGACATCTAATATTCCTTTAATTTACAGTTCTATTATAACCTACTCCTTTGTGGCTTCTGGTTTCCAAATGTAATATTATAAGGCTATAATCTTACAGCTCTTCCCATACAAATCCACTACAGGGGTAGGTTATATTGAATTTCTAGTATGGTCCTATTGTATCTCTAATACTGGTCTTTGTTTTGTCAGTTATCTGTCGGTATAAGGTTATATAGGGTAGGGTAGCTATCCGTCTATGGAATAGAACATTTGCATGTAACAATTCATCAGCTACTAAAAGCTTAGGAGTTCAGATAATTCTCCATTATAGTAAAGGGGAAGTGGCTTATGAGGCCATGAAAAGTGTAGGGCTTGTTCCCTCCCAACATCCTGTTCGTAGGTCTCCCTGTTTCTTGATGATTTCTGTCCATCTTCAGTTTGGTCTTTCTGAGGCTATTAGCACTATATCTCGCAGCATGATCCTGCGATACAATACTAGACGTAAACAAGATTACTTCTGGTATTGCATTGTGGGATCGCGTAAAGGTAAGAAGCTCTGGTTTTAAGTCCCCATACAAAGCTCTAAACTTAAAGGAGAACTAAAGTCTCCAGACAACATTCAGAGCACATTCACAAACATACAACAAGCTGTGCCTCACTTTTCCCTTTGCTGTGGCCATTGGGTGATTTATGAAAATAACCTGTGAGTACTAGGGGTCAGTTCCCACAATCCACTTTAGCTGGGTAAACCCCTAGCTAAGTCTCTGCGTACAGGCACATGTTCTGTAGTGCTCTACAGATCAAAACAAGGAAGTTGCATCCTTGCTTCCTAGAAGCTGACAGCCAATCACATTACAGCACAGAGATCCTACCTCTCCCTGGCACACAACAGGGATTTCATTTTTTTTTTGTTTTTAAACACATTCAATGCTCCTGTCCTAACAATGATATAATCCTGTCTTACCAAAAGCAGAGCTCTGACCTCTAGGCTAACAGAGATAATATTTAGATCATTGATACATGTTGAATCTTTAACTATGAACATAATAGAAACAAAAAATAGGTGAGCCACCACTGAGTGAGCTGAACACTTCGGTACATTTAGAGGCTTCATCTTTTGCTTGGCACAAAAAAAAAACAAAAAAAAAAGAGAAGACTGGGGTATTGAGCTTCGGTCCTTCTGAACTGTTTATTTTTAAACCTGGTGCCTTACCAGGCGTGCCACCACTGAATAAGCAGAATACGCAGATACATTTGGAAGCTTTATTTTTTGCTAAAAGAATCCTTTAAAAAATGGAATATGGAAGTCCCTGATAAGACTTTGAAAGGTGCTTGTTACCCTGCAGTTTATTTTCCAGCAACTCGCACTGAATGGCTAATAAATTATGGTAAGAATCAGCTTTAGAAGTCTTTTCAGGGACTTTCATATTGGTGTATAGAAAACATAGAGACAGTGAATACTGGGGTCAGGGGGCGTGGTTCTTTGATGACTTCATGGGCTGTGGGTTGTACTGGCAACATGGAAGCCTTCTTACTTACAGAACCTATTTCTTACATGTACTAAATGCAACGTACTAGAGAAGAATCTTACAATGAAAGATGGATGACAGTATAAACATGTTTCCTCCAACCATCCCATAAACAAATTGGCATAGGTGGGTGAAAATTTTGCTCCCATCTCCCCCCACATACTTGTAAATAGTAGACATTGTCATATATAAGTAATTGTGTGTTATCAAGTACTTTAAACAGCATGTCCACTCCCAATACTATAAACTGAACATCAATAGAACACAGACTGCAATGTTAAATCACACTTACAGTTTTGCTGATAGCTCTCTGGTTGCTGGGGATGGCCAGTTCCAAAAACTGAGCACTAGGAGGATGAGATAGATGGAAAGGCTCCCGCCTTGTACCTCACCCTGTCGAGGTTTGGCACATGCGCATCAAATAAGGAGAACGGGGAAACGGGCCATTCTTGGGAAAATCATATTAGCATTTTGGGAGGGTGAGTAATAAGGCATTTATTACTATAAATAATAATTTTTGAGTCTGTGTGCTATAATATATCAATGTAGTCTCTTAACAAAGGGTTGTAAAACAATATCTATTATGTTTGACAAACCATCATTCAATGATTGTATACCGGATACTATTGGTCTCCATTTTACGGGAGTATCCTTTTTGTGTAATTTTGGAATGTGGTAAAAGATGGGTACTTCTGGGGTATCCAAAACCAGGTAATTATACTTTTTTTTAACCTATAATATCGTGTTTGGACAATGCCGTTTTATACGGTACTCCTTATGGTAATTACATGTACAGTATATGAAGTGGTGAGCAGACAAAGAACACAATCAAAAACTCCAAATAATTAAAAAAAAAAACCCACCCGCCACTTATCAGTTATAGAAAATACTGTATATACTCAAATATAAGCCACTCCGAGTATAAGCCAAGGTACTTATTTTTACCTGAAAAATTAGTAAAACTGATTGACTTGAGTATAAGCTGAAGGTAGAAAATATGACCACTACTGCAAACCTGTAATTAGTAAAGCAAAGTATTGTTTTTAATATAATAGCTAAATCCAGTAACTCCCAATTCCTTGGCAGATATTTAGAAACTACAACTCCCAGCATGCATTGGCAAGGTTCAACAAACTTTTTAGGCCAACAAGAAAATAAAAAATGCACCTGCCCTCCTCTAATCCCTCCATAGAAGAAGAGGCACTTGTCCTTAACAGCTCCACTGACAGAAGTCAGTCCTTCCTTGCTACTCCATTATGTCCGGTGAGGGCTGAAAGGAATCACATAACTTTCGTTCCAATATGCCCGTGCCTACATGGACACTCACGTCTCTTCTCCTTATCTACTGGTCTCCTTACAATTTGCAGCCGAATGTAAGTAATCACTGTGACCCCAGTAAAAGCCGAAGTTAGGTTTTCTGGGTCATTCTATATAGCGTTTGTACGGTATATAGAAAGTAATCATCCCTGTAATAAGAAAAGGTCCATTAGGCGCCAGTAAACTTCACTGTCTGTGGATTCCTAAAGCTGCAGTTAACACACCTAAAATTGCGTTGTGGGCCTATTCCATGTGTATTTGTATTTACGCAGTTATTACTAGAAATAGCCTAACAGTTCTACCCATATAGCCAATGTCAGAATTGTCCCTGATGACTTAAAGGATATTTTTCCACATCAGAGTTAATAACATGTGAATTCCCAACTAAGCTTTTAAAGAAATCCAAATCAAAATGTTTATATACAAGTGGGAGAGTTTAAAAATAATGTAAATTTATGTAGAAACAAAGTAATGCCAAATGAGAGAAATAACGTATTTATATAAAGTAACAGGAGAGGACACAAAATATAAATGTGTTGGGGTTTCATGCGCAGGCTATTGGAGCAAATTGCAAATTACAGAAAAATGAAACAGAGAAATTGGAAATTACATTAAACTCCTAATCTGGAAACACAAGTATTTGTGCAGTCGATAAATGCAATGGCATGACATGTGGAGGAGGGAAGTTTGGTTTGATTTCAGTGCCTGCTCAAAGTCACTTTATCTCCCCTTGCCTCAGGCGTGAAAATATAGATTGTACATTTTACGGAGTTGAAACTTGACATGCCTGGAAAGATGCCTTTTTTGAACACTCTCAGGTCTCCATAATAAAGTCCTCTGTTGGAAACAAAAGTTATGCAGTTTTGTCTTTGAAACTTTATGAAGGACAATTTAATCTGTAAAGACATTAGCTAGTTATCTTTATGGGAGCATTATTACTCTGGGATTTCGCATAAAGAACTTGAGCACAAAACAGTTGTTTGTACCTTAAAGGACAACTATACTGCAAAGATTAACTATTAAAAATTAAGCAATGATTATTCCTGCCTTCCAGTATAGTTTTGTTGATGAGCTACAGCATCTACAGTTTTATCTGCCAGGCTCGTGTCCTGGACTTTCCTGTATTAAAGGTAGTGCTGAAGCTCTGAGGAAGACTGGCAGAGAAAGGAGCTGGCACTCCTTACAGAAAACATTTTGGGAGGTAGGGATTATCAATGCTACTTCCCTGTCCCAGGAACTTTTCTTTCACTGTTTTAAAAAAAAAAAAATATGCATTATAGTTCTCCTTTAACCTATGACCAAGCAATCTCTAAAAAATGCAAAGCAATTATTGAAAACAAACAGGTAAGTAGAATGCTAAAATAAAAAATGCCTCCATATGTCAGTGACAATTGGGCTTTGAGTAATATGCAAGACATTACAGTAAACAAACAACAACTGGACAATAGTTTTTTAATGAGAGTTTAAAGGGACTGTCCACCTCTGTAGGAAAAAATGAGTATGTAGTTTAAAAAAAAACCCAAACCTGGACTCCAATCATTAATTCAGCTCCTAGCAAGAGATCTTATAGTTACAAGCTCCGGGATCCACCACTGGGGCTCTGCACTTCCGGGTAAGTGACAACACTGCCATTCCGGGAGCAGTCTCCACTGCGGCTGCTCGTGAACACAAAAAGAACACAGCAGCCGCAGTGGAGAGAGAGGAAGCAGTGGTGGATCGCAAACTTGTAAGTATAAATGAATGGAATTAATTATATAAAAAAAGGAATTAATGATTGGAAACCAAACAACTCATTTTTTCCCAGAGGGGCAGACAGTCCCTTTAGTGCAGTGAAACTGTGTGTTGATCCTCAGAGTAGGTCAAGTTTTAAATAACAATACAGCAAAATCTACTTATTTACTTATATCAGCCCTTTACAATTAGCCCTGCCCAAAAATCTTAAAAATTGTACAATTTCCAAACCCACAATATCAGCAATTACAGAAATGTATTACACAATCAAAAATAACCAAACATTGTTGGTAGTTTATGGCCATGACCATATGGTCAGCTATAATGAGAATATATGTAAAATAGCTACAGTATATGTAATTTCAATATTTCATTTTATAAAATTATTTATTTTATTCCACAGAACATCCACCATAATATCCAATGACTGGACTACGCAGAAACAATACTAACCTCAGTTAAAATTATACTAATAATTTCATTTGTGCAATAACGAGAAATATTTGTTTCTTATTATAAAGTTTTTATTTGTATAAAAAATATCTTTCCATTATTAGGTTTTAAAAGGTTACACCAATACTTTGCATCTCATAAGAAATGTAATAAAATAAACACATCCAAACCAAATATTAACACCAGAATCAAGCTTGTATCTCCAGAAGAGTTAGTCATACACATGTATCAGATGCAACCTCGTCTCCCTATGCTGGCCATACAGTTATTGGACATTAGATTTATTTGACATTTCATCATCAAATCTAATACCTTAAATGAACATCCATTTCACCTTTCCCTATTCCGGCCCATTCATTTTGTGTTCAAATGTCCATTGCAAAGTGATCAGTCCAAACTGTTGTCCTAAGATGCCAGGTAAATTGTGGGAACCTCGTAGATAAGTTAGCCGATGTATGGCCAACATTAATCTGATAAAGTGGTGGTTTGAACATTGCCATCTTGGCCATTTGCAAACTAAAAAACTGTCCCTAGTGCCTCTATTTTACTGTAGGTTATTTTACACACTGAATAAACCAGTTATGCTGTATAACTTTAGTTGCTTTTCATATAGAGCTCTACACATAATAAGTGACCAAACAAAATGCAGCTCAATACACTTATTGCCAAACCCTCCTCTTCACAGCCTTCAACTCAGGTCCGCAACAGTGAGTTGATAAATGAAAAATGTGTGCTCTGTCAGTTTCATAGATCTTATGTCAACAGCAGGCCCAGTGCTGAAATCTAGAAACAATTTATGTAAGTAAATGGAGAGTATGCAGCATATATAAACAAGAATAAATATATGTATTAAAGGGAATGTCCACTCCCAGATCAAAAATCTATAATTACTTTCCCCATCCTCCCGAACCCCATTATAGTTACTTACCTCCCCTTACATTTCTCTGCCATGCTTCTCCTCCTCAGTCGTAGCCTCCTCTGTAAGTAAAGAGAACTTTTACAGAAAAGAGGCGAAGGACAGAGAAGGAATGCAGTCAGTCATTGGCCATGACATCACCACCACAGCAATGACTGCTATAATCCATCCGTAAGATACTGGCTCTCCTTCAGAGGAGAAATGTAAGTATAATGGGCTTCAGGGAGGTAAATAACCCTAACAACCTCTTGGTTTGTAGACATCACATTTAAAGGGTATATCCACCCTAAACTTTTTTTTTATATTGTAGGCCACCCCTGCCCACCCCCAACCACCAAGTTAGACTTGTTAACAGCAAAAACATACTTACGCTCCTTTATTCCCACTGCTATCTCCTTTTGGCCTCTCTATTTGAGAGGCAGACAGATGCGGCTACTGGATATGAAGACAGCCGTGGGAACGAAGGTGTGTAAGTATGTTTCTGCTCCTTTTTTTACTAATGTAACTTGGCTGTTGGGGGTGGGCAGGGGTGGCCTACAATACAGTTCAGAACATTTAAAGGTAGGGGGTGAGGCAGCAATTTAGTGATCTGGAGGGTGGGAGGGGGTAGAGCTCCCCTGAGCATGTCACAGTCCTCAGTGAGGACAAGAAAGAAGCAAGGACCGGATGACACAGACAGCTCCTGCTCTTCACTATTCTGAGCTTTGGACATGCACTGCAGGAGAACCATAAGGAGCAGAGATGTAAGGTAATGATTTTTTTAAACTACACAGAGAGGCCAGTAGTGGGTTAAAATTAAGTTTTGTGGATGGATATGCCACTTAAAGGGCCAGTTCAATGGAAATTATCAAAATTTGTTAAATTGTTAGTTTGTGTAATGCCTTCTTTGTTATTCTACATATTCTCTCCCATTTTGAAAAATCAGTTAATTTCATACCCTTTGCTATTCCCTGCTGTTGGCATTAGTAAGCTGCCATTTCAGGTTCTAACGGTCCTTCTTCTTCCCAGGTTGCACCACTTCCTTGGAATGTTCCTAACAGTTATTTCTACTGATTGGCTGTTGGATGGTTCAAAGATGCTCAGATCTCTACTGAGCAACTGAATCAACCCAGGCGTTGGGTCAAGGGCAAGACCATAACGGTCTCTACTAGGGGTCCTGCAAGCAGGAAGTCAGTATTCCGGTTGCATTTATTTATACACAGACACAATGCTGAATTGGCAGGTTAAGGTCATTGGGATGAAAAAATACTGCTTTTTTTTTCTGAAAAGCAAATGTATTTGCACTAAACTTCCCCTTTAAGCCAAACAAATACAGTAACTTTGAGAAGAGGCAACTTCATTCTGTGATGCCTTTAATGAACAATTGACAAACATAGCGATATTATTGTATATTGTATGTTTATACAATGTATGCTATCTGTGATTATTTTACCAATTCCTCACTTTTATTTTTATGCATGTATACATTATTTTATGGGTTTACTGTTAATCCCCAGTTTAAAATCGTTTACTTTGCTTTGCAAAGAAACCCATTATGAGTTATAACACATCTTAGAGCAATGAAAGTGAAAATGTTTTTCAAGTAAAAGTGAATTTTCATGGGGAATAATTTTTTAAAGCCAAAGTGCTTAACTCTGTTTGGAGCTTTTGGTCTTTTTTGCAAAAAATGCAACACGCAATATATACAAATATATATTTAAATAAAATAAATTGACATTAGATATTACTATTTTTAAGTCTTCTGTAGTTTATATAGGGAATAATTGACCCCCTTCTGTAAATTATAAGCATATTATAAGTCACCAAGGAGTTTAGTTTAAAGGGCACGAAACTCCAAGGTACTTCTAATATCCAAATCATTTTCTGTAGGGGGTACAATTATTCATTATAATCCATCCCCCATCTTATGTTAAACACCCTCACGGATGTTTAAGTTCAGACAGCAGCTCCACGCTCAAACTTCATTCTCCACCCCTTTCCTCCCAGCTGCTATTAACACTTGTGCGTCAGATTTCCGGTGGGTGATGGAACAGTGCATATCAGGACAATAGTATGTTTGGGGGAATAAGGGGGACAGAAAATGCTGCCTGGTCACTTCCTTATTCTTATAATCGGCACATTTCTACGTAGTAGTGCGCTGATTATAAGGATATTATCGTACAGCTGGGTCCTGTAGGACCCATAATAATTATGTATTATAAGAAATAATGCACCGCTTACAGAGTAATATAAGGATATTACGCCACCGAGGAGTTCCCTGACCATATTAAAGCACAAGGCCGTAGGCCGAGGAAAAGGGCAGGAAAGTCTAAGCTACCACCACTTTAAGTTATGGCCTTAAAGACGCCTCAAAAACACTCTTGACTCTCACTGACTATGCACACCCCTGTCCTGGCAGCTAAATGGTTAACATTACACCATTCACTCCAGCAACTAACTGGTTAATTAGCTTCAGTCCTTCACAAGCAGTCAAAGAGTTAATTAGCATTTACACTGCAAAACATTCCATTCAACTACATATAAACTTATCAGAGGCTAACTGAGTTCTTTTAGAGCATCAAAGACAAAACTTATTACATTTTAGATTTTATATTCCAAAAGGTGGACAGTGCATATAATACAATAATAAAAGAAAATAGTGTTATAATAAAATGAAAAGGATAAAAATATTCACAGACCCTATTTACTAGAAGAAGTCCTGTATCCCGGGGCGGGAAGAAACATCCGGTCCATACACACGGTTTTAGCATGTCCCCTCAGTATGAACACAGTTATAGGGGCTACAAGGATTTTTAAACCCTTTGATGAACCACCCCCTCCTGCTATGCATGAGGTGGGAGTGTCTAGGAATGTCCAGATTTACGACTAGCCAAAAACATTCATTCCCCCTCAGTTAGGCAGATTCCATATAAATGTAGATATGTACATTGTATTGGGATATTGACCACATATTCCTCTCCTGTATTTATTATCAATTCCTACAATACCAAACATGACCTGTGTGTAATCCATATTTCCCAAGATATTAATAACTCGCCTTGGCAAGGGAATAGGGGCTCCATGTTGGGTATCATTTTAATGGGCCTACTTTCCCATTCTCAAGTATAATATTGGTTTATGTCTTACATATTCCAATACCGAAATACATTTATTTTACATGTATGGCTGTCCTTAAAATTACCTCTTAAGGTACCCACCAGACCCCTAGCTGAAGAGAATTCCAGATACATGGTTCGGCCCCACATTGTCTGGAAAAGAAGATCTGGTTCCATGCTTCACTAATCGTAATATAAACAATAGGACTGTTCCAGGGTGGAATGGCATTTTTATTGGTCCTTTGCAAGAACTAATACCAATAGTTAACCCATTCTTGCCAAGTCACTACACACTTTCCTGACATGTGACCATAGCCGAGTGTCCATTCTGAGAATGTCCACTTTTACTCTAGGTTATAAAAGTGCACAACTGTACAATATATAATATTGTTAAAGTACACACATCATCCTTCTCCTTTGGAATGTGCCAAGATTTATCTGCTATTGGACCACCAAATAGTGGTGCATTTTCTACACATTGATTGTAAATAATGTCAGTTTTGCCACGTTGTGGAAGTTATCTTCTCAGTGTGTACAAGATTTACAAGATCTAAAGGTATCAGGTTTTAAAATGTACAGGGAGATTTAAAAACGCAAATTCCCGTTTATATCCGGAAAGAGGGAGGGGATTAGTGCTATTTTAAAGCCCAATCCCTTGCTATTTATCCCGATATTACACAGGAGTGCGTGGTTTTCACTCTTATTTTAGGGATATTACATCTCCGTTAGTTCTTCTTTAGGAATTCATTGATAAAAGTGAATAAGACTGATGTGAGCAGTGAGCACCAATCAAAACAATAAGACAAAATATATGCACAAAAGAAAACCAATCCATAAACTCCGTTGTGTTTTTTAATCTTGTTATAAGAAGGCGTTTGTTGTTTTTTCTACACTTTACTGCCATATCTAAAAACCAAATATGTGTATCATGTGCTGATCTTTTGTTATTCATTTTATTTTAAAAACATGTGTATTTGGGATAATACATGCAAAGTTCAGTTTATGATTTAGAATTTCCAAGACTCAATCCAATCTAGAACCTTTTCATGCAGAAAGCACACAAGGGAAAATTACAGGGGAAGGAGGGTAAAAGCCTGACTCACAGGACAGTGCTGAATAAACCATTTTTTCAGTCTCGTTATTCGTTCATTGTGCTTGGATCTATGTATAGACACCATTATATTGCTTCTAATACCACCTAGTTTAAAGCAGTGCGCTTATAGATCGTTCAAATGCAGCTCTTGTTTGAACTTGGGCCAACTCATTTCCACATCTAAAGTCCCGAAAGGACAGTTTGAAATTTAGCAGTCAAATGTTGTTTAAGGTAGCAAAACCATCCAGATGGGATAAATATATCTTAAAACATTTGTGTCAGTTTTAATCTCCATCCATTGGCTTATATCTTGTGACAGTTTGTTGAATGTTTATTTGGTTTGTCATGATGCACTACAAGATGCTTGCAGACCAAAATTTACTGCTTACTAGGGGGCATATTTATTTAAGGCGTGATATATGACGTTAACTTTTCGCCATGCTTTACCACGTGTTTTATCTTTAATCGCCATTATCACAATTTATAAAATGGCGTAAAGTCTTTTTCACTTTGGTGAAAAACATGTCAGCATTTTAAAGTGTTTAGATGCATGCCATGGTAAACAATTGCTTCCCCTTTTTCATTTGTTCTAATTTTTCAAGTTAATTAACTTTTTGAAAATAATAATCTTGGGGAATTTCTAATATTTCATAATAGCAGTTTTGGACAAAAATAAATTATGATCTATAAAATAAAACACATTACTCATTTACAGGGAGATTCAATAAAAGTTCTTATCATTTAAAATGGTGCTAATTTTGCCCCAAACAATCAGAGCTTATTTAGCATTTGAAAGCTAACATCTAGAGATAGCCGAACTTTCGAAACTTTTTGAACTATATGGAAAGTTCGAAAACGGACCCATTAAAGTCAGTGGGAGTCAAATAGTTCGAATAGTTCTAATGAAACACAATTAAAATATCAATGGTAACTTAATGTAAATGGCTGTAGGACCTGGGAAATGATCTGGGGAACCTGTTCGAATATCCAGGAGTTTTGAAAAATCAATTTTACTCTCACTCGCACTAATTTCAAGCTCGTTCGCGCCTAGATACCATGGACATTTTACTTGCGGATTCGATGCTCGTGTATAGGTTTTAATGAACACTTTACTCGCGGATTCGATGCTCGCGTTCGCGCCTAGATACCATGGACATTTTACTCGCGGATTCAATGCTCGCGTATAGGTTTTAATGGACCCTTTACTCGCAGATTCGATGCTCGCGTATAGGTATAATAGGCATTTTACTCGCACATTCGAACGGTCGAACATTCGATATTTATCGAAAGACCGAAAATATCGAAAATCCGGGTCCGGGATAGTTCAAGAAGTCCAAATTCGTTCGAATTCGAATAGTTCGGCTCAAGTTCGAGTTCTAGTCCATCTCTACTAACATCTGATTGGTTGGTGCAAAATTAGCACCATTTTTTTTTAACTCCCTGTTAATCTCTGCCCTTAATATTTACATTATTTTATCTAATGATATGTGTTAGTCATTTTTATTCCTTAATCGGTGTCTTTGTTATTGACTAGGATTGCAACATACTGATTTGACTTGTCCTTTACATTGGATTAAGATGATCTTTGGGCAATATTTATAAAGTTGCGTTATCCCTACTCTGAGATACCTTGCCTTTAACAGCTGTTTTTTTATGCCTGGGATTGCACAATAACGTACAATTATGCTCACCGTTGTAAAATTACGGTTCCGATTATATATTTATAAATGCAATCGTAATTGTACAATCGCCCATACAATACCATTGTGGTTGTCTACTACCGCATGGTATTGTATGGCCTAAAGGACATAAATGTATGATACAACTATATTTTTACGTTACCCCACAGAAGTTTAAATTGACATTTGTATACATAATAATTTATGCAGTGTTAATGTACTTCACAGCGTTAATCTCTTTTTGCATTGTTTTCTTGTTTTATGTCAACTTTTCACCACTTTATAAACAAATGTTGAAATAACAAATTAAAGGAATAGTTCACACAAAAAATGAACTATCCCTTTAAAGCAGTGATTGAAGACCGGGAGGTAAAGGACCTATTCCTTACCTTCCATTTTTCAATCACTTCACCAGTATCCCCCCCCCCCGTGCGGTTGCTCCCCTGGTAGTTACGCCACTGGATCTAGTACTAGGGACAGGGACAGCCAACAGACCAAGTGTTGCCACCATTTTCGTAGGTCTGATTTGAAAATCAGGGCCACATTTTAATGTACAGTAATATTATTATTACGGTGAATGCTATTTTTTTTTTAGCAATAGTATGCATGTATCCATCATACTTGATTTCATTTTGTTAGGGATAAACAAGCCATCTTGGTTTGTGTAATCATGATACATAATGATATGTTAAAACTTCAGTAGACATTTGACTATTTATTGTGACAGAAATGCATCTTTAGTCATCAAAAAAATGATATTCTTTTTTTTTTTTTTAAAGTACACTAAAATACTAATATTTTAATGACAACAAAAGAAGGTATTGTGGTGAGGAATGACTAAACCTTGAATTGCTTGTACCGGATCTGATCACCTTTGAAACACGCAGCACCATATCAAATCTGACAATGTGTTGCATTTTATATGTAAATTTCCTGGAATTGAATGCCATGTAAAAGAGCTAAAAATTCAACATACAAAAGAATCTTTGTGACTGTAATTAAAAACTGAATCAAAAGGCATCTAGTAGTTGCTCCAGTCCATCAAGAGATATGCTGTTGGGAATATATTAAGGGAAATTACAGTGCTCTAACATTAACTCAAGGGGATTTCAAACATCTTTCATCTCATTTTCTGCAGCTTCAGTTAAACTGGATTGCTTTCCTCTTCCCTTTCAACCATACAGAAATAATAAATCTATTTTTAAATATTCTTAAATATGGCTTTTTTTTTTTTTTTTTTTTAGAAAATGGAACTTTAAAAAGTGCTGTGTTCTACCATATAAATCTTCAACTAGAAAGCAACATCTTTTATTTAAGAAAACAGTTCCATTTCCTTGCCTTGAAAATAATAGTACATTTGAATAACCATCTAATTATCTTTTATTTTGTTTAAAGAATACATACTGTATATTTATATTTGAGAAAGTCTGGAAGCAGCAAAGCACTCATGGGTCTTGTGAATCAAGTAAGATGTTTATTTCACCATATTGGTTAACATGTTTCTGCCCATAGTAGAATAAATGAAGTTTGGGGTACCCAAATGATAACGGCAATCTCAAGGTATTGCAATCAAATCAAATTGTTTATTGTTGAGTGCCAAACAACATGTTTCCGACCATGTCGGACATGGTATTATAGTCCGAAACATGTTGTGTGGCACTCAACAATAAAGAAGTTGATTTGATTGCAACTTGAGATTGCCGTTCTCATTTGGGTACCCCAAACTTCATTTACTCTACTTTGATATGGATGTTAGGAAAGGAGCATCGGGGTAGGCCTGAATCACGCTAATTGGAATTCTGAACACACCAGTTCTCTTCATGCTTCCGCCCATAGCCGAGCCGGTTATATATATTTATTATATATATATATATATATATATATATATGTTCCTTTCTAGGGGGCATATTTATAAATGAGCGGTAACTTTGCACGGACGAGTTTCCCGCCATTTTTGCAAAAATCGCTAATAACGCGATTTACAAATCCGGAACCCCCTTCTATTTATAAAGTGGCGGTAACTGATGCACCGCGTTAATCTCGGCCGTTTCACTTTGCCACCTTAAGCGTGGCGAAAACGGCCAAGATTACAGGGGGAAAGGTGGCCAGGAAAGGATCGCCCCTCCCAGCCCCCTACACAGGGCCTTAGAACCTTTTGGGGTTAAGGGGTCCCGCAGCTCAAACCGGGACCCGCCTCCCCAGCCCTCATAATGGCCCTTGCGGCACTGAGAAGTGCCTTTGGCAGGGGTCCCGCAGCTCAAAACGGGACCCCCAGTGAGCAGCTCTTAAAGGAGCCCTTTGGCGGCATCTTCTTTCTTCCACCCAGCAACAACCCCCCCGCTGAGGCCACCTGCTCCGGGATTTGCAGCGGTATTGTACTTAGCACATCACAGGAGCGCAAAACATTTCGCCGCAATGCCTCTCACCATTATAAATATGGCAATAGTGGTATTTTTCCCGCGGCGGTGTACAGCGGTAATTTAACGACGCAGTTATCGCCCGTTTATAAATATGGCCCTAGGTCTCACTGTCATATATATTTCTACCAGTAGAAGTGCTATTAATTTATATATGCTTGTGTAAAGCTTGCTCCTTCTAACATGAGCTGCCTTCTCACACCAGTATCTTAAGACAGCCATACACTCACCAATACTCTGATATCGGAGTGGACCAATACTAACAGTACGATATTGCATGATAAGTGGTGACAAGATATTTAATTTTAATTGCATTCTATATACACTGACGCATTCTTGTTTTCCTAGATTTTGCTGACGACACAAAACTGTCGACCATTAAAAACTTCAGAGGATGTGCAATTGTTGCTGGGGGATCTAGATAGATTGTTACATTGGGCTGCTAAGTGGCAGATGAGATTCAATGTTGATAAATGTAAGGTGATGCATTTTGGACTTAAAAATACTTGTGCTACTTATACTATTAATGGCTCTGTGTTAAGTGAATCCCTGTTGGAAAGGGATCTTGGAGTTTTGGTGGATAACAAACTAAAAGGTAGCAAACAGTGCCAGGCGGCAACAGCCAGAGCCAGCATGGTATTGTCTTGTATAAAGAGAGGTATGGATTCAAGGGAGGAAAATGTTATTCTCCCTCTTTACAAAGCATTGGTAAGGCTTCAGTTTGAATATGCAGTGCAATCCTGGAATCCTGTGTACAAAAAGGACATCTTTGAAATGGAAAGGGTTCAGAGAAGGGCATTTAAATTAATAAGGGGATTGGGGGAGCTTGAATATGAAGAGATACTGGAAAAGTTACAATTATGTATGCTGCAGAAAAGGTGCTTGCGTGGGGATATGATTACTGTGTATAAATACATTAACGGTCCATACAATAAACTATCTGGGGCATTGTTCACCAATAGAACATGTAAGAGGACACAAGGACATCCCTTAAGACTTGAAGAAAAAAGGTTTAGGCTTCAAGCTCGGAAATGGTTTTTCTCTGTGAGAACGGTAAAGCTATGGAACTGTCTTCCAGTGGACGTTGTTATGGCAGGTTCATTGGTCAGTTTAAAAAAAAGGCTGGATGAGTTTCTGCAAACAAGGAATCTTGCAAGTTACTGGTATTGATTCATAAAGTAGAGTTGATCCAGGGAAATTTCCGATTGCCACTTGGATTGCCACCCCCCGTCACTCTCCTTCATAAAAGTATATAAGTGCATATGCCCAGTTCGCGGATCCTAACCCTCATCTGTGGCGGATTTACCTCGTTTGTGAACTGCGGATATCGCGGATTTTCCAGTTTTCCGCCTTCCGAACTTTTCCGAACCGCGTTTTCGAAATTATGGGGATTTCTCGTATTTTTGAAAATACGAGGAATCCTTGTAAATTCAAAATTTAGCGAATTTTTCACATTTTCGGACAGAGCAAGCCACATTTTCGGGTCCGTATTTTCGAAGAATCCTCGTATTTTCGAAGAATCCTCGTATTTCCGCAGAATCCTCGTTTTTCCGAAGAACGGATTTTGTCGAACTTTTATTTTAATAGGTTTTAATGGGATTTTTTCGAAAATTTGCGGATCCTCGACCGGATTTTGCAAAGTTCGGACATCTCTAAGTCTGAAAGGGTCAATATTGTATTATAATAACATTAGTAAAGTCATAATTTCCTGTAACACTCTTTAAAGAGTTATGAACTAATTTCAAGCAATATACGTAATCAGTAATTAAAATACAGTAGCTGAAGATATAAACATTTAGGACCCAGATCCGACAACCCTCGGTTCCGAAATCTGAATGTTTCTTTCGAACCTGGATGGATCGTTTGGATTTCAGGACTTCGGATTGTGTTTTCGATTTTTATTGAATGTTTGAGCAATTTTCTCAAATTCTCGAAAATACCGTCGGAAACACAAAAATATATTCTGATCGTATTTTCGAGGATTATTGAACGTTTGAGGCTATTTTTGAAAATTCTGGATTATAGCCATGAACATTCGATAAAAATCGAAAACGGGCCCCAAAGTCCCGATTTAAGTTCCGTTTTGGGGTTTTCAGATCTTCGGGATTTTCCCGAGATCCGAAAACAGAACGAAACCTGCCAGTTTCGGGCATCTCTAATAAAGAGAAAAGTAGGATCTATAAAATGTTGATTGTTATCTTTGTTATATAGAGTGACCTCATATTTAGACATATGACATTATACTTCATTTTTCATTCTTCAATGGAAAGTAATCGGATGGTACTATCTATAAAATTAGAACTTTAAGAAATTATAATGCCATCATTTTGGAAAGCTAGGCACAAATGGAAATCTTATGTATTTACTACATGGCAGCTCTTTATAATATACAATCAGCATCTCTAGAAAGTTATTACAAATGTGAGACCCCTCTCAGTTACAATCTCAGGATTTGTAAACAAACTTTTAATTAAACAAATGCCAAAGCATTCATAACATTGCCTGTGAAACAAATATGCATCTTTTGATCCAAATGCACTATAAGCAAAAAGCACATAATTACTTCCTATGGGAAAACTAAATTAGACAAACTCATAAGCTTCTACGATTTTGCTATTTAACAGTTGCGCACATTGGTATCTTGATTAAATAACACATACTGTACTGTTAAAGCTTTTAAATATTTTAATCTAACATTATGTAGTGTGGGGAAGTGATCGTGGGCTTTTTAAGCCCAAATGTACAGATAAAAATGAACAGGATAGTAAAGGGTTCCCTTGCCAATGCACTAGAATGTCTAACAAGAAGCATTAAATATTTTATTATTTTATTGGCTGTAAGCTGAAGCAAACATTTATTTTATCAGTTTTTATTTGGTTAAAGGATAAACACAGCCTCAAAAAAACTTTTCAAAGGATTATCTCCCCAAAATTCCAACTGCATTTTATTCCTATCCACACTGTAAAATCAAGTTATGTTCATTCGGAAGCTGCAGCTTTGAAAATACTGTGGCCATATTATTTTTTCCCTATTTCCCTCCAGATCCTACCTTTGGGTCTTGAAAGTTGCTAACATCATGTTACTGGTTTACTTAATATTAAGTTCCACCCCTCTGAGATTTCCTCTGCTTTCTCCTGCTTGAGCCTCAAACGATAATGCCTGTGAGTTCCATGCACGTGCTCATTACCATTTGAAGCTCAAGCAGGAGAGTGCACGGAACTCATAGGCATTACTGTTTGAGGCTTAAGCAGGAGAGTGCACAGAACTCAGACATTATCGTTTGAGGCTCAAGCAGGAGAGTGCATGGAACTCACAGGCATTACTGTTTGAGGCTCAAGCAGGAGAGTGCACGGAACTCACAGGCATTACTGTTTGAGGCTCAAGCAGGAGAGTGCACGGAACTCACAGGCATTACTGTTTGAGGCTCAAGCAGGAGAGTGCATGGAACTCACAGGCATTACTGTTTGAGGCACAAGCAGGAGAGTGCATGGAACTCACTGGCATTACTGTTTGAGGCTCAAGCAGGAGAGTGCAAAGAACTCACAGGCATTAATATTTGAGGCTCAAACAGAAGAGTGCATGGAACTCACAGGCATTACTGTTTGAGGATCAAGCAGGAGAGTGCATGGAACTCACAGGCATTACTGTTTGAGGCTCAAGCAGGAGAGTGCATGGAACTCACAGGCATTAGCATTTGAGGCTCAAGCAGGAGGAAGCAGTAACAAAATGTCAGTAACTTTCAAAGCACAAAGGTAGGCTCTGGAGGGGCATAGGGGAAAAAATGTGGCAACAGTATATTTAAAGCTGCAGCTTCCAAATAAACATAACTTGATTTTACAGTGCACTTATCCTTTAACCTCCTGCAGTAAGTGGTGAGAAATGTCTGTGTGGTACCCAATGTACATAAATTTAAAAAACAACGAAGTAATTGGCTGTGCTCTGGCTTCTCCTGGTTAGCCTCATTTTGTCAAGGGGCTGGGGCTGAAAACAACTGGCCACAGTGCTGACAAACTACCAGTGTGAGCATGTCGTCAGTCAGGACAGATGGAAATGCTTGTGAAGGTTCTCATTCATCCAGGTCATGGTATATCTGTGAAGGTTCTCATTCATCCAGGTCATGGTATATCTGTGAAGGTTCTCATTCATCCAGGTCATGGTATATCTGTGAAGGTTCTCATTCATCCAGGTCATGGTATATCTGTGAAGGTTCTCATTCATCCAGGTCATGGTATATCTGTGAAGGTTCTCATTCATCCAGGTCATGGTATATCTGTGAAGGTTATTATTTATCCAGGTCATGGTATATCTGTGAAGGTTCTCATTCATCCAGGTCATGGTATATCTGTGAAGGTTATTATTTATCCAGGTCATGGTATATATGTGAAGGTTCTCATTCATCCAGGTTATAGTATATCTGTGAAGGTTCTCATTCATCCCAGGTCTTGGTATATCTGTGAAGCTTCTCATTCATCCAGGTCATGGTATATCTGTTGTGTTCAGTTAGATCAACTGGACTTAGAGTTTAGTTCTTGAAGATGCTTTGCTAGTCATCAAACTGGCTTTCTCGATTCTGAATTATTTGTACAAGAATTGCCAACAGATTCTTGTACAAGTCATTCTGAATTGAGAAAGCCAGTCGGATGACTAGCGAAAGATCTTCAAGAAGTAAACTTTAAGTCCAGTTGAGCTAACGGAATACAACAGATAGACTGATAGAAATATTTGTAAGCCTCCCGATACAGTCAGCCTATCAATGGGAGAACGGACAGCGAATCCCCATACCATGTATGGAAGGTCGATTTAGCCCATGCATGCTTTTACAACTGAATGTTTTTTACCAAATCGATATCATGTGTATGGTCACCTTAATGTCAGTTGGTTGCTGCACTAGTATAATGTTCCTTTTAAATTGAAAATATGCAATAGACATCTGAACAGGACAAGACAGGTACTTGTTAGTTTGTAAACCCAAAATGAGTGATTTTCCCTCCCTCCCAGAATACACATTTACAAAGAGAGTAGCATACTCTTGGTTTTATTAAAATATCATATACTGATGGCACAGCATTCTGAATTATAGCTAGATATTAGTTGGAAACAATATTAACAGAATGTCATTAGTAATATTCATGCAACAAACTATTCGATTCAAAAATGTATGTATTATAAAAATGCTCAATAAAAAAATCATGATTATAAACATTTTTTTAAAAAAAATGCCATTAATTATTTTTCTTTTATAGCACTGAACAGGTTCCACAGCACTATTTATAAGGGAATGTCCATCCCTCCAAAAAGCTTTAATATACCTGTAGGACCTCCCCAACCCCTGAAACCATTTTACTTAGACCCTAGATATGCTCCTAAACGTGACCCTCATTATATACCCTAAGAGACAGAAAACAGATTTGACCCTAGATTTGCTCCTTAAAGGGGAACAGTGGTCTGCAAACAAGTTGAGTTTAAATGAAAAGCCAGTTTCCTACCTTTAAAACGAGCCATCAACAACCTCTCTACGTGCTCCACAGCCCAAGATATAAAGAAATGACTGACCAGAAAGTTAAAAGGTGGGAGGCTGACATGTGACATTCCTAAGGCTTCTTCTGCACAGTGGCGCCGGCGAGCACAGCCTCAGACTCCCTCAGTGTGTGAGGGAGACAGGAAGTCCCTCCACCTCTCTGCTGTGTGAAGGACCTTCAGCTGCAGAGAAAGTAAGGGAATCTACAGCCCTTCTCTCTCACTATGTGAAAACAGCCTTTTCAGGCAGAGTTTTCACTCTGCCTGAAAAGGCTGTTTCCATAGAGTTTTCTTCTGGTGTGTAGCTTCTGTCAGGCGCGCGGCGGCTTCTGTCTCTTCTGGTACCTCGTGGATGAACGCAGGCACCTTTTCCTATCTCCTCTACTGTAAGCAGTAGATTGGACAGAGGAGATCCAATCAATTCAAAATTAGGCCTCAGACTATACCTGCATTAGACTTCAGTCATTCCTTTTTCCCCATTGGTCCTCTGTATTTTTAAAACTCACTGCTTGTTGCCCGTTATAGCTTTGGTTCATTCATGCTGGTGGTTCCCTTTCTGGTTCACTTGTCACTCTATCTCATTTATCTCTGGTTGACTTGTCCTCTGCATTCTTTTAATCCTTGTCTGTGACCAAGTTTTCCTGGGTATACCCGGCCTCAGCATCTATACCTCGCGCTCGAAAACCTGGGGGTAACTGTGTACAGTGAGACGCAACAAGTCTCCTGATGATCGGGGGCTTGTCTAAAGATGATAGATAGTTATAGCTTGTGGTATAGGTGCTGAAGGTATAGTCAGGGACACCGGGCAGCACACTGAAGACCTAATTCCTCCCACAATCATTGACGTGACATATGATATCACAGCCAATGACTAGCAAGTCTACCTAGTGGTGTGTCCATTCATTGCAGAGAAATCTCAGAAGAGCATGTGCTAAACTCTCTGAGCCTTTACAATATCTCCATTTAGAAGCTGATTTGGGGTCTGTAGGCAAAACAGTTCCAGGGTTTGGGAAGTTTCTTACAGGGGTTTAAAAGCTTGTTTTGGGGGTGGATATGCCATTTAACTTTTTACATCAGACCAGGTACCAGTACAGGAAACGTTTCTAATATAAAAGGGCAATGCACTGCTGGCTGTTAAGTGAAAAAAGTGCAGGGAAAGTCAGACTAAGCCATGTTATATTGTTTAGCATTACATTTGCAGGGCTGCTTGGGTTTGCAAAAGAAACCTGCACAAGCACCACAAGTGATGTAAGCAATCATGAAAACATTTGCACAATATTTTAATGCCAGCTAAGGTTGAGGCCACACTTAAGCACTCACCAGAGGGCACGCAAGTGCGTTGCCCTAGCACTAGTGTGGCCACATTAATTGGCCTAGCCTTAATGGTAAGTCATACAACTTCTTGGATATTCAAACTTGATTGATCTTGGATAAGAAAAAAAAATCCATGTCACAACTCACATTATTTTATTCATTGTGACACTAATAAATAGGGGGTTTGCCCCACATGCTGCATCAAGTCATTTCTTATTATCCTAGACAATAATATTGCCCTAATTATGTCACATAAATTCCGTCCCATTTAAATACATCCGCTAATGTATTTCTCTCTAAATAATAAATTAATGGATTTGTTAAAATTCAAGCTGCATCAGTATCTTAATAAAAGACTGTAATACATGTCTGATAAAACATTCATTGAATTTGTCGTCATTACAAGGTCAAGTCCATGGTATAGGTTATATTCCTTTATATCACGGAAACACTGTTAAATAACTATAGCACTATTCTCCACAAAGGTTTTCCATTTCCCTAGAGTAATTAAATTATACTAGAATCATTTATTAACTTCATATTCTTAGAAGTTCAAGATTCTGTTTAACCCCATCTCTAACATATACACACACAGGGAATTAATTCTGTCCTGGGTTAAAAAAAGAAAAAAAAGTGTAAAATACTTCAAACACCAGGTAAAAGTGCAGAATCCTTTGTCAATTGTAACTAATATCTTTTACAAACAGTAATATTTTATATCACACTTCTGTGTAAAAGCTTGCCTTTTTAAGTGATTCCTAAGCAAAGCTAGGAATTAAATATTTTAGATAAAAACAAATTGACTCATGGGTAGAGATTAAGCCACTGACATTTGTAGCATTGTGAAACATGATCCATTGTCTCTAAGTATTGTATTCTAATAGGTTGTGCAGTTGACTCAAGCACAGGGACAAGATCAAGAATAAAAAAACTCTGTTAAAATCAGATTAATAAATACTGTAACACAAAAGATATTAAAATGTTAAAAGTTTGCCTTTAAATTATGTTTTGTGTGTTCCTATTATTCCCAGTTTTGTTAAAAAGTTGCTGGTCCACACGCTTGTGTTCCCTTATTATTCCACTTCTAATATTAGGGCTGGTTCACCTTCAGGTAGTATAAAAAAAACTTTATTGATACACAACAGATATTAGATTGATCTTGAGGAAGCTACAGAGCGTAGCGAAACGCGTTGATCACCCTGTCTGTGTAAGATCACAGCTTAGCTATCCACTGTAAAGACTGCAGCCATTGCATCTTAAAGGGACATTTCCAATTTGTATTTTATTTTATTTTAATGCTGTTTTCTTTATCAATAAAGCCTTTTTATACTACCTAAGTGTGAATCAGCCCTGATATATGAAATAGAATAATAAGGGAACACAGACACAAACAGGGAGATTCAATAAAAGTTCTTACCGTTTAAAATGGTGCTAATTTTGCCCCAACCAATCAGATTTTAGCTTTCAAATGTTAAATAAGATCTGATTGGTTGGGGCAAAATTAGCACCATTTTAAATGATAAGATCTTTTATTGAATCTCCCTGTAAGTGTGGATCAGACACTTTTTAACAAAGCTGGGAATAATAGGAACACATAAAACGTAAGTTAAAGGCAAACTTTAACATTTTAATATATTTTGTTATTTATTAATCTGATTTTAACAGTTTTTTTTATATTTTTATTCTTGATCTTATCCCTGTGCTTAAGTCAGTTGCGCTACCTATAAGAATACAATACTTATCTACCTTATAAAAGTGGAATATAGGTCTGCTGCGAACAAACAGACACAGGAATCTATCCACTGGCGCTGAGGAAAATAAACATTACGTCATAACGTATTCTTTATCCATTGTCCCAGGTTTTTGTAAATTCAAGCCAAGATGGGGTAAATATCAAACCATGCCACGATTCTCGGAAATCCAGTTCCAAAGACATCAATTGGATCAATGCACATGTCTTGCTAGTCATTATAAAGAACAACTTGAGCCCCAGAACAATACTGAATCAGAAGGAAGAGCACCTTGATATAAATGCAGTAATCTGTGTCTGGAAAATGTACTGTTCTAACATTGGGTTTGTGTTTTATTTCCCAGCATTCCATTATCACACAGTGTGGTCATTGACCATTGTGTTCTTTGCACCTGCTCAATCCTAAACAGTACTGCAGTAGCTTAAAACAGCAGGTCACGCCTACTAGTAATCTCTAGCCAATCCAGTTACAGTAAATATTAGGTAGGGGTATGTGCGGCCAGACAGTGCACATACACAGTTATCTTATGCAGCTCTCCAGGGGGATTACTTTAATGTAATTTCCTGGAGTAGTAATGCATGCAGTATTGGTGTTCTTGGGTGCTTCCCTCCCTTAGATATCGCACAGCAAAGATGAGTGCTAAAAGCCCGCCTCCTAGACGGCCCAGGGCGATGATTAACATGTCACTTGTCATTGGCTGGTGGGAATGTCTGTTACAACTTCTCTCCTCCTCTGTCAGTCAAACAAACTTAAAATGTCCTGTTGCTAGGATACAGCCTACATAATCAAGCTGATCAATGGTGGGTGTTTTCTCATATGCTAGCTTTGAATGACAGTTAGAGGCAGACAGAATTGTTACGCCCCCTTCACAGCATGGCTAATTGAAGGCAGAGAGAGGCTCGAAATCAGGAAAAAATGTATGGGGAGGGCTGCACACCTTTACTCTTTTGAAAGCAATAAAGAAATAAAAAGCATTGAGGCAATACAGTTATCCTTTAATGCCAAAACTTCCACTCTCAAAACAATAATATGGTGAAACGTGCTGGTATGCAGAGAGAAATCACATAAGAGTATGCCCACCCTCACATTAACATTCATACTTACCTCCTGCACCCTCCTCCTGCATAGTTACCTCTCTGACACAGCGGAAGATTGATATGGGGTAGCACTAACTCTTACAGCTGTACAAGCTTGTACATGCACATATTAAGTGGCTTGATAAGCAGCAGTAACATCATTGCTAGTGTTACAGTGTTTACCAGTTACAGCTATAAGGGCAGGATTCACTATCTTCATAATTGTCGGAGAGGTAAGGAACTATGTTGTAGGGTTTTCTGGTTGTGTAAGAGATAAGTTTTTTATGTGGGGATTGCCATGTCCTTAAAGTAGAACTAAACCCAGATTTTTACACTCCATATCACCTCTAAAAACACCAATAAACTGTAAATCCCACGACAGTAAATAGCATTAAAGTAAATGTAACCACAATAACTGTGCATGCACAGCGACTGGCCACACCCCTGATCTCAGTCACACGCTCCCTTGCCTAATCTGTCCTGTAAAAGGATTGGCTAGAGGCTACTAATGGGTGTGACCAACTGTACCAAGTTCTTAGTATCAAGTATCTTAGGACTGAGCATGTGTAAAGAACACAATGGTCAGTGACCCCACTGTGTGATATTGGAACACTGGGAAATAAGACACAAACCTCATGTTAGAAAGTTAAATTTCTCAACAACCATATTAAAATGAGAGGTGAGACACTGATTACTTCCTTTATATTAAGGAGATCTGCCTTCTAATTCAATGTTGTTCTAAAGCTTTAGTTGTCCTTTAAATATATTAGTATTATGTTTTGTGCGCTGCTGGTTAAAATGATTTTAGCTTTAATCCAGATAGTTCTGCTTAATTATTTATGTAAAATGTATAAATAAATAAAAATATAATATACAGATAAATATATAGTAGAATTAAAGTTTGGCTTGTAAGTCATATCCCAGTAATAAGGTGTACAGTAACTCATTAGTTATGGACATCCATCAGTTAACATTTCTGGCAATTTGGTTTTACAGCCTCTTATTATTTTTGCAAAAAAAAAAAGGTGATAAGTGAGTAATACTTGCTTTATAATTCTGTGCTTTATGCTTTTAATGTTGACTAGATAAAGCTACAAAAAAATCCCACATATGTAATAAAACCCACTTGAAATGTACATTTTAATGATAATTTACAGCACTGTCACGTTTGCCCTTTTTCTACTTTAGTCTTGTCAAATTGAGCCTCTTTCCAGCTTAGTTCACAACTTTCATCATTAAGACTTAAAGGGCATGTCCACCCTGAAAAAAAAAATAAACCGGTCACACGTCAGTTATCGCTCCTTAACCCCAACTGATATATTCAGCACATTATTAAAGGCATTATTAACAAGGCATTTAAGGATAAATATTGCCTCCATTCTGGTAAAGTAAGCTGGCTCCTCCCTGCTTGCAGTTAATTAAGGTTGTGACTGCTGACATCACAATTAATAATTAACTGCTGTTTCATCTGCTGCCTTCACTGCTCATAATAAGCGCATAGAGCAGAGGGAGGAGGCAGATATTAGTAAATATCTAGTTACAAATGCATGTAATAAACTGGTAAAAAATGCAGTTGGGTTTGTGGGCAGATGCAGACATCCCACCCTGCCAAAACTCATTTCAGGGAGGGTACCCACCACCTAAAGCCCCACCCTAAGATTAAATCATAATCCATGCATACAGACACACACGTGTATACAGTCAGACACTCTTGTACACAAACACATGCATCTCAACAGACACACACTCATGAAAACAGTCAGACACACATGTATACAACAAGTCATGTCACTATTAAGTGTTTTTGTCACTTGTTAACCGCTAAAAGACTCTGACATCATTGTGCTCCCTCACTCTAATTCACAACAACACATTTCAGGGAGATTGTATATTATTTCAGGGAGTCAGGGAGCTGCCATTAAAATCAGGGAAACTGCCTGAACTTCAGGGAGAGGTGGGATGCCTGCAGATGACTGGCCATTCATCAGTTTTTCTTTTAAGGGTGGACATGCCCCTATAAGGAAAAAAAAACTACTATTTTCAGTGGTTTATATTAAAAAAGAACATTAATATCCTAATAACCTTTCATAGATTCTGCCTTTTACATTATGGATCCTGCAGCCAGATCAATAAATGAACATGTTTAGAAATTGTTCTAGTGCCCTTCCTCTCAGTAACTACTTATTAACCTGCCTGCATTGTCTCTGTAATCGAAACTGAGCTTGAAACACAAATGTTAAAAACACATGTTAATAGCAGAGAGAGATTGGGGTTCACTGTAAATGATGGAAACCAAATGACTGGTCAGTTTTGACTTCCATAGAGTTCACCCATGAACCAAAGCTATGTGAATATGTCCACCAATAATTCATAGTTCAATAAATTTAATAAAATAATTTGTAGGAAAGCTAAATTAACAGCCGTACAAATTAAACTGATTGATTATTTCGAACTCCCAATTTTGTTTTATTAAGGGAAAATGCTTTTTGCATTTCTGGTTTAACATCTACCAGGCTTCCTCCTGGCTTCAGCACTATCTTTAATACAGGAAATACTAACCTGGACCTGCATAAAGCAGTTTTTTCATGGTGAGATTCCTCATTGAAATGCTAATTAATCCTACCTCCCTGTCCCAGGTACTTTCCATTTATAAGAAAGTTCAATTTTACAGTGTAATTGTCCTTTCATTTTTAGACACACTGATTAAATTAGTTTATCATTTGCATTTCTAGGTAATTCCTAAAGGTGGCCATACACTAGAAAGATTTTACTTACCTGACCGAGCGATCCCATGACATTAGACCGATCCTGCAAGAACCACCTTTCCAGTTCTAATTTGCGACCAACATGCGATTGCAAATCCCATCCATTTTGCAATCGCATGTCGGTCACAAAGAAGAAAGGGAAAGGCTGCTCCGGCAGGGTCGGACTAATGTGGTGAGATCGCTCGGTCGGATAAGTAAAATCTTCCTAGTGTATGGCCACCTTAAGCCCGGAGACATAAGAAAAATCTATACGGCAAGCCATCTAATTTTAATATCCTATTATTTATTTCAACTAACATGAACCTTGTCCTATATGAATCTTTTGCACATTAGAGAAACATATGGGCATGTGTAACAATACTGTTGACTTATTATAAACTAGACATTAAGCCCGTTAACGGGCGCTATAAGCCCAGAGAACCTCAGTGTCCCCCCCTCTGTCCCAAAAGGCAGAGTCCACTCCCTCTGTCCCAAAAGGAAGAGTTCCCCCTCTGTCCTAGACTCCCCCCTCTGTCCCAGTCTCCTCGCTGTCCCAGAGTCCATCCCTTCTGTCCCAAAAGGCAGAGTCCCCCCTCTGTCCCAAAAGGCAGAGCCCCCCCCCCTGTATCCCAGAGTCCCCTCCTCTGCTTACCTGCTGTTGGTCTCCATGCCGCCATGTGTGTTTCTTCTCCCTCTAGTGGTGAGTCTATAGGAACTGCAGTGACATGCATGCATGGCAGAACATAGGAAGCGGTTAGGCTTTTATTATATAGGATTTTTGGATATTACTTTTTATTAAGGCCTAGCTATTATCATGATTATTGTCATCATGTTCGTTATATGTGAACATGTAAGTCTACAACATTTGCCATGAATCCTTTTAAATAAAATGGTAAATATTGTGTTTTATAGGAAATAACAAAACAAAGCTTTAAAAGTCTTCTGATGACTAATAAGCTATAGACTCTAGTCTTGTACACATGGAACGATTTTTGTCATCCGGGCGTGACTGACAAACATTTTCCCCATCGATCTTACTGTACATGGGTGCCGCCTCCCATAGGAGCCTTCAATGATCCGTCAGAAAGGGACTGGTATTGTTTGCCGGATGACAGTATCCAACGTGTGCGTGAGGCTTTCAGCAGATATTAAAATGTCAGATAGCTGAACAATGGTGCAGCAGTACTTCCTGATCTAAACTCCACTGGACAGTACCAATCAAACACTTCACCATCACCCAGATTCATCCAGATCTGCATTTGCTCTGGTAAAATCTCCCTTAGCAGATTTATCAGAGGTTGGATGGCTCTGGGTGAATCTCTCCCACAGGTAAGTATTTAACGGATGCTTTCAGCTGGTGTTAAATACTTACATGCACGCAGCTGCACAGCTTCTGTTAAATAGGCTTGTGACGTCTGTGTGAGTGTTTCTTCAAATACCCACGCAGCACACGCAAGATAGGGGTTAAAGTTGCACAAACCGATCGTAAATCAGTTAGCTCTACTTTAACCTCTTAAAAGAGCACTGTGACTCACAAGCGCTCCTCCATCAATTATTCTGCTTATGTTCAAAAACTGCCCAATATAGCGAGCTAGGCAGTCTATCAAACATAATGTTCACAGGGTTGATTTTTTGGCCCATTGCAATTGAATCAGTTGAAAAGGCAAAAAAAAGAATTAGTCAGCCTGTGTTTGGCCTTGACTTAGATCATATACACTCTGAAAATTGATTGCATTGAAACTACAGTCCATGAATCCATTTCTGCATGCATTTTAATACTCGTGTCCTCTATATTTATTTCCATCTCAGAAATCATGGCAATAACACAGGACTGTGTTAAGGTATTTCGCAGTGCCCTGAACTCCATTCAAAGTGAAAATTTAATGGTGCTATACTTACATACACTGCATATAAATGAAATGAAAGTACAATGCTTTGTTTTTTTCCCCATCCTGAGCTTTTACTGTGTAATTTACTTTGATTTCCCAGTTCCCATTATGCAGATTTTAAAACTCGCAACTGCAGGGAGAAAAAAGTTTTTTTTATTTTGTTTTTTTCCCCCCCTCTTATTGCTTTAATAAAACCAAATGTGTGAGTCGATGAATTATCTTCTGTCTGATACATGGTTTTACAGTAGATAGCATAACATTCAATGCTGAATGCATCTAGAAACAGCTTTTCTTGCTCTGACAGCAAATCAGAAAACAGGGATAACTTTAAAAAAGGTTTAATGCACTCTGATTCCAATGGATACAATAATCATCCCGAAACCCTTACACTAGATAAATTGATGGGTAAATGGTTGGGGTGAAATGCACCACAGGGGCCTGGTTGGGGGTGCAGACCTTTGACTGATAAATACTGGTGGTATCTGACAGTCAGTTCATAAAGATAAAAGAAATAATCTGTCTGGAGGCAGAGCACTGCCAACATCAGTTAAATAATAGTACTGAGCATTTCAGCTTCGTTAATCAGTAGGTAAATGCAGTAGGGAAGTGATTTTCATCATTTTCATCATCGTAAAGCAAAATAAATTGTAGTAAAGTAAAATAAATCATATTCACTAACTGTACAAGTAAGAACTAGATTCTGTAAAATTCTGCCATGTCAATGCGAGTTTATCTCTTCACCCATGTAGTCTTTAAACAGCCTTGTTGGCATATATACCTATTGGCCTTGCTCCTCTGCACGTAATTGTATTACAAGGCTTTTCTTTCTGCCATTCATGCTGGCTGTGAAATAAACTCTAGGGTTACTTTTCTTTTCCCACAATGCAGTAAATCCCTTTGCAAGGTTTACTGCATAGTGGGATCAAGGTAAGATGTGCCTCTTTCTGCAAATCTTAATTGGGGTATTTGCAGCATTAACCTCGACCCGATAATACGTTAGGTAGGGAGACTTTAACATTATTTGGCCGATAACACGATTTGGCCGATTTGCTCCCAGTAAGTTTGTTAAAATGCAAGTAAAACAAAAAACTGGTGATTGCAACCCCAACTATTTTTATGCTATTTTTGCCAGTTTGTTACAGATATTTAATTATAAGTTATTTTATGTTCTGGAAAAGGTAACTGCCTCCTCTCATCTAATAATGAGATTAATAAATCTTTTTGTTGGGGACAGGTAACGGATGTTTTTTGTTTTAAGGGTAGGCATGCCATTTATCAGATTGTATAACATTCTGTGCCTGAGAGAGAGGCAGGTCTAAGTACTGCAACATGAATTAGTGGTGGCCTCTAGAGAACAGGACAGGTTGCTGCCTCTATCGTACACTGGATTTTCAGTTGCCATGGTAGCCCTTAAGGAAATGCTATACATTCAAAAAGGTTTTAACATTCCACAAGCTAAATGCAAAACCAGAGATCCAGCTACAGACCTTTTTTAGCTTTATTGAGCCTTCATCAATGTAATATAGGCCTGTTACACTGATGATGGCTTAAAGGGTAACTGTGGTCTCCAAAAAAGTTAAGTTTAAATAAAAGGCCAGTTTTCTACCTTTAAAACGAGCCACCAACTACCTCTCTACGTGCTCCACAGCCCAAGATATACAGAAATGACTGACCAGAAAGTTAATGGGTGGGAGGCTGACTTGTGACATTCCTGAGGCTTCTCCTGCACAGTGCCGCCGGCGAGCACAGCCTCAGACTCCCTCAGTGTGTGTGGGAGACAGGAAGTCCCTCCTCCTCTCTGCTATGTGACGTCCTGACAGAGAAGGGAATCTATAGCCCTTCTCTTTCACTGTGTGAAAACAGCCTTTTCAGGCAGAGTTCTCACTGCCTGAAAAGGCTGATTCCACAGAGTTTTCTGTAGAGGGTGGGGAGGTCAGGGGTCTGACTAAACCACGGCACCCGTGAGTGGGCAGGGCTTAGGCACCTGCGAGTGAGCGGGACCACGGCACCTGCAACTGGGTGGGGCTTAGGCACCTGCGAGTGGGCAGGGCCACATGGGGCTGCAAGATAATGGGCCATGGGGGGCCTGCAACTGGAGAGATCATGAGGTCCATGAGTGGGAGGGACCAGGGGGGCTGCAAAGGGGAGGAGGAGACACAGGAAAGATTGACTGACAGTTTCAGAGCAGGAAGCAGGTAGTGCAGGGGTCCTGGTGATGCTGCTGCCATATCACACACAAAAATGTAAATTTCTTCAAAACTATGCAAAATAAACAATGGAAATAAATTGCAAAAATTCTTAGGGGAGCAATTCCTATCAATTTACCTCAATTTACCTAAAGTCATTTTTGGACCAGAGTTCCCCTTTAATAAAGCTGAAACTGGTCTTGCATTTAGCTTGAGGAATGCTGTTAAAGCCTCTTGAAAGGTGTAAGGTTTTTAAAAGGGCTAACCTTGGAAATTACCCAGAAGTCCTTATTTAGATGAGTGAAGGAGAGCTCTAATGACTTATACTCACCCTATCATATTTAATTATTAGTGACACAGGATTTCTAAAATGCTAAAAACTTTTATTATCATTGTTTCAGTGCATTCCACACCTTCATCAGGTGTCTAAGGGGCAGTGTTCCCAACTACGTCAATAATATATGTTTTGTGAAAATCTGGTGAGCTATGGTCAAGTTATGCTTTCTGAGAAGATGTTATCTGAAGTTCTTAGTTTTGCCTTAATCTTTATCTTCCCTTTACATGATTGTCCAGCAATAGCCTTAAAAAGCTAAAAATCATTGGTTTATAAACCTTTTGTAAGGGAAGGGGGGGGTGACCTTGAAACTGTTTTTCAACGTTTCATTGCAAATATTTACTTGGTAGTTTTCTTTAGTTTTGCATGATCTGGCTCCGAGATAATGGCGATCATGTAGGGAAGCTTTACAAGAGCTCAGTGACCTTTAGGAAAACATAATGATTTTTGCATGGGATTGACACAAATGCTGCTTTACTCCTAATCAATAAAATTCCAGCACATTGCAAGACCTTGCTGATGACGGTTCTGTGTAAATAGCAAAGGAGCTATAAAGAATGACAACAGAATCTGCATGTTATAAGTATCGGGGAAATGAAGAATAAGAAATGAGACACTTGAAAATGTTTTGATCTGCAGTTTGTCAATGTAGAAAAACATGCTTGCTAGAAATGAATGTGGTCAGAAATTAATGTAATCAGTATCCGGAACAAGACTTAGCATGAGCTATAGCAGTGCTGCAACACAACCTTGAGCAGGAAAGTGGAAATAAGGGGAGGGGGGCAATTATTATATATATAGATAGATAGATGATAGATAGATAGATAATAGATAGATATATGCACATACAAAAGTGTGCCGCGTGGTGCACAATGGAAATGATGTGTGTGTATGTTTTGCTATATGTGGATATAGTAGATATAGAATCTTTACACAGGTGTATTTTAAACTGTTACTCAGACAGTCACCAGCTTCCAGAGGAACCAAATAGGATAATCCTGCAGGTCTGAGAGTACTATCACCACGGCAAGTACCTCATATATTATAACAGAAGGTACCCTCACAGCATGATGTTATTATAATAGCATTGTCCTAATAATCTAACGTATAAACAAACAATTCTCATTCCCAGTTTACCTAAAGAAATGGATTTATCCTTTATATACTCTTTTATATAGATCTAATTGAAAAAAATTGCTTCAGAGCAATTTTTAATAACTGATAACTGCTTTTTATTTCAGTATTACAGTAAACCCTTCATATACCTGCCTGGCTTTGCCACTAAGCAAAAGGCTAAGGACTTGCAAGCGAGCACCTTCATCCCAACCATTAATAGTGGCTGCCAATTCATATTGTTCTAGCCCATCAGTCCACTAGTTACCCTATCAAATGGATCAGGTTTAAAAATAGGTTTGGCAATTGGGCCTGCTAGAGCTACTGAGTCTAATTGGGGAATTTCATCTGTAGGTACAAGGACAGCAGGATTTAAATCAATACTATCAGTAGCAGCCTCCATAGCCTAATACAGAGAACAAATATACAGAGAAAACAGGCAGAATAAATGGAATTACCAGCACGGCTGCGACCAATTTGTACCAGATCACTGTTTTATGGAATGATTATGGGTAGCATGGCACACAGTGTGTTACTCTGGTGGTCTGGCACAAAGCAGACAGTGCACATAAACAGGTTCCCCACATAACATGTGCAGAAATCAGGGGTGTCCCTGTCTATGGTGCACCACTTTGAATATTGACCAGGCCTGTATATTGTGTGTTCTTGTAAAATGGTGTACGCTTATCTGTTGCCGCAGAGTTTGTATCCAATAAGGTAAATTGTCTGTTCAAAAACTTGTCCTCCCAACAGGTGGTAACAGGATCTTATACACAGGATCTTGTGTTGCAGTGAGTCAATATCATTCCAAAGAACACACCACAATCTACTTTCACTTTCTCTCCTCCTAGCCATAGAGAGAGCCATAGAGCAGGGATGTCTTGTCTTTTATTACTCACTGACACCACCTGCAGGCTGCAGATAGTATATAAGGAGCCTTGGTGTATATGTCCATTACAATACACATCCTGTGTAGCAGACAGAAACTTTTAAGGATTACACTTCCTTTCACATGGAGTAGACATAGGGGTGTGGTTTAACCTCACATTTTGGCCATACTATGTTGAAATAGGGATCTCAGCTCTGTAAGTAAGTTTGTATTTTGTATATTTTGTGTTGTACCTAAAATACGTCAGTGCTATTTTTTATATACATTTACTGATGGTTATTTAAATGTTAATAGTGAGATAGTACACACATATCATATACCCCCCACCAAATTGGTAGCCCCTAAAAACTCAATGCAATCTCCTACGAAAATAAATATATTTATATAATATAAGACATATATATATATATATATAATACAATGTATTAAATTGCATTTCATTGGGTTCAGAAAACATAAATCTATCTCAGTCAGGTAAGACGTACACCTTTTATTCCTACATTGGCCCAGCACACTTCTATTTAATGGGCGTTAAGTTTCATACTACCTTGTTTTGCAAAACCTAACTTAGCCTATATTGAATAGGCTACACCCCGCTATTTCCCGATAATTTTGGAAATGGTGTGGCAACCGCAAAATCAGTACATTGGATAGCGTGGGCTTTGCACTTAATAAGGCCAAAAATTGCCACTATAGCATTGACCCATTAATGTGCAAATGTGCTTTTTTAAACTGGTTAGCATATATTACGTTAGTATAAATAACAGTGTTTGCCAACCCAAGGTTAAATGACACCTAGGTGTGTTTGTGTGGGGATAACTAAAGGATAACTATCATATGTATAAAGTTTATTTTAAAAAAAGACTGGTAATTATTACCTCCCAATATTGTTTCTGTGAGAAGCACCAGTCCTAAGAAAAGTAATTCGCCAGTCTTCCTCCTGACTACAGCACTATCTTTAGAGTATAATTACCCTGTAAGTTGCCAGTACAGCAATCTAATCATTCTACGACAAATCTTCTAATTTGAAGCTGCCAGTCTCAAAGTTCAAACTGAACTTTTGGGTATTTTCAAAACTTACGGAATGTCCAAGGTTTTATTGTATTTTCGAGATTTTCCAGTTTTCATCGTATTTTCGAAACTCAGCATTTGTGGTCACCTCTACTTTATAGATCTTGGATTAGAGGAGAGTGTTTGAAAGGCACTAGGAGGGGCACAGCCAATAATATAAATATAAATAATAGTGATAACATTTCTGAATGCTGATTTGCAAATGCATTAGGGAACAGAATTCCAAACTCTGCTAAATTTGGAAGAACTAGAATGAACTATCTAAGAACCAAAGATTGTGAATATATACCCTCTGACCACACAAATGGCTCAATTGTGTACATCTTTACACATAACCGTTGTCTGAACAAATTAGAGCATTTAAAAAGGTATAATAATTGGTTTTGTTGTATAAATTCTGGCTAAGATAGTAATCTCATCTTACAGCCATTTTCTCTAATTGCAGTAGAACAACTTACTTACACTATGGCACTTAGAGAGCCCTGGCAACACCAAACACAGACACCCAAGTTTCTCAGATCATCTACCCTTTACTTCCTAGTCCTTTTTTGTCCTTTATGCCATTCATAGTAGATGTTCCTCACACTACAATCTCCACCTATTCCCATAAAGTAATCAGATGAACCTCACACCTTGATAAAGACAATGCATAGTTCGCATCTGGAACAGAAAAACAATAGATCACACTCGCAACTTGTCTCTACTTTGGGTTAAAGATTGGGTTGAAGATCCTGTGAAAAATACCAGACACAACCAACCTCTTAGAAAGGCTCTGGTTCTTCATCAGAAGCAGCACATTACTGCTCACAATAATGTAGGGGAGCCAAAGCAGGGTCTTTTTATTTTCATTTTTATAAATGTTAATTTTAATGATAAATTGTTGAGAATTTCAGTAAATAGATTATAATGGCATTGAAGGGACGACATGTTTTCCTATTTATTACCACATCAACATAACAAAGGTAGCCCAAGCAATTTAACTGGTAAATGCTTTCTGAATATCTTAAGTAGCAAGCGTTATTCTCAATTTTTTTAAATTTTATTTATGAATACAATGTCACACATATACTGTAAGAATGTCACACATACAACAATGTCACACATATAACAATGTCACACATATAACAAGAGTGTAATATACTGTGACAATGTTAAGAACCGTCACCCACTATGTAAATAGGAAACATTGTCTCATATTCAATTTTTTTATATAAAGTAAGAGTTGAGAAGAAGAAAAAAAGTAAGAAAAAGACAAGGGAAAAAAACAGAGAAAGAGCGATAAAGAGAAAATGTATATAGAGAACGGGATTTCTTGCTGCCAAGCAGAATGATAAGAGAAAGAGAGACAAGGGTGTGTTCTAAATAGGCCTGTTACCCATCATTATCATCCATTTATGTTAAGGGAAGGGGGTGTGGGAAATAAAAGGGAATTTAGGGAGTTCAGCCCACAAAACAAAATAAATTCAATATTAATATAAGTATCTTAAAGAACATAGGCATATTAGATATGGCATTGACTACTTGTCAAACATGAGCTGTTTATAATACAAGACCATCTGCTTATAAAAACTATCCAGCCTGTTTTGGATAGATGAGGTAAGTTCTTCCATCCTCATTAAGTGGTTGAGCTCTGCACCCACCTATCCTGCTATAAGAAAATATCATAGAAGGCCCTATTTAGCTTGGTTTATAGATTGTGCCATAGGGAGGAAAAAGATGGGGAACCCTATCAGTGGATTTAATGTTATAAGTGTTGATGATTGTTTGCCAATAGGGTTGGATTATTGAAAACAGAAATGCTATGGGGTATATTTCTAAATGATCTCTAACATCGCCATTTCCATTTCACTGCCGTTACCCTGGCAGCCGGCGATGCCGAGATCAGTGTCGCAGCCACCAATGGCATCTTAATCCCAAAGTATTCTCTCTTCACTCAGATGACTTCCGAGTTCCTTGCAGGTTTGCACCTTCTTATATAGGATTGCTATAAGACCAAATCGGCAGTGTCAGTTGCGGTGACATGATCCGGCGTCTGAAACATCAGTGTCAGCATCTACGGCACTGTCATATTAGAGCCACAAGGGCTATTTTAAGGGCCAATGGAGGTCCTGGTTTTGAGCTGCAGGACCAGGACCCCAACAAAGGCACTTCTAAGTGCCGGTGAGGGGTGGTCTGGTGTTGAACTGTGTGACCCCATAAGCACCAAAAGGCACTTATCAGTGCCACAAGGGCACTTTTGGTGGCATCACCACGGCCACTGCAAGCATTTCCGCTGACATTTATGTCACTGCCGTCGACATCAACGTCATGACCAGCAGCATCTTAATCCCGAAGTCTTCACTCAGATGCCTTCCAAGTTTTGCACAGGTTTGAACCTCCTTATGGAGGTAGCCAATATGCAATTAGAACTTTTTGTGCGCTAGAATTCTATTTTTTGTATGTATTATATTTTTGGTCTCTAGCTGCACTTTAATATGGATGTACAACAACCCACAAGGGCACTTCTATGTGCCGCAAAGGCACTTATAAGTCCCGGGGAGGAGGGTCGTGGTTTCAAGTTGCCAAGGAAAGGGGTTCCTGGTTTTAGAGCTGTGGACCCCTCTAAGCCCCAAAAGGCTCTTTTAAAGGGCCCCTGGTGGGGTGCGGAGTCCATGCTTTTAGAGGTGGGAAAGGCCCCCCTGCTAGTATGCATCCCCCATTGGGGGGTGTTACTAGTGGGACATGCACCCCCCTTCCCAGCAGCCCCTTGTACCCCACAGTGCTAAGTTCAGGCGTTTTCACTAGAGATGGACTAGAACTCGAACTCAAGCCCGAGTTTGAGCCAAACTATTCAAGTTCGAACGGACTCAAACTTTTTAAACTATCCCGGACTTGGATTTTCAATATTTTCTGGACTTTCGATAATTATTGAACTTTCGAAGAAAGCGAATATGCGAGTAAAATGTCTATTATACCTATACGCGAGCATCGCATCCGTGTGTAAAATGTCTATTATACCTAGACGCGAGCATCGAATCAGCGAGTAAAATGTCTATTACACCTATACGTGAGCATAAAATCTGCGAGTAAAATGTCTATTATACCTATACGTGAGCATAAAATCTGCGAGTAAAATGTCTATTATACCTATACGCGAGTAAATGTTGAATCTGGGAATAAAAGGTCTATATACCAATACGTGAGCATCAAATCCGTGAGTAAAATGTCTATTATACCTATATGCGAGCATCGAATCTGCGAGTAAAATGTCCATTATACCAATACGCGAGCATCAATTTCGCAAGTAAAATGTCCATTATACCAATACACGAGCATCGAATCCGCAAGTAAAATGTCCATTATACCAATACGCGAGCATTGAATCCGCGAGTAAAATGTCTATTATACCTATACGCGAACATTGAATCCGCGAGTAAAATGTCCATTATACCAATACGCGAGCATCGTATCTGCGAATAAAATGTCCATTATACCAACACGCGAGCATTGAATCCGCAAGTAAAATATCCATTATACCAATACACGAGCATTGAATCCGCAAGTAAAATGTCTATCATACCTTTACACGAGCATCGAATCTGCGAGTCGTTCATGGGATAATTATTGAATATTCAAAAGAGCTCGAAAGTACCGCGCGTGAGAGTAAAATCGAATTTTCGAAAGTCCTGGCTATTTGAACGTGTTCGCAAGACCATTTCCGAGGTCCCACAGCGATTTACATTAAGTTACCATTGATATTTTAATTGTATTTCATTAGAACTTTTCAAACTATTTGACTCCCATTGACTTTAATGGGTCCTTTTCGAACTTTCCATATAGTTTGAAAGTTCGAAAACGGATAGAATTTTCGAAAGTTCGGCCATCTCTAGTTTTCACTGCCCGAAACTTGGCAATTTGAATGGCCATACTTATTGTGATATTGCCGCTTTATAAATACAATCAAGCGGTAACGGAGTTGTGGTGTCTGAAGTTAAGGAGGAGTTAAAATCCAAAATGGTTTAATTGCCGCCGAACCTTAAGTAATTTTTTGTGCAGTCTCCAGGACCAATTTTTTTTTACCCAGGGAGTTTAAAATTGGAAAATATCAAAGCAAAAATCCAACAATATGATAGAGCCTATATTATGATTGCCAATGTAAGAAATGGTGAGAAATAAACATGTCTATAGGACTGTATGAGTCATGTTGAGCAGAATAGAATGTTCTGGACAGGCCTTTAGCCTGAACAGTCATGGGATGGGGGATGGGACTATACAGGCTGGGGTTGCTGAGGAAAATGGGTCCTCAGCACCCTTGGTTTTTATTGGTCATTCCCATATTGGCAAAATCAGGATCCCCTTGGTGATAGCTCTGATTGGCTATCCCCCCCTCTGGGCAGAATTTAGGGTTCCCTAGTGATTAGGGATAATTGGCTCTCCCCGTCACCTTAGCTACCAGGGGGTGTGTTTAAGGGGATAAAAGTAGAGGTCCGGTCCGGTCCCCTCAGCCAGACTCACCCAACATCGGGAACTGCACCCTCCCCCCCCTCCCTACTTTATACACTCTGATTCGCAAGGTTATTTATTACTATATGAATGTTATGTGCAAATGTTTGTAAAATATTACATTTATCAGAAGTTTATTTTATGTAAAAGTTTTATTGCATTATTGTCGCAACACGATACAATGGCCGGTTTTTAAGTGAAGCAGGAAATTTTAGGCTCATGGCTTAATTGAATTAAAAGGCTGAGCCAAATATTAAAAGTTTAAAAGTTATTTACAGGGCTGCCCGCTGGGAGAAGATCAGGGGCAGGCTGGGAAAAATAAAATAAAATGGTTGAAGAAGTAAAGTCTAAAAAAAGTTATATTACTGTTAATTGAAATAAAAGTGTTGCGGCCTTTTTCTCCCACCTCCGTGTCGGTGTGTATTATTTGTCAGGTTAATTGGGTCTCTATGGTTTATCACTGGGAGGGACTCCATCATCCCTTGACCATGGGAAGTCCTTCGCTTGGGGAGGAAGGGGGCAGTTAGCTCCCGGAAACATTGCTTGATGTTTTTAAATGAAAAGATCCTAGTGTGAATGTGGTATCATTAAATCAAATTTTAAGGAAAAATATCAACCCTACTTATCTGCTAAAAGTATTATTACTTAAAAAACTTGGTGATATAGGCCCGATTTAAAATGTGTCTCTTGTAGGTATGTCAATGTGTTTACGGTGCATGTTGTGTTATAATGTGCATCCCTGCATTGCAGGATGTTAAAGCTGTCCACATTAAGCGAGCAGACCCTTAACACCATTTACATAAACATATTGAGAATCTTTGTAAAACACATGGCATTAAAAAATCCCGCCCATACACATACCCTAGGCAATAAAACAGACTCCCATGGCGGCAGGGGAGGAAAAGAAGAAAAATGTTGATGGCATAGAAATAATAAAATGGCAAAATCATATTGCCAACATATTATTCAAACAATGCGCAAGCTAAATGAACACTAGAGATACATATGTGTAAACCAGTTAAGGCCTCTATCCCCAGTTAGTTCCCTTGGGAGAATGTGATTGAGTTGAGCCACAGAGTTATATCAGCAGCTGCATCCTCACTATCAAATGTCATAAGGTATATCGTAGCAGTACTGAAGTGGACGGTGGTATAGTGGCGCATATGTCAAATCAGGATAAAGGAATAAGCTATAAGCCCGGAACTGAGGAGTGCCATTGTTGGGTGCCCCGCAGCTTGAAACCAGGACCCCCATTGGTTCTTAAAATAGCCTTTGTGGTCCATATAAGTGCCTTTGTTGAGGATCCCGCAGCTCAAAACCAGGACCCCATCCCCGGAACTGAGGAGTGGCTTTGTTGGGTGCCCCGCAGCTTGAAATCAGGAACCCCATTGGCTCTTAAAATAGCCTTTGTGGCCCCTATAAGTGCCTTTGTTAAAGATTCCACAGTTCGAAACCAGGACCCCTTTAGCTCTTAAAGTGGCCTCTATTAGGGCCATTGTGGGATCCTGCAGCTCAAAACAAGGACGGTCTTCTTTCTTGCTGCTGCTGTTGCCCAATGAAACCAACATCATCTAGTCTAACCTTTACACCCTACTCTTTAACCCTAACCGTTGATCCAGAGGAAAGCAAAAAAAAAAAAAAAAAAAACCAGCTAAAAATTCCTTCCCGACTCCAAATGGCAATTGGAAAGTATCCCAGGATCAACCAGACCTGCAGTATTTGTATTAGTACCAGTAATTCTCAATATTATTTAGTTTTAGAAACTTATCTAGCCTACTTTTAAAGCTATTCAATGCCATTACCACATCTGCTGGAAGTCCGTTCCACAGTTTCACTGTTCTCACTGTAAAGAAACCTTTCCTAACCTGAAGATGAAACTTCTTTTCTTCTAATCTTAAAGGATGTCCACGTGTCCTCTGATATGACCCATTAGATTGGGTACACACAGCCGGATTATTTGTCCAGACCAAGCGCTTACTACGAGTCCGCCGGTCACGGCAAATTTGAATTTGCGAACGATCGATCGTGTGGTCCCATAGGGAGCCACACGACCGATCGGAATTTTCTGACATGTCTGATCCGGACGAACGAACGATCAATGTCTTTTGCGGCCGGCCGCCACAAACCAAACGATATTTTCAGCCGACTGACCGAAAGTGCTGTGAATTGGTCGGTCAGCAGAAAATATTGGCTGGCGTATACCCAGCCTTAGTGAACAATGCACCAGAGAGTTTAATGTATGGTCCATTAATATATTTGTATAAAGTTATCATGTCCCCACGCAAACATCGCTTCTCTAATGTAAACAGCCCTAACTTGTCTAATCTGCCTGCATAGTCAAGTCCCTTCATTACCCTTATTATTTTAGTTGCCCTTCTCTGAATTGCTTCCATTTCCAAGATGTCCCTTTTGTATATGGGTTTCCAAAACTGCACCGCATATTCCAAATGAGGCCTTACCAGTGCCTTGTAAAGAGGGAGAATAATATTTTTCTCTCTTGAATCTATTTCCCTCTTTATACAAGACAATATCTTGCTAGCTCTAGCCGTGGCTACCTGGCATTGTTTGCTACAGCTAAGTCTGTTATCTACCAGAACCCCCAAATCTTTTTCAATTAGCGATTCACTTAACACAGAGTTATTTAAGGTGGCACAAGGATTGTTAAACCCTAAATGCATCACCTTAAACTTATCAACATTGAATCTTATCTGCCACAATGCTGCCCATTTTGGTAATCTATTTAAGTTGCCACCGCTGTTGCTATCCCTTCTTAATCTTGGGGTTTTCTATCTTATTCAACATCCCGACGACTTTTGAGTTACGTGCAGGTTTGTACCTTTATAAATAGGATTGCTGAAAGACAAAATCCAATTTTGATTGCTTATTATTTCAGTCCTACCAATCAGATGGTCAGCTAATTTTTTTAATATAAATTATTACTGTGGCGGCAATATGTGACATCTCGATCTCAGTGGTAATGACTTTTCGCCTCCACATACGTGTGATCGCATATGGCCATACCGACCCGCGACGCACGATGTGAACGTTTTGGCCGATAATTGGCCCGTGTGTAGGCGCTTTATCGGCCGAAAGTCATGTTACACTTATGACAAAGGTAAGAAGTTTATTTTTTTAAATGAAGATATCTAAATATTAATAACAACTGAACAGTGATGTAAAGAGAAAAAAATGTAAATTCCATGCCATCTCTGAATCTCCTGGTCATGTTAATGTTCAGTCCTCGTTAATCAATCCAGTGAAATACTGTGATTTGATTCAGTGATAACACAGTGTTCAAGTTGATTTCTGTAATGCATTATGTTCCTATTTTCTACCAGACAGATGCATTAACCAACAGACTTCCAACTACTCTACAGGAAGAAAGTAAAGAGAAAAAACAAGGTAAGCATCACTAAACAGGCCCTTATATTATTATGCACATGAAGCATGCCAAGTCAGATGGAAGCTGCTTAGAAACGGTTTACCATTTGTTTTCAGTGAGGAGTTCGGTCAAGCTCCAGCTCTGGACATCGTGGGCTACAGCACAGGACTCCATGGTGTACCCAGCTGTAATGTGGTTACAGCTCAGTCTTGCTAGCTATCCGGACCTTTTATATGGTTTTATTTTAGCATTTTGTGATATTTATGGTATCTGCACTTTAGCCCGGAGGGATGACAGCCATTTTTCAGATTTTTTGTTTATAGTACAGTATATTGTGTACAGGGCGGTTAGCCGGACTATGGTGGATTAAACAGTTTTTTCTATCTAGCATAACCAATGTGAATGTGCCATTTTTGGGGACTGCTTTTGGAAGGTTTTCTCCCCTTCATAGTTTTTGGTTTAGCTCATATTGTGTTTCTTATTGAGCACTGTTGCCCTTCAGCGTGTCACAGGTTAAACTATTAGCTGTGCCTCTCCTACAGGAATGAAAACCATGAGCTGCAAAAATCTTTATCGTTTCTTTCCACATTATCAATCTGCAACCTCTTTCAACTTTATGCACCAGCACTAGCATTGAGGCGCAAACTTTCTTTACCCATTTACTCACAGCAGAGCAGAAAATGGCATGATAAATTGTACCATGTCTGTTACCTTATGGTTTCTTTCAATGTGTACAGAGCTAAGAAATTCACATTAATCTATTAGATCCCTCTGAAATGGAGACTAACCGGGCGATGTAATAAAAGTTCTTATTGTTAAAAATGGCGGTAATTTTGCCCCAACAAATCAGATGTTATTTACTTTTTGAAAGCTAACATCTGATTGGTTGGGGCAAAATAAGCACCATTTTTAACAATAAGAACTTTTATTACATAGCCCTATAAGAATGTTTAGTGTGCCAGTGTTAAACACTCCTAGCCTTCTTTACAACTGCAGTATTAGGTCATACTAACTGGGCGGTTTTCTGGTGATGTCCTCAAGTCATCTACCTACAGCAGGAAGACTATTTCTTGTTTGAGCATGAACACTGATCAATGCTGCTACATTCTGGAATAACCACACACTAATATAAGCGGGGAACTAGTTAACACGTAGTATTGAGAGGCTCCTATCTCACTTGTTTGTAAGTAGTTTTATTAATGGGTGCTTACTTTGCTTCTTTTTTCACAGAATACAATTGACCAAATATACTCATGTTGTACAAGTCTTCTAAATCTAATAGCTTTATAAAGTAAACATCTAGATGTTTGATAAAGCTCTTTAGACTACTTTGTAAAAGCAAAACACGTACCATTATATTGCTTTCACATACACCCGACAAGCTCTAGCATTTCTCATTGACGATTAGTTATCATAACTATCCTGTTATAGGACTGGCACCATTATGCACATTATTTAAAAGTCAGTTTGTATGCAACATTGTGTGTGCTTTATGGGGTCTTTTATTGTTTTTAGGGAGTGTGTTTTTAATTATTTTTAGAATCTATCCATGTTTGTATAAAGTATTTTTAGTATAGAGCATTCCTGATTTGTTGGTCTTTTCATTTTATGCATTAAAAGACATCTATATTGAAATTTATACATTGCTCCAATCCAGACAAAAAAAAAAGTGTATGCTGCCTTATTCCACCTTCCTCTGTGACTCTGTGTTTGCACACAGTCTGATTTACTGCAGAGCTCCCCACTCCCCCTTCTCCTCTGGTCATTCCCCCGTTCATAAAATCCATCTGTGAACCAAGCCTTAATCCTCCTACATGTCACTCTAACTTTTGTAAAAAAAAAAACCTCTCTGTATGTGGGAGGGGGGGTTAGGAGAGTTCGGAGAGACCCGAGTCCTGCCTTATCACTGCAGCCCAATCTCCATTTGACAGGCATAAAATTGGTGAAAGCTTAGGAGGGTCAGCCAGTCCTGTGCTTTCTGCACCATTCTCCTTCCCTTTACATCTGTTTTTAACTCAGTATTTGCCAAGCATTTTAGTGAGCAGGAAGGAGTCATTGGGAGACTTGCTGTAAAACTTGTGTAAGCCTACACACTACACCGGCATGCTATAAGGGGATTTTATTGACAGCTCAAGCAGGAGTGGTGTTTACCAGTGCCCTGCCATATGTAATTTGTGTAGATTGATATACATTTAGATTGATCTAAAGATAAAATAAGAAATCACTGTATTATTCTTCTCCGAGTTAAATATTTTGAGGTCTAAAAATGCTAATCTGACTAGAAATCTGGCATCAAAAGGGTTCACTTATCCAGATTGTCCAATTCCAAAAGGTTTTGCTAGTGTTGTTTTTTTTTTAAATCATAATGTGAAAGCTTTCCTCCCCAGAATACCTATACAATATAAATTTCAGTAGTAAATAGCAATTATGTTCAATTAAGAAGTTGATTCAGTAGCTAAGAAGGCTTTCAAGTTGTTGCCAGTACAACTCATGGCCCATGTAATCTTCAAAAAGCCTTGCGAGCATGTGCACCTGTTGAAAACCCTTGACTATTCACAGCCTCTATGCACATATTTTCTATTAAAATATCTCCACACCAATATGGAAGTCCCTGATAAGACTTTGAAAGCTGCTTGTCACCCTGCAGTTTATTTTCCTGCATGAATTGCTGACAGACCATCAGGAACCTACAGGTTTATTTCAGGCAATCATATACAATATGAATCAGCCAACAGCCATGACAAAGAGAGAGGTGAGACATCTTGTTGTATATTTGTGAATGTGCTCGGTCTATTGGGATAATGTTGCCTGGTGGCTTTAGTTCCCCTTTAACTACCTACAGTACTCTTGGAACTGTATTTGTTGTAGAATATTAAATGGTACAATATATATATATAGCTTTAGTTCCCCTTTAACTACCTACAGTACTCTTGGAACTGTATTTGTTGTAGAATATTAAATGGTACAATATATATATATAGTTATATATATATTATATTATATAGCCACAGTAAGAATATCGGGGCACTCCAGGGACTTGTGCAACTAATAATTTTATTAAAGCAGTTACACGCCATCAACGCGTTTCGGCCGCCATGTTGGCCGTCATCAGGATTTGATGTAACATACATGGTGACAAATAAGAAACCTCCATGGCCCACCCCCCACAGAATCCAATAGTGAACATTACTCCCGTGCATATCTTCTCCAGGTTAATGAATATATTAGGGAAATAAAGTGCAAAAGTGACTAAATAAGATAGTAAAACCAGTAAATATGCAACCACAAAAGTTATACTATAATAAATATAAGAATACAATCTAAAAATAGAAAAAAATACTTCCACCAATGGCCCAAGTAGGCTAATATAAATGTACCTCTATAATACATGAAAGTGGTAAAAAGGAAGTACATACGGATATACATAGAGCAAGTGGATACGTAGATAGGGAAAACTATATACAGAAGAGTACTGATCTTCACTACACGCTAGAAACTGTCTAGTATAGTAACACAACCATAGAGTGTAAACCAGCCTAGGATATAAACATCTAAGTATAAAGCTATATGGGTAAGATACGCAGGGCAGACTTCTGGAAGTATCAAAGAGTAAAATACCTATGAAAAGTGTTAAATGCCTAAAAAACTAAGATAATAGATAGAATAATTAAGAACAGGCTAGGGACCACTGTTCATTTAGGCCCCTAGGGGCAAGTGTTTGAAGTCTATGATCCATCTCGCTTCCCTTTGTAACAGGGTTTATTCCTATCTTTGCCTTCCAAGATTGGTTCATACAATGGTCATCCATCTCATCGTCGCTATTGGATGGCCCTCTCCCGAAAGTGTCTACCCCTGATTGTTCACCGTATTTTTGGTCCATCTCGTTGTGTGTTTGATTTACCTTCAGCCAGTGCTTTTCTGATAGACATACGGTGGTTGGCTAGCCGATCTCTCATGGTCGTCGTGGTTTTACCCACATAATACTTTCCACAGGGGCAGGTGATGAAATATATCGCGTGGGTGGTCATGCATGAATATCTGCCCTTTATTGCAATTCTCCTACCAGATTGGGGGTGTGGGAAATCTGACCCACTGATCATACTCCTGCATGCTTATATATAGATAGATAGATAGATAGATAGATAGATAGATAGATAGATAGATAGATAGATAGGTCTTAGACGCTGGACCGAAACGTTGCCAGTATGCATTTATAAATAAAAGCACTTTATATGTTTTGAAAAAGACCTTTAATTTATATATTTGCAACATTTGTAACTTTTGTAATATTTGCTAAAATTTTTTGGTAACATTTTCCATCCTCTTTGTTACGGGGTTGAGAGTATGTGGTAACTTATTTACATATTTATATATTTATAAGTGTCTGCATTTTTAACCTTGCTTTTAGTGTTTTATCATAATGCACTTTGCACCTTTAATATAATGCACTTAGCACTTTTTTGTTTAAAATGTGTATTAATATGGTAATGTTATTAAGAATCACTCAGGTGGGTGGATACTATGATGTTTTAGGGATGTGATGAAATTTTATGGGTGTGTGTTATTTAATGTTCAGTGATTCACTGGTGTGGTTATCCAGATGACAGCCACCAACATGGCCGAAACATGTTGATCGTTTCCACTATAATAAAGTCTCTCTCTCTCACTTAGGCTACAAAAATATTTCCAAAGCCTTGAACATCCCACGGAGCACTGTTCAAGTGATCATTCAGAAATGGAAGGAGCATGGCACTAAACTCACAGGCCGAACAAGAAGAGCGCTGATCAGAAATGCAGTCAAGAGGCCCATGGTGACTCTGGACGAGCTGCAGAAATCTACAGCTCAGGTGGGGGAATCTGTCCATAGGACAACTATTAGTCGTGCACTGCACAAAGTTGCCCTTTATGGAAGAGTTGCAAGAAGAAAGCCATTGTTAACTGAAAAGAACAAGAAGTCCCGTTTGCAGTTTGCTACAAGCCATGTGGGGGACACAGCAAACATGTGGAAGAAGGTGCTCTGGTCAGATGAGACTAAAATGGAACTTTTTGGCCGAAATGCAAAACACTATGTGTGGCAAAAAACTAACACTGGACATCACTCAGAACACACCATCCTCACTGTCAAATATGGTGGTGGCAGCATCATGCGCTGGGGGTGCTTCTATTCAGCAGGGACAGGGAAGCTGGTCAGAGTTGATGGGAAGATGGATGGAGCCAAATACAGGGCAATCTTGGAGGAAAACCTCTTGGAGTCAGCAAAAGACTTTAGACTGGGGTGGAGGTTCACCTTCCAGCAGGACAACGACCCTAAACATAAAGCCAGGGCAAAAATGGAATGGTTTAAAGCCAAACATATCCATGTGTTAGAATGGCCCAGTCAAAGTCCAGATCTAAATCCAATCGAGAATCTGTGTCAAGATCTGAAAATTGCTGTTCACAAACGCTGTCCATCTAATCTGACTGAGCTGGAGCTGTTTTGCAAAGAAGAATGGGCAAGGATTTCAGTCTCTAGATTTGCAAAGCTGGTAGAGACATACCCTAAAAGACTGGCAGCTGTAATTGCAGCTAACGGTGGTTCTACAAAGTATTGACTCAGGGGGCTAAATAATAACGCACACCCCACTTTGCAGTTATTGATTTGTTAAAAATGTTTGGAATCATGTATGATTTTCGTTCCACTTCTCACATGTACACCACTTTGTATTGGTCTTTCACATGGAATTCCAATAAAAGTGAACTGTATTATTGGATTTCTACCGTAAAAAGTTGATTTTGGATTTCTACCATACAGGGTTTTGGATTTTTACCATATCTTTATTTTACATTTACTTTATTTTACATTTACTGTATATAATGTAGTATATTTTAAAAGAAAATCACAAACAACAAATACAATTTGCTCACATTTCTGTTTAATTCAGAAAATAAAATGTATATAACCTATACAGTACATTTTCTTAACCCATTATACAGCTTATAGAATCTTTACAACACACCAGCCTACTTGTGGCTGATCATCCTTAATTACAGTTCTTGTTGAATTTTAAAGGTCATTCCTTTAACACAGACAAACCGTAAACAAATATTTCAGTTTTTCTCAATCAGACGGACAGGAAAAAAAAAAAACTTTGTTTATGATCTTGCAAATCAGGTTTAAAATAAAAGAAAACCAAACAATGGAGTTGCTATTGGAAAGTTATGATAAAGATTCAACAATAAAAATACGGAATGGGTTGGTCAAAAAGAAAATCTCTTGTCAAAATGCACTTATATATGACAAGTTTATCAGAAGCTGGCTTTTCACTGCCAGACAAACTGGACTTAATATTTGCTGAGAAGTTAAAGGGTATGTCCACCTCCAAAACCATAATTCCTATTTAGCTAGATCACCCCCCAAAACCTCAACACCATTTTAGTTACAGAATTGAAAAAGTGCTGCTGTATGCTGTAAATCCTCCCGATAGTTTAGTGTAACAGCAGGTAAGAATGGGAGGTAATGTCTTACCCCCTGTTCTTCAATGAATCTAACGGGTGCCAACAGTCAAACCTTTAAACTTACCAGCGATCATGCTCCTCTCTGACAGTTCCAAACTGCATCTGTATTATACTACAATAAGGAGCATGATCGCTAGTAAGTTTAAAGGTTTCACTGCTGGCTCCTGTTATTCAAATTAAAAAGTGGGAGGTAAGACATAGCTCCTTTACCTCCCAATCTTCAATGATTCAATCGCACATATCTTTACAGTATATGTTTATGAGCATGGGATCTGGTAATGCGGCTACCATATAACACACCAAAATGTAAATATCTTTAAAACTATGTAAAAAAATAATTAAAGTAAATTGCAAAAATACTCAGGGTAAATTGACAGGAATTGCTTTCCTAAGTCATTTTTGGACCACAGTTCCCCTTTAAGGTGTTTTGCCACTGAGCTAAGACAAAATCTGGCCTTAAACCAAAAGGTTTTTCTTCCTCTGTATAGCAGCAACTACATTAATTGGGCACATAACTGATAGTTAATGACTGATCTTGCCTGGATCTCACCTTTAGACTCGTGGTTCCACATCATGAACCTAATTTCAACCCTCTGGAACTAAGCAAAGTCATTAGACTTCTTCCCTTAGTAAGTTAACACAATGGAACAAGTAAAGCTATTTGCAAAGCATTAGAGAAAACTAGTGATACTGTATTAATACTGCAAGTGAAAAATAGCCTTTTATAGCTAAAAAAAACAAACAAAAAACAAACACACAAATCCAATACATTATCAAAACAAATATTTTTTTTTCTATTGTCTATTTCATTCTATTATTACTTGTACCATGTAGCAACAAATATCCCTCCTTTTAATTTGTTGTTCTTTAAGTGCTAATATAACAACATACAGAACAAGTATTACTAGAGAAAATACTCACAACTGTATTAGTTTGGCCAGGACAGACCCAATATAAAGCATCTGCCCTGGAACTCCCTGCATTGTCCCCTGGCAGGCAAGAGTTTGGGCAGACTGGGTCGCACCTTACCCACCTTGGACTCCCATGGCAGGTTGTTGGGAGGTATGTAATAATAATTTTGTATGTAAACTCCATATATACATCCTTGAGTTGCATTCATTTCAAAAATGTGACTTCATCCCTCTATAATCATTTGTCACTGCTGTAATCAGAGCATCAGATAATTTAAAACTTTTTAATAAAATTTGGCTGAGCTGTGCTGACACCACTACCATCCAGTTCAGGATAGTCTTTGATAAAGGATCTTAAAGTAAGGGGGAAATTAGTAAATTCCATGGTAGAGTCCAGGTTTTTTTTAAAGACCCAGGAAACAATGCAACCCCAATTTTAAAACAGAAGGATATAAATTATCACAAAGAAAACACATGAGTCTGCAGGTAAATAGATTCCTATATCATAATAATCTAAACAAAAGCGCAAGCTAATTAAGGAAAGTGAAATGACAATCCTGGTTTATTTTACTACCGTATATATATTATCTATATTACCTGGGTTATGTTGTTATTTTGTATTTGTTATATTTCCATTTGAGAAGACAAAAATAATACATTCAATCTAAGCAGAAGGCTTCAACAAACAAACATGTAGTACACTCCCTAAATGATTTGTTTCTTTTGTAATTAAGTGGGATGATGACAAGGATGAGAATGTAAAGAACCTTCAAAGGTTCGAAGAAAACACTGCACATGGTCTACTTCTAAATTTCTGTATTTGTAGTTTCCAACACTTAAAAGCAGCAGAATGTGTCCCTAGGAGTTGTCCACATTCTGAAGTACAAGAGCGACTCTGCATGGAATGTAAACCTGAAAATAAACAGAAAAGAAATATTGAAAGAACATGGCCAAGAAATCAGCTCATTACCTACCACTGTCTGCCTCTGGGCTGGACAGTTCTAAATGAAAATTGTCCATGTCTGCTACCTATAATATGGGGGGAGTTTAGGGACATCTGTGTCGGATTTCCTGTTAACGTGTTATCTACATTTCTGCATTATTATTCTATACTGAAAGCGGTGTGTAATCCCTTTAATACAAGCTATCCTGTTTAAAATAAAGATCTAATGTTCTGTATCCATAAAAAAGATTTAATAATATGTACACATATCAATATAACCATTTTGCGTAGAGATGTATATATATTTTATTTTAAGATTGTCCATCTGTAAACATAAAAAATGCTTGTCTACAGAACTTACCAAGATTGAATAAGCACGATTGTTGTACGGAAAACTCTCGGTGAAAAATTCAGTTTTGTGGTTTAATCTTTGATGTCCTCCATACTCAGAAGCATCAGAATCCAGAGCTATCATATATTTAAATTCAGAAGATTAAGGAGTATATCTTTTTAACAATGATGCAATTTTTTACAAAATAAGCAAATGTGCTGCATGTTTCTCAGATAGAAGTACAATTGACTTAAAATTAATCTTCCCTTCTGAGTCTTTCATACGGTTCTATATAATCAGCGGGGGGTATCTCTGGGCATCCAGACCTCCTGTGGCCACCCCACCAATATGATCTAATCCAAAATAATATAAAGGGCTGTCCAGTCTCCAATGTCTGCAAATAGTGGTAACAACCCATCTAACTGTAAATGCTGCAGGCCCTGGAATGGAAATAAAGGGTACGTCCACCCTAGAATTAATCATTTGCTCCCAACACTACCCTAAGACCGAGTTTCCTCGGCTTCAGCCTCTAATGCAACTTCCAGGAACAGAGTTGCATTAGAGGCTTTGCCGGCAGCCACGTCTGTGATTGGTTGTGAGTCAGCCAATCACAGACATTGCTGCCAGCTAGTGATTTAGCCGAGGGAACTCTGTCTGTAAAAAAAGTCTGAAGAAACTTACCAAATACACCATGTGGTTAGGGTTGGGAGGGAGAAAGCTACACTACAGAAAAGGGATTACAGCATGGGGTTAAATTTTAGTTTTGGGGGTGGCCATGCCCTTTAAACCTAAGCTAGCCCGATATTACATTGGGAAGCAAAGGTTTAACTTTAGATTACAACCTACAGTGTATCGGGCTTTATGTATTTTTTTATTGTGGTGGTCTGTGGAATTTTTTTATTGTGGTGGTCTGTGGTCTGCCAAGATTTCTTGGTGATTAAATTATTTATTTGGGTTTCTTTAGAGTTTGAGATACATTTAAATATATTAAGATGTAATGCTAAATTGGCAATCTTACAGAAGTGGGATGGAATATCACCAGCATATGACTATCACAATAACCTACTGTATAACAAAGTGCACAATGTTCCATACTACAAATTCCAGGGAGTGGTTGTCATAGGTTTCCATTTATGTGCTTTATTGTAAGAATGTGGTGCATTATGTGTCCCATTAAATGGCACTGGCCTTGAAGAGCAAGGAATGTATCATTTTGTTTCTCTAAATGGCTAATACTGAGTCATTTACATTTAGTATGCCGATTCATTTTCTTACAAATCCCCTGGGAACTTTTTGCCATTCTATAACACAAATAACTTGTCAAAACACTGAAATAATTCAAAGAACATGAACAGGATTTCATTTTTAAAAAAAGTTTAGCATGACAAAGGTTTGAATTATATAATGTAGTAGACTGAGCATTCAGTAATACATTTCAAACTGAACAGATAACTGATAATGCAAGAAAAAAAATCTGTTTGGAATACACTTTCCATCAATATAAATATTAATTGATGTGTTATTGGTAGAACATCCTTTTGTCATTCTGAACCAGAACCGTCAGTCAGAGGAAACCCACAATAGCACAGGGAACATACACATTTTGGCAAAAACAGATTAGAGTGTATCTGATCGAGAGACTCAACAATGGAAGGTATAAACACTAACTATGTTGCCCATTACTTTTAATTTCAACCCAGTGTAAATCTTACTAAATACTTATTACTGAAACTAATTCCTACCTAAAAGAAAAAACAAACAAAAAAACCCAACAAGCCATTCCGGTTAGACCGTACCTTAACCAATAACCATGAGAAAATAGTGACACGTATTCTTCCAATAACTATTATGTTAATAAGAAATGTCTACTTAAAGGGCATGTCCACCCCCAAAACTATAATCCCCCCAACTACTGGCCCCATCATAGTGTAGTTTAATCCTTACCTCACATCCCAGCTCCATAAGGTTCTCCTGTAGTCCCCCCCCAAAGTCCCAAAAACTGCCCACCAGGAGGATAGCAGAGTCCATATAGGACTCTGCCTCCTACCTGGCCTCCGGGAGAAGTTTGGCATGCGTACTGCAGCACTTCTCCCCCTCCCTCTCCCTCCCGATTAGGATTCCCTCCCCCTACCATAAAACCCTTTTTACCAAACATTCCCCCTGTCCCCCCAGCCCAAACCGCTCTATTAGTAAGATCAGAAAGTGCCCAAAACATTACTTACCTTCCCTCTTGCCTCCGCCGCACTGAACTCCCAGCAGCCGCGTCCGTGATTGGCTGCCGCTCAGCCAATCACAGACGCGACTGCCGGTCCCGCCCCTCTGCTTGTATTTTCTCGCAAGCAGAGGGCCTGGCAGCGTGGCGGATGAAAGAGGGAAGGTAAGTAAAGTTTTGGGCATTTTCTGATAATATTAATATAGCGATTGGGGCTGGGGGGACAGGGGGAATGTTTGGTAAAACTTTTTTTTTTTTTTAGAGTGGACATACCCTTTAACAGGAAAGGTCTAAAAAAACATTAATATTCCAAACACCATTACCTTTCACATGAGCAGACTATTAAAGGGCAAGTCCAGCCCCAAAATGAAAACTTACATACAGGTAAATCACCCCCCAAAACCCAACGGTAATAGTTTTGAAATCTGAAATATATAAGTCTAACCTGAAATGTCCTGTTTCCCCTGTTTCTGCTTCCTGGTTCTTCCAGTTAGTAACTGTCAGTTAGGATTTGACAGTTGACATCACAGCCAATGACTGAATGTTAATCCCCGTGTCGCCTCTTCTGAGCATGCCCAGGCTCAGTACAGGCTCAGTACAGATTTCTAAGTTGCTCAGTTTCCATGAGGCATCCAGAAGCATAGCAGGCAACAGTAATGAATTCTAGGACAAACTATGATATATCAACATATTTTAAAGAGGCCATTTCTTAAAAGATGTTCTTATGAGGGTGGAGTTATCCTTTAAAGGTAATAGTGTATATGATTGCTGTGAGAATTAAGAATTGCATGGAAATTAGCTAATATTAACTGAATGAATGTACAGGTTATCCAATTTACATAGACTGCAATGAAGATAAATCAATCATTGGCATTTGGAAATAACTAAAGTAACTGTATATTTTTTTAATAAGGGGAAAATGGTTGTCAATAGCATTTGGTTGTATAAAAATGGACTAACCACCAGTATGAAGCTGTTCTTTCCATTATTATAAAATGTACATTCATTCCCAGGGAATTGGGGTCCGTATACATGTTGGACAGCACAGAAGAGGCATGACACCCGCGCAAAAGATACACCAGTAAGTTACGGGTGTTTTGGCTGAGTCGTGCGTGTGTATGCGTGTCATTTTGATCCGCCATAGCAGATTGCCAAACAATGCCCAAATGAACGCACACACACTTACGATATTGCCCTAAACTGTCATTCATCCCGCACATGCTCGGGCGTCGTGCACCCTGCCATTGGATGCATGTAAGAGGCTTTCAACAAATAGATCATTTCTTTGCCTTTCTGAAGAGAAAATTTCCCACTTTTCTAAAAAGACTTTATTTTAACATACATAACTAACATAACAAAATCTACTCGGCAATATCCCACATTTGTGCCTAACAAGCATAGGACTTTGTATGACATGTTGCAGCCTTACTATAGAGAGTTAGTGGCAGTCTTAGGTTGACTTACGAACCATCGGAGAAATGACAGCAAGTTGTGCCAACCCATCATAGCCCTTCATTAAGCTTTTAAGGGCCATGAATCCCATGATAATATATACTTTAAAAACAACCAATTCTATTTGATGCTGTTATTCTTCTAGTTTGTTTCCCACAGTCCTCTGGGATTAAGGATGTCAGGCTTAAATTGAAAAATGTGACCATCCAAAGGTAGGACAAAAAAAAGGGGAGGATGGGAAATATGAAGCAGTCACATTCACACCGATTTCAAAGGAAAGTGACAATTCATAAAAAAAATAATTAATTTGGGGCTAAAATGCTGCAAAAAGTGATTCTTCCTCTCCAATTACTACAAATACTGGGAAAACAAAGTAACATAATTTGTTGACAAAAAGCATTTATACCAAAATTCAGAAACCAAATGATCCAAACAAATGCTATGTGTGTACCATCCAACCTTAATGAAACATAAAACATCACTTAAAGGGCATCTATAGTGGAGGGAAATGAAACTTTTTTTCTTTCTTTCCATGAGTTCTATAATTCCCTCCAACCCCCAGTGTTTTCACTTTGTTCAGTTCCCTTTCTGTCGAGATACACAAGTAAGAAGAATACGTGATTGCATTCCTCTACTCCTACTTGTACTGTCAATCAAATCCCTGACGTGACCCTCCTCCCTGCCCTGTAACAAACAAAGAGACAGAGCAATTAGCAGGGGTGGAGAGGTAGCTTTGACTGCAGAGATAAGGCTGCACTCAACCCACCTTCTTGATAGATTTCAGTGATTGATGATGGCTCACAAAGAGAAAGATTGTATTGCAAATAAACTACTGATCTCCTTCCGTGTCTCCAGGACAGCTTGCTTTCTATTGGCCACTTTGAGTGGGTGTGTTTTTCAGGATGTTGAACTTTAAACTCCTACTGCACATGATAAGCTTGTCGGTTAGCCGGAGTTGAGACATGGAGGAGGTAACAAAGGGGAGGGGGAAGGGGGGAGTGCTGACAGAGATCTGACAACATGGAAAAACAGTCACCGACAGGGAAGTAGAAAGGCAGCACAGAGTACAGAATTAACTTTGCAATGGGGCAATTTGTGTTTTTCACTATAGATGCCTTTAATATTCTTTTCTAACCAAAACAATGATCGTTAACAGATCAATTTGCTTTTAAACTTCATTTGAAGAGAAGCACAAAGTATCTTAGATGGTTTAACGTTCTATTAAGTGGCGTAGTTAAAATCCAATTTGCTTCTTTGCCATCAAGGTCGCAATACAATGCCAAAACATGCATCAAGGTTAGTTCTACAAAAATATGATGACCTTGCTTCACTAAGATAGAGAATTTCCAAAGATGGTTTTGTAATGTTTTGGAAAATATAGGCTAGCGTTTCCTGACCTGTAATCACTTCTTTAAGATGATGCCGTATTTTAACTTGAATGTAAATATTATCCTGGACTGTCAAATAACCTTCTATTCACATGTTCTACTTGGGTTTAACATTCTTTTTTCTAATAAAAACAAATCCCTTTAGGTTATTTATCAGGTGTGTATACAGTGCAATGGGAAAAAAAATAGACTGTGGGGTTGAAGCCATGAGAAGTGCAAACGTTTGGCTACGGTTATATGCAGCAATTAACCAGATAGATGTGATCTAACTGCAGTAACCCAATAATAAGCTGATTGATTGCTGCAGATTATTAGCACAGGTGTTTGCACCTTGATTATTGCATCAGCCGATTAGTAGCTAAATTTCAATCCCACAGCATATTCCAACCTGGTTATTTCCTGTTATTTATTTTCATTAATTGTTTTATTATAGCCCTTCATTAAACGACAATTCCGCCTCATAAGAACATCTTTAGAAAGAATGGCCCAATATGGTGATTATTCATAGTTTGTCTTATGAATTCATTACGTATGCCTACTATGCTTCTGGATGCCTCGTGGAAACTGAGCAATTTAGAAACCTGTACTGAGCCTGTGCATGCTTAGAAGAGGCAGACAGGGGATTAACATTCAGTCATTGGCTGTGATGTCAACTGTCAAATCTAACTGACAGTTACAACTGGAAGAACCAGGAAGCAGAAACAGGGACAACAGGACATTGTGCAGGATTTCAGGTTAGACTATATATATTCACATTTCAAACTATTACCGTTTAGGGTTTTGGGGGATAATTTACCAGTATACAAGTTTTCATTTTGGGGCTGGACTTGCCCTTTAAGCTTTTAAAGGGGATGTCCACCCTTAATTCAAAATTTTGGCATATAATAGAATACTGCCCCCCAGCCCCAACCGCTATAAAAAAATTTCAGAAAGTGCCCAGATGTTTACTTACCTTCCTTCTCTCCTGCGACGCCCGGCCTTCTGCCTGCGAGACACTGCAAGCAGGGGGCGGGACCGGCAGCCGCGTCGTGATTGGCTGCCTCCAGCCAATCACGCGGCTGCCGCTTCTCAGAATGCCGGGGAGCGAGGGAAGGTAAGTAGTTCTGGGGACTTTCTAAAAATTTTTATGCGGTTGGGGCTGGGGGAACATATTTTGTTATATGGGCAGGGGTTTTATGGTAGGGGGAGGGATAGCAAAACGGGAGGGGAGGGAGGGGAGAAGGGCTGCAGTACGCATGCCAAACTTCTCCCGGAGGCCAGGTAGGAGGCAGAGTCCTATATGGACTCTGCTATCCTCCTGGTGGGCAGTTTTGGGGACTTTTGGGGGGGGACTACAGGAGAACCATATGGAGCTGGGATGTGAGGTAAGGATTAAACTACACTACATGGTGGGGCCAGTAGTGGGGGGGATTATAGTTCTGGGGGTGGACATGCCCTTTAAGGGACATGAATCCCATGATAATATATACTTTAAAAACAACCAATCTCATTTTTGATGCTGTTTCTCTTCTAGTTTGTTTCCCACAGTCCTCTGGGATTAAGGATGTCAGGCTTAAATTAAAAAATGTGACCATCCAAAAGGTAGGACAAAAAGCAGGGGAGGTTGGGAAATATGAAGCAGTCACATTCACACCGATTTCAAAGGAAAGTGACAATGTTTTTAATGTTAAAAAAATTTATTTATAAAAAAAATTATTAATTTGGGGCTAAAATGCCGCAAAAAGTGATTCTTCCTCTCCAATTACTACAAATACTGGGAAAACAAAGTAACCTAATTTGTTGTCAAAAAGCATCTTATACCAAAATTCAGAAACACAATGATCCAACAAATGCTATGTTGTGTACCATCCAACCTTAATGAAACATAAAACATCACTTAAAGGGATCTATAGTGGGAAAATGAAACTTTTTTTTCTTTCTTTCCATGAGTTCTATAATTCCCTCCAACCCCCAGTGTTTTCACTTTGTTCAGTTTCCCTCTCTGTCATGAGATACACAAGTAAGAAGAAAACGTGATTGCATTCCTCTATCCCACAGCATACAATCCCAGATTTATTTCCTTGTTATTTTACTTTAAAAGGTATCTTCACACAAATCTTTTTTTTTTATTTTAAATTGGACCTGTCTGATCCAGAAGCAGAAATTATAATATACCCCTCCCGACCTCTTACTAGGATCATTGGCTGCATGCCAGCACACTTTCTGCAACATTTAGGAGAATGAGAATTTAGGATACATTTTTATAAATACATTTTTTAATGTTAAAAACATGTGTCACTTTCCTTTGAAATCGGTGTGAATGTGACTGCTTCATAAATCTCAATACAAAAAACGTCCCCACGCATATTCCAACCTGGTTTATTTCCTTGTTATTTTACTTCATTAATTGATTGTCATTAAAGGGTATCTTTACACAATTTTTTTTTAAAAATTGGACCTGTCGCTCCAGAAGCAGAAATTATAATATGTCCATCCCTGACCTCTTACCAGGATCTTTGGCTGCCAGCACATTTTCTGCAAACATTTAGGAGAATGAGCAGAAAAAAGAAGGTAGGGGAGATGTGTAAGCAGAGCATGTCTAAAGTGAGGCTGTGCAGAACTTATAAAAGTGTCATAGACACTGTGAGAAGGCATTGAGTGGTGGGGGGGGGGGTAGCACTCACAAAACATAATTTAATGACAACAAGCACATATAAATTAAAAAATATACGAGTACCACCGTTTTACTTCTCTAAATTGTAGTTTCAAGAAATTTAAAGTGACCCTTTAAATAGCATTGTACATATTTTTGAGCTGCCTATATACTAATTAAAAGAGATGGGGAAAATACACAACTGTAGCTCTCAATCACACTATAGCTAACCTTAAGAAAATTTTATATTTATAATAATTTATATATTAACAGGGAGATTCAATTCAAAGTTATTGTTTAAAATGGTGCTAATTTTGCCCCAACCAATCAGATCTTATTTTACATTTGTAAGCTTACATCTGATTGGTTGGGGCAAAATTAGCACCATTTTAAACGATAAGAACTTTTATTGAATAACCCTGTAAGTCTTTATAAAGAACAGTTACTTACAAAACACGTTACATTGGATGTCGCTAGCCCTTTAAGATTACATTCAATACATTATTTGCAGATGTACAGTACATTTTTTCGTATTTAAATATGGGATGCTGCAGCATTTAATCTTGGATTAACAAATGAAAAAGTCTAGAAGAATTAGACTTACATTAAAACGCATATATATCTACAAGAGCTTTTCTATCAAAATCAAAAGCCTTGATTGGATATGGCATGTAGACAGATCTAAATAAGCCTTTTTTTGTCTTTCCTTTTAAAATAAATAAATAAAAAGTCGGTAATGGGCCAAGACACTTACATAACTGCACTTCAAAAGCTTTCCGTGACTCAAGCAACTACAAAGCAACATCCATGCCTTCAGCAATCATGCTTGGGTGACTCATTCAGATAACCTTATTTGCTCATTAGAAGAGCTTGGGCCAAGCTGAAAATGTCAAACAGACCACATTACATTTAAAATGCATATCCTGCAAAAAAAAAAATAATTACAGCAGTTAAAAATACCAGGTTGTTACCAACGACCATCTAATTATCCTACCTCACACCTAGTAAATAATTGAAGTTTAACAATGAATGCAATAAAAGGGCATGTCCACCACCACCCCCCCCAAAAATGTAATGCTGCATGAAATCCACCCACACCAAGACTTTGAAATGTCTGAAATTGGCTCCTAAATATACTTACCAGCCCTTGTTCCCCCAGCTGCTGCTTCTATGCTTGGAAGAAGCGGAAAGGATGGACAGGCATCGTGTGTCATGATTGTGATTGGCCGAGTCTCATGCAGCATAAACATTTTTGCTCTTTTAAAAATTATGTGCATGAACCAGCAGCAGAAGGCAGCCAGAGTGGGGGAGAAGACTCCATTGCACATGCGAGAAACCTCTCTCAGGCGTAGTTATAGGTGTAAATGGATTAAACCAGTATAAGGCTCCTACTCTTCAGTTCCATGTACTGGATTTCAGCCATCAGGACACCATATGCAGCAGAAGATAAAGGTAAGGGTCATTTAACAACCACCAGCGTGCTCAACATTGGGGCAAATTTTAGTTGGGAGGGTAGATTTTTACATACTAATTTATCATAATCTAGGGATAGGATTTATAAGGCAAGGGATTATAGTCGACTACCCGATTGTTATTTCTCAAATACAAACATATTTTCCCAAATTACACAATAGCTGGCATTAAATGTTTAGACGCTATTTGAATATACCATCGCTTGAGCAGTTGCGTGGTTTACTTCCATATTACCCACGAAGATGGGGCGTCTCTCGTGCATTGCCTTGTAATCCTGTTCTCTATGAGAACTCCAAAGTCATTTGCCAACAGAGATACATTTGGCAAAGACTTTTTACAATCACTTTACGTTTACCAACACTGAATTTCACCTGAAACTTTGATGGCATTTTCGACAATCTGTCTAGATCAGACTGAACAATGCACATTTTAATAGTTTTGAATCAGCAAAAACAAAAACGCACTTCTAATTAAGTAGATAAAATAGAATTGGCCCCAAATACAAAATCCTGTGGGACCCCTAATTGTATCCACAAAGATGATGCTCCATTGATAACTAACCAACTTCAACCTATTCTTTATCCATGTGCAGATGGGTTTGTATATTGATAGTTTTTTGGCAGTATCAAAAGCTTTCACAAAATCTAAGTACCCACATCTACTGCTATACTGGACATTAATTATTTCCCTGGCATCTATGCAAAAAACAAGCACGTCTTATAAATTCCCCACTAAATCCATGCAAATTGCTACTGGTCAGTCACAAAGGCATAATCCAGACAATCTTACCATAATAAACCAACAGTTGCTTCACATAACTGATGTTAAACACACAGGTCTATAATTACATATAATAAAAGTGAACATAAAATTTGCTAATTCATACAAGATTTTTTTACTACAAAGAAGCAGCTTCAAACAAAGTCATCAGTAAAAGAAAGAAAGGCCTGGATCAATTACAGCCAGCAATCTATAAGGACTCCTGAATGTAATTCATGTCCAAGATCATTACTCATATAAACTTCGGCTATGAATCCTCTTTCAATCATAGTGCTTTAAACTAATGTTCCACTAATGCCTAGGAGCAAATGGAGTAAGACGCGGTTTCACAGAGCTCCGAGTCATCCACACACAACCGAGGCTAAAATCTGAAAATACCGGTATAAAAAACACTCCTAAATTACAACAACCCGTGCCTGGACCAGATGACCAGATCTAAGAACCAAAAACACCCGATTCCAGCGAAAGAAAAAACTACAGAAATTCGCAAGAACGCCCATGCCACTAAACAGGCCAGATGCAAACTCCCGCCAACAACCTTCACAGGCTGCATCACAGGAGCTGGAGTCGGAACCCGACCTGCCGATGTGACCGAAGACCCGCCACCCAAGGGAAGCCCCCAAGCCAACTCACACAGACAACTATTGGGGGCCATCCAAGACTCTAAAAAAGCGCTGATGGCGGTCCTGGACGACGTAAAAAACGGACATCAAAAACTGATATCTCACTCCTCCGCCATAACCTATCCAAGATACGACATAGAATGGGAGAGGCCGAGACCCGCATCTCAAATCTGGAAGATACGGTTAATCCACAAGCACAAACCATCTCCCACCTCCAGCAGGAACTAACAGTAACAAAAGCCAAAACTAGATGACCTTGAGAACCGCTCCCGGAGGCAGAACATACGGTTTATCGGGTTCCGAGGAGAGCTGAGGGAAACACAACCCGCCCAATTCCTGGAGGGCTGGATCCCTCAAAATTCACGGTAACAAATATGTCCCCGCAAACTAGCAATTGAGAGGGCACATAGGATCCCGGGAAGCCCCCTGCTCCGGGGGCACAGCCGAGACCCCTCATTGCCCGCTTCTTAAACGCACGTGACAGAGACTCCCTCCTACGCATGGTGCGAGAAAAAGCAACTTTACAGTTTGAGAATACCACCATCAAGCTGTTTCCAGACTTCCGCTGGAACTACAGAAAAACGAGCAACTTTCATGGACGTTAAGAAAAGACTAACCACTGCCGGAATTCAATATTCCATGATGTACCAGGAGATTGAGAGTCCAAGCAGAGGGCCGAACCCGATTCTTCGAAAACCCCTCGGACGCCCTGCCTTGGCTGGATTCCAAATAGCCAACGATCTGACACACTCCAGTACAACCTCTACCCCAGACAAAGCCCCAACCACCCTTGGAGACCCTGCACAACCGACCTCTTAACAATCCATGAGCCGGATAGCAGACACCCCAGAGAAGAATCCAGACCATTTGACCCAACAACAACCTACGTCAACCAACTCCCCAGGTGGACCTTCTCTTCACGACCACAGCAGTAAAATACCGGCTTCCCTGGACAGACACCGGGTAAGGTAAAGGCCCCATACTCCCAGCCACAACCACCCATAACCCGGCCCCCCCTTTTGATACAAAGAGAAAATACAGACCGTTGCTTGCCCCCCCCCCTCTTTTTTTATTGTACTCTCCAAGAGGCTTGAACCAAGATGTAACCTGCGGGAGACCTACCCTCCCCGAATAACCCCCTGAGGCCTGAAGATGATCGGAACTCCCCCACCCTACCAACATCTAAACAAACATTTGTTTGACTCCGGATTTATACCAGACAATGCCATCGCCTGAGAGGCCGACCTTCTCCCCCCCCCGGTGGCAAAATACTTACTAAACCACCGAACGGTAAACAACTACCCCCAGATTCTAATCTATCTGAACATGGGCCGGAAAAAACATCCATGATAACATAGATTGTATAAGATGTAGTGGATAATAGTGGTGTTTTTTTGTTTGTTTTTTTTTCTCCCCAAAATGCAATGTATATTATGAGGCTGCACCCCCTCTCCTTCTGGCTGGAGCGTGGACGCGACCTATAAATGGCCCACTTTTTGACAACCACCCAAATGAACCCGCACTGGGTCAACTCAAAACCATTAGAAACTCCACTGTATACGACACAGGACAGCAGAGGATGATCCCCACCCAAACTGGTAACCCAAAACCAGCCCATCCCGCAATGTAACGAGGATGGCGGCTGTCGCTCCGGGCCTGGAGGGAGGGAGAGGGGGAAAAAAACGCTGAATCTCTGATAAATGTGTGAAAACTATCCCACAAGGGTGAGACTTACACTCACTAGAAAGCTATATGAATGTATATGTATGTAAACCAACACGGAAAATGGCAATAACTGCTGCTTGAATATATAGGGGACAAGAACCCCCCCCTCGATACTATAACTATAAGCCCCCCAATCTATACTAAAGAGATAGCCGTACCTACAAAATCACCACAACCCCATGAAACTATAAGAACAGTAAACCATTGCCCTTTAAACTCTAAGTGACCGAGCACAGATCCATGAAAGAGACCCAGGTAAAACACAAGATATGTATGTACAATATAAAGAATGCAATGTAACATGAACTGTAGTGTCATACCCTTCCAGCGCCCCCTTTTTTTTTTTTTATGTATCCATGAAGGTTTACGGGTGGCCCCTTCTCTCTTCCCCGCTGGAGAGCGGCGGATGCAACCTTAAACACGCAGAACAGTGGACAACGCACCCTGGCGGGGGGGGGAGGAAAACGCTGAGCCTCTGGTAGATATGTAAAATGCCCCACAAGGGTAAGACTTACACTCATAAAAAGCTATATGAAAGTAAACTGTATGTAACCACACGGGAAATGAGAATAACTGCTGTTTAAATGTATAAAGGACAAGAACTATCACCTCTAATTCCTAAGCTGACCAGGCTGGATCCATGAGGACGTGTATATATACGCATAACATAAGCAATGCAATGTAATGTGAATTTTAATGTTATACTCACCCCACCCCCCCCCCTTCCCCCCCTTTTTTTTTTTCCTCTCTCCCCCCCTCATTGTAACATATATCCATGCGACCACACAGAAATCTATGTATAAGATCTATGTATAATGTTGTGAAACCATTATGAAAAGTGACAATAATAATGGCTGTATAGATGTATGGGATCGAATCAACACTATATATCCATGATGGAATCTACGACCCCCCCCCCCCCAGCTAAACAACAACCACTAAAAGATACCTACCTTTATTATGAAGTATCCACAAGCATACATTATCTGTATGGGAGACTTAATGCACTGATGAACCCCACGCAGGACAGATCACAGCCCACCTCCAATACTTATCCTCACCCTTAACACTTATTATCTCTGAACTACAGTGGATAGACACATGGAAACTTAAACATCCCCACATCGAGAATACACTTGTCTATCCACTACCTATAACATGCTCTCCCGAATTGACTATATCTTTACCAACAAGAAAAATAACCCGGATATACTCCAGTATCCCATCTCCCTAGAGGTATTTCAGACCACTCACCCATATTACTTACAATCCAAATCCCGACACCCAACAAACAAACCAACAAAATATGGCGCTTCCACCCATTCTGGCTTACATTATTCCCTACACAGACCCAACGTGGCACAGATTGGAATCTACCTTCATGTAACAGAGATGAAACATCAGCTGCAATTAGATGGGAAACATTAAAAGCGGTCCTCAGAGGACAACTTCAAAATGCCATCACCCACATTAAAAAATCTACCAGACAAAATGAAATTGCCACTAACCACTTCACTACAATCGGCAGAAGCAGAATATGTAGCAACCCTACCCCTTCCACTAAATCCGCCTGGACTCTAGCCCAGATCCTCTATAACACCATGATAAAAGATAAAGTCGCCAGGAAGGAATTTTTACTAAACAAACTTATTTGAACATGGGCACCAAGCAGCCAAACTAATCGCGAGACTAGCACACGGCCCCCAAGACCACAACGTGATCACTAGTATTAAGACCCAGTACTGGCCTATGCAACAAAACACCCGAGATCTAACTGCTTCACAAAATACTACACTAAACTTTATAAATCACAACTCAACTCTGCAACCCTCAATATAACAACCACACTAAACCAAATAGCATTTCCAAAACTACAACAAATAGATCGATCTGCCCTGGAGACAGAGATCTCAATTTCTGAACTTCGGGAAGCCTTGGGTAACACAGCAAATAACAAGACACCGGGACCAGACGGAATCCCAGCTGACAAAGATATGACGAAATAATACTACGATACTCCTAGATACTTACAATGAAGCCCTACAGAAAGAATCCCTGCCCGACTCTATGTACAGTGCACCAATCACTCATTCCCAAACCTGATAAAAATCCACTTGACCCAGCCTCCTACCGTCCAATCTCACTGCTAAATGCAGACTATAAGCTACTGGCAAAAATTGGCTAACCGACTACAAACAAATTATACCAACTATTATTCACCTGACCAGACCGGGTTTATCCCCGGAAAGTCAACACTCAATCAACATTAGAAAACACTAATCAACACATTAGTAGACCATGACAACTCCGCTCCCGTATTATGGTCTCCCTTGACGCTGCCAAAGCAGCGTCAAGGGAGACCATAATGGCCCTTCTCTGGGAGTGTATGAGAAGGTTCGGAATCGGACCAAAATTTTGCAAATGGGTACAAATCCTATACACGCACCCGACAGCCAACATAAAAGTCAACGGCACAATCTCTGACCCATTCCCTTTAGCTAGGGGAACGAGACAGGGCTGCCCCCTGTCCCCTACTTATTCGCCCTGGCAATAGAACCACTGGCAATCCAAATACGCTTCCATCCGATATAAAAGGCCTCTCACTAGGCCAACATACTGCACTAATATCCCTAATGCTGATGACATATCCTATACCTGAGCAACCCTGATAAATCCCTAGAGCAGCCTATGAATTGATAACTCAATACGGCCCCATCTCCGGCTTGTATATAACTGGGCAAGTCAACCCTATACCCGATAGATAAAACCAATTCATATCCCACCTTTTGCACGGAACCTCCTCCCCAAAGTAGACAACTTTAAATACCTCGGGATCCATATTACTCAATCCCCGACCGCCTTTTATGACCTGAACTTAACCCTCTTCTAACCCTAGTAACAACAAATTTAAAACCTGGCACAAAACCTACCACTAAACCTTATTGGCAGGGTGCAACTTAATAAAGATCACTATTTTACCCAAAATATATACATCCAACACACGCATGGTGTATATCCCAGACCACTTCTTTAAAAAACTACAAAGTCTCATAATCCCTTCCTATGGAACGGAAAGAGAGCCAGGGTCCAAATTAAAACACTAATGAGACTAAAAACACAAGCAGGATTGGCCCTGCCAAACTTCCAACTTTACTATCTAGCAAGGCAACTGAAATACTTCACTCTCTGGATAACCCCAGAGCTACAAGACGAAATAAACCCCAAAACATCAAATCCCTATGACACAGAAGGTATGCTACTGGCATATCTCCCGACACACCCACTAACCTTTCTAAATAACCCCTCATATAACCTACCAGCTGGAGGCACTGAACTACACAAACAACAATATAAGATATGGAACAAGGCCCAAAAGACTATCAAATACACAGAAATTCCTGAAGAGACCCCTCTATGGTAATCCCAACTACCCACATCTATACTCACTCAATGTTAACCATATAATGGAGCAAATTGGTTTCATAAATTCTCACACATTATTCAAAAAAAACAATTAATCTCTTCTCGGAATTTAAGACAGATACAAAGTCCAAGACAAATTCTTGTTCCAATATCTACAACTCAGATACTGCCTGATAACTGAATTCCAAGGCTCCTATATCCCTGTCGCACGGAACCCTATTGCTAAAATAATCACACAAGACAGCGCAGGCCAATAATCTCCAATCTTATACACCCCTCCTTCTGAATGAACAACTCCCAAATGAAACTGCTCCTTAGTCCGGTTTGTTCCAACCCTTACTACTCAAGACTGGAGGAGTTGGCCGAGACCCATTCAGGGCATCGCTGTCAGCTCCAAACAGACTAATACAATTTTATATCCTACACCAGTCTTATATAAACCACTCAGACGTTCCCGAATGAGCCCTAGGTTCGATGCAGAGTGCCCCAAATGCAGACAAGACAATGCAAACTTCTGGCATATGATCTGGTCGTGCCCCAGGGTGCAAAGATTCTGGGGCAAGGTACTGACACTACTCTCGGCATACTCCCTTTCCCGATCCCCTCAGATCCCAAACTATGTATACTGGGAATACCAGAGGTAGACATCTGGAGTAATACACACCTAACTTTAATAAGAGAAACCCTCTTCTTTGCCAGAGACTTATAGTACTCAATGGATGGCACCCACAGTCCCCACACTCAACTCATGGGAAAATATTAATCACCAACACACTCCCCATGATCAAGCTGATATATAAAAGCCGAGGTTCTTTACACAAATTCAACAGAATCTGGACGACCTGGTACGATGCCCTTTAACTACCCCAACCCCCAATACCGATCTCGAACATGAACACGACAAAAATGGCTCAGAAATCCAGGAATCTGATAGAGGAAACACCTGCAATAAATCTCTACATCTCCTTTACCTACCTGTGTCTTAACCAGTTGCTTCCTTTACATGACCCAGAATATTTCAAGGTATCCAACCCATAACCCAATCCAAATTACCCCTTCCCAGTTTTTATAAAGTCAATTTGAGATTGTGCGGATATGCATCTGCACCAACACAGAATATCTTCACCCTGGTTTCTTTAAATGTTAAATCAACCTATTTAGTACAAGACTTTGGTTAAAACCATTTCAATATTGAGATTATACAAATGTTCCGTGAAATATATCAGACTTTGTAAAAAATGTTTGTAAATCTGAAACCTGTGAGAAACAATAAATAAACAAGTTTAAAAAAAACCTTTGCAGTCTCTGCTTTCTGGTGTTAAATTGCCCCAGTAAGCCACTGTGACCTTCTCTGAAATCTCTACCGGCAATGTAAAAGAATGGTGAATAGGAGAAAAACCTGGGGCAGCATAGATGTTTTTCGGTTTTTAATAATACTATGGCTATAAACTATGGTTGCATTGAATTGTATTTTATATAAAGTTGATCATATTCGCACAACAGGTAGATTTTCACTTTTTGGCAATACCATTACAGCTTAAAGGGCAATTATACTCGCCTCCCCTTATTCTGCCACCCATTATTAGTAACCAGGGTGAGCACCTAAACCTCTAAGGCGTAACCCCTGGGTGCTTTACATACATGACATTCCCTGTAGCCAATGAGAAGACACAAGGAAAGGGAAACGTCATGTTAGTTAACAGCTAACCTGTAATATTCACAGAGGTGGGGACCTAGAGGTTTTCTTCCCCCCCTGGGGGACTATTAACATGTGGAGTGAGGGAGGAGGATAATTGTCCTTTAAGCAGATATTGCCTTCTGACAGATTACTGATGTCTAATGGGAATTAAAGCGTATAAAGACACTATTTTGACAAAAATCAGGAAAAAAAAAACATGGTCAAATCTGCACAATATTTCTAACTGATTGACACAAAAATGCTGGTTACATTGGTCGCTTAGTTGAAATATTGTCCTGTATGTATACAGCCTTAAATTCCCCAATGTAAAGTGGTTTTTATTTCTCTTTTTGTTTACATCATTCGCTTTAGAACATTTTCTTAAAGATAATTAATGTTCACACAACTATAATCAAATATGAAAATAACAAACACGATCTTCTGGTCATGAAAGATTGAAATAGAAAAGTATTTCCCAGGTGTGTCTACACCAACTCTGTATCCAGTAAAGCTTTTATATGGATGAAAATTAAAGATGAATAGAGTTTCCCCGTTCAAATGAAATTATCTTATCATCTTCATGTTTGCACTGATAGGCCATGAGGAAATAAAGGTTATTAGCCGAGCACTAGGTAATTATTAGAAGAATCAGATTACAAGGATTAGAAATTCCTGGCAAAAGTTACATAAACACAGCATGTACCAGTAATAATAAACAGTAATTTAATTTTTATTAGATCACCAACATAACCAATGTTCATACAGGTGCTATATCCATAGGCAAGTGAGAAAACTTGTCAGGGTGCAGCTACCATGCAAAGTCTGCCTATGGGCATGCAAGGGCGAGCTTTAGGAGCAGCGCTATAGCATTTATACAATTATAGAGTCCCAAGTCCTCTTTTAGTCCATTATTACAGTATACTGGTGTGTTTTGTTTTTGACCAAACTTAAATGTAAACTGCGGCTGGTGCCAATGCTGTGTTCCCATGGACACACACTGTTTCACTAAAAATATTTACTATTTTGTGCTTTAGCACCAAGTTTCACAAGCTAGTTCCTACTTACTTTTCTATGTGGGGAGATCCGTGGCACATACCCCGGATCTTGTGCTTTCTATTCGGATCAGCCGCTCCTTCTTGTTAAAATCTGTACACATGGGTAACTATTGGACTCACCCTTCAGTCGCCGTGGTCCGGGGTGCCGCTCCTTCGCTCAGTTCCACTCACTGGATCAACGTTACAAACAGGGATTTCCACTCCCAGATAGACAGCAAGCTCGGTAGTAGATTAGATATAAAGTACCGTAATACTCGAGTATAAGCCGACCCGAGAGATAAGCTGAGGTACCCATTTTGCCTCCCAAAATTAGAAAAACAATGATTGACTCGAGTATAAGCCAAGGGTATACAGTAACCCTAATACCTTTCCACTGTAGATGTTTGGAAAATACATCTCCAGCATGCTTGGTTGCTGGGAGTTGTAGTTTCCAACGACCTATGTAGAAAGGTATTGGGGGTACTGTATGGCATACTGTCCCCCACCCTAATACCTTTCCACTGTAGATGTTTGGAAACTACAACTCCCAGCATGCTTGGTTGCTGGGAGTTGTAGTTTCCAACCACCTATATAAGAAAGGTATTGGGGTTACTGCATGGGCATACTGTCAAGCTTCTTAAACTGGGTCTTCCTATTTGTCGGGTGCTGTCGCGAAAGTAGGAATACAGAAGAGTGCGCCGGCGTTCGCAAGTTTAAATGGGAAGGGCAGGAGTTGGAGACTTTTAGGTCCTCACCCGGGTATTTCAAATGGATGAGGAGGGTCGTGGCTGAGGGGGAGTATAGTTGTCCTTTAAAACCAGCATTTTGATGGCATTTAACAAAAAAAAATGTTACAATTTTGGGTAGATTAGTCATGGTCTGTAGATGCGCAAAACAGGTTGGCATTTACTCCGTCTCTTCCTATGTAAATTACACGAGGATGTCCAAACTTAAGATAGGGGAAAGGGGGCAGTAACTGCAATGCTCCCAAAAAATAACAATTATGTGTAACAAGTCTCAAAAAAAAAAAAACGCAGCACACAGGGATCCAAAGGGGGGTGAGGGGGGGAGCTCCCCTGTGCATGCCTTTATTTTGTTTTTTGAGACTGTTACACATAATTGTTATTTTGGGAGTCTTCAAGGAGAGAAGCAGGTACAGATAACACACAGACAGCTCCCACTATTCACTTTTCTGAACTTTCATCAGGAACTGAAGCACCAACATAAAGAACAGAGAAGAAAGGCAAGGATCTTTTTAGCACTACACATGGCGGGCAGCTTTTAGTTTGGGGCTGGACATGCCCTTTAAATTACAATTATCACTTTAAAGGGCATATACACCCTTTAAAAAAAAAATGTATATGTGGTAGGGCACCTTCCCCAGCCCCAACTGCATTTTAGATTTTCCAGAAAGTCCCCCGATAGTTACTTACCTTACCTCTTTCCCCCGCGCACAATCTGGCCCTCTGCTTGCACTGAACTGCAAGCAGGGGTCGGGACCGGCAGCCGTGTCCCCATTTGGTGAGAGGCAGCCAATCACGGACGAGGCTGCGGCAGTTCTGAATGCAAGAAGTAAAGTATGGGGGGAGTCTCTGGAAAATTGTATAATGCGGTTGGGGCGGGGGAAGGCTATCTACTAATGGGCAGAGGGGTTATGGTAGGGGGAGGGCTTGCAAAACAGGAGGTGGGAGAGGGAGGGGGGAGGCCTGCAGTGTGAGGACAAAATCTCCCGGAGGAGAGACAGGAGGCAGGTCCTATATGGACTCTGCTATCCTCCTGGTGGCCAGTTTTTTCAGACTTTGGGGGGGAATCCAGGAGAAACATTTGGAGTGGGATGTAAGGTAGGATTTTATTACACTACAGAGTGGGGCCAGTAGTGGGGGGGGATTATAGTTTGGGGGTGGCAGCTTTTAACCTTACCTTTCTGACTCGTGCGATACATAATCAACTATTCTCAGACGTGTCAGGCTACTTGTGTCATGTACAGGAGGACTATCGAATCTGGGATGATCAGGATGAGAATCTTAGTCAATTAAATAAATGCGTATGACTTTGTAACTGTGAAGCTCAATAATATCAGCTCACATGTGCGTGTACTAGCAATCAATGTACCACAGTGGTAAGGAACTAGCAAGCAGACCCTGCTCTTTTAGGGGAAATGATAAAAGGTAAATGAAAAGAATCCTAGTCAATTACCCTACAATAAAAAATGCTGATAATTATTGCACCATTTACAAGTAATTCTGTACTGTGGAGCAGCGAGCCATCCAAACTTCTCTTCTAATTATTCATGTCTCTATCAAAAGCATAAAGAAATCTGTAGCGAAGCATTTGATCATCAGCTAAATGGAACTGTCTTTAGCGTAATGGTAGCTTTCCCCATTTCCTTTCCGTGGGAAATCTAACCATTCTGGATGCCCAAATTCATTACTGCGTGTTTAAAGGGGGGCTACAGTCATTATTGGAATATACAACAAAAAGAGAAAGGCAAAAAAAATGTTAAACAAACACATAATAGACCTACAGACAAATGACAGCAAAGACTGAGGCCGATATCAGCACTTTAAAGCTTTATAAACAAACATTACATTACAGTATTACAGAGGTAACCAGTGCAGAGGCTTGTATGATAACTGATGAAATAGTAATAAACACAAGAAGGTGAATTCAATGCAATGCAAAAGGTGCATATATACTCTGGCGCATTGAAAGTATCCACAGCCAATAACTTGCTGCGACTGATTGTGGGATGAGGATCTAAAGATTTAGATGAACCCAAGTTGCTGCCTGATGTTCTGTAACCCCTTTTTCTGCTTCCAGGGTTCTTCTGGTTAGCAGCTGTCAGCCAAATAGATAAATGACATCACAGCCAATGACTGAATGCTATTCACTTGCTTTGAAAGGGGAGAGAACATTTAATAAGACAGGTTTGTCTTACATTCTGTCAGATTTTTAACTATTGGGGTTTGAGAGTTAATTACCTTGAATAATTGAAAATGCCCTTTAAGCTTTCCATATAGCACTTGATGGAGATACACGCTATTGTCAGCAGTGTTATCATTTCCCCATGCAATAAACCAATATTGCATAAAAAAGCATGTAAAAAACCTGTTTAAAGTCAAACATACTTTGGGACATCATTAGCATGGCTTTAAAGGGTATGTCCACCTCCAAAACTAAAATTTATATGTTGTAGCAAATGGCCATGACCTGCAATAGTTAAGGCTCAAAGATTCCTCAATGTACTTACCAGTCTTCTTTCCCCGGCTGCCTTCTGCTTAACATCCATGCTTTTCCATGCACGGAAGTCAAGCAGAAGAGTTTGACCGGCATCTTCTCCTGTGATTGGCTAAGCATACGCCATTATGTACTGTGTACAAGACCTAAATCAGCCATGCTACGTGTGCTTTAATAGGTGTCCCTTTAATAGAACACTATATATTGAAACTGTGCTAAGACAGGTTCATTTCATTATGCTACACTATGACATTTTATCCCATCCGCATAAACAAAACACACACTTTTACCGTCCAACATTCCTTTAAAGAAGGTACTCCTTTGCCTTTAGATTTAAGAAGGTAATAATGATACAGCTATTAAGAATGTGAAAAATCATTGAATCCCAGTGACACATTGCCCAGCATGTTCTGATATTTGAATGTTTTGATTAAAAGTGGGGGTTGAAATCAAACATGTGCAGAAAATGGTATGAAGGCAAAAATACTGTCTGGGAAGGGAAATGTCAGTGTCAGCTTCTGGGAAACAAACAGAAGGATAGATTATTCCATTTCGTTAAGGAACTACAGCTCATACAGTTTTCATTTGCCAATATTGGGAGGTAGGAAATACCAGTTCTATATCCCTGTCCATGTGCTTTTCATTTAAAAAAACTTTAACACATAATACTTATCCTTTATAACGTGAGATAAAGAAATGAGGTTAAGGAATGGGCACCTGAGTGGAATCTCCATGCTAAGCGGTTGCTGAGGCAAGTACTTTCCTTCTCAAACATTGTTTTTTTAATGGGTATATTCTCCTTTAAATATTCCATTCCAATCAACAAAATGCAAAATCCTGGGCTGGAAAAATACTGAAGATAATAAGTAACTGCGTAAAATCTATGGGAGAAATGTGCATGCTGTATCCATGCGTTTCCTCAATACACAGAACACTGAAGCATGGGATATTGGAGAAAATGTCTGAGAGACATACCAGTGAGATTTTATCCCTTGCTATACTAGTCACTTTTTGTAAAAGCCCAGGTTAAAAATAATATAGACAGACACGTATACAGATATAAATAATAACCCCATTATATTTTATAATATATATATATATATATATATGATATAATCTTATAAATACTGTGTTGTGTCTATGTCATGTTTCTAACTTTTTTATCTGTGGGGACCCTTGAAACAATTTTGTGTCTAGAGGAACCCCTACATAAAAATAATGATTATAATTATTTTTCTTTGTCGGTCATTAAATCATCAAATACATAATTTATACATAATGATAGATCCTAAATGATCTATAAATAAATCACTGTTTTAAAAAAATGCTCAATTCACCGCAAGCGTGGGAACCCAAACAAATAAACATCACTTATTTTTATTTATCTCTCAGACATCATTTACCAAACTTATTCATACAGAACATTATATTCATATATATATATATATAATATATATTAGATATATAATAAAATATATTCTTGTATTCATCAACATTTTTGTCAATCTCTTGAGGACCCCCATGTAACCTATGTAATATCTATAAATACTATAAATACTTGTGTGTGGTCTATATATAATGAAATATAATTGGGGTTATTATCTATATATTCTTTGTGTGTCTATATTATATACGTATATACTCAAATATAAGCCAGGTTTTAAGGCTTTATTAAAAAAGCCGGGAAGAAAAAAAAATTGAACCTTGGCTCAACCACCCAGTCGGCAGAGGTGAAGACTGAAGACTGCCCAGGTAAGTGAACACTGAACTGGGGGGGGCAGTAATCCAATACAGCAACCCCCAATACCTTTCCACTATAGATTTTGGAAATATACAACTCCCAGCAATAAAGGCATGATGAAGTTTGTAGTTTCAATAATTAGAATGGAGGTATAGGGGGTTTACTATATGGGATTAATGTCCATTTAAAGGCAACTGCCTCAAAACAATACAGAATCAGGATGGTGGTACTATTGTTAAAACCATACAGAATCAGAAGGCAATATTTTAGAGGATTAGTTGCCCTTTAAATGAACAGCAGAATTCCCATACTGTATGGAAATTCTACTATCCTCATAAAGGGCACCTAAAGCCTCAAAATAATAGAGAATTGAAGGCAGTCGTGGTCATAATTCTAACCTGGCTTATACTCGAGTCAATAAGGTTTTCCCGATTTTTTGTGGCAAAAAAAGTACCTCGGCTTATACACAAGTATTACGGACACAACATAATACATACAGAAACACAGTATAGATATTAACCCCATATATTTCATAATATAATATAGGACACACCACGATATATATATAGTATATTACTCAAGTAACAGGATTAACTCAAGTAACAGGATCACAAACAGGCTGTACAGAAGGATACATCTGTGTATGGGACATTTTTATGGGTCTGTGTGTGGGGGGGCTGTGTGTGGGACTTTATAGGGCTGGTGTGTGGGACTTTTATGGGGTGTGTGTGGGACGTTCTAGGGGCTGTGTGTGGGGACGTTTTATGGGGCTGTGTGTGGGGACGTTCTATGGGGCGTGTGTGGGGACGTTCTATGGGGCTGTGTGTGGGGACGTTCTATGGGGCTGTGTGTGGGGGACGTTCTATGGGGCGTGTGTGGGGACGTTCTATGGGGGGCTGTGTGTGGGGACGTTCTATGGGGCTGGGGACTTTCTATGGGGCTGTGTGTGAGGATGTTCTATGGGGCTGTGGTGTGAGGATGTTCATGGGGCTGTGTGTGGGGACGTTCTATGGGGCTGTGTGTGGGGACGTTCTATGAGACTCTGCATGGGGTTTTTATGGGGCTCTGTATAGGGTTTTCTATGTGGCTGTCTACCCTCGGCTTATAATCGAGGTAATCAGTTTAACTGGTTTTTCAGGGAAAAAAAATAAGTAACTTACCAAACTGAATGCTGTTGGACCAGCACCTTGCATTATTGCACTTTGTATTACTTGCTCTACCCTGTTATGTAACATATATGTTTCGACAAGGGCCGAAAAGTTGCTTTGTTGTACTTTGCACAAGTTGTGTAAAAAGCACTTTAAATAAAAGCAAGAGGGTTGAATGCACTCGCTTCAATAGTCAAACTACCAGGGAGCCTCTCCTGAATAAGCAGATACATATTTAGGAAATTCAGAGCACTCAACTGGATTTTTCAAAATAACAAAACAAGTTATTGAAGTCACATCACATCAACACGTTTCAGTCCACCTGGGACTGTTTCAGGATAAAGATACCTCATTTCCGCTAGATTAAGAAAGGTGGTTCACACAACAATTAACAATTAATTACCCACCCCAGACCCACTGTGGTTACACATACCCTTGTAATGCACACATTGAACATACATTAATTTTTATTAATGTGAGTGCTCCGAATTTATGTATAAATACGAAGGTTCGGAGTTAGGATTAGGCATAAGAGCCCCCCCCCATAGAATTTCTAAGGATTTGTTGGAATTGATCTAACCCATAATTATTTTCAGCTTGTGGGAGCCTTCTATAACAGATATCTGGCACAGCGATGGGGTCCCATGTGGCCCACTAGTTGCAATATCTTAATGGGAAAATTTGAACGTGAACATATTGTGGCTCAAAATAAGGATTTCATCAAGGTATACTTACGTATATTGATGATATGTTGTTTATCATCAACCATGGACCAAAACGCGTAGAAGTATGGACCTGTATAAGTTTAATAAAGAGTTTGAAGTCCATGGAGTGCTCGATTCAAGTTTGTACTGAATGTTGTGGAGTTACGGCAGCACCGGCAAGGAGCCAGGAACGGAGTGCGAATACACCAGCATCCAGGGGAACCAAATAGCCGCAAGTCTGAGAATAGACCCAGGCAATTCTGCCACACTGTGTGGTTCAACAAATAAAAATGCTATGTGGCATACTTATAGTATTCACAACAGCAAGTTCCACATTTATAGCTGCTTATGTTATGACTGGGCCACAGGATACTGATTGCTATAGTTAAGAGATGGTGGGGTTAAAGGTGCTAACAACTCCCACAGAGTATAAATGAAACAGAGCCTTCTTATAACAGAAGTACCTCACAGCATCATGTATTTATATGTATTGCCCTAATAATCTAACATATAAAATATTTCTTACTGACCTATCACATGTTTGAAAAACTAAACTCCCAGTGTTTCCATTAGCAGTAAGTTTCTCCTTTATGTCCATTGGCTAACGAATAATACAGATGCAAATACAGCCTAATGATATAGAGCATGGATGTTGAACTTTCAATCGAAACAAATATAAAGATGCACACTATCTCTGTGGTTCAATAATTTATTGTGAGAACAACATACATACAACGTTTTAAAGACCACACCTGCCCCCTCTTCAGGTATGTTAACTGAAGAAGAGACAGTCGGGTCCCGAAGTGTTGTATGTATGTTGTTCACATAAAATTATTGAACCACAGGAGATAGGTACTCCTCCAATTTGTTTCCAGTCACAGCCCTAGGAGTATAGGGTTGGAGGATTGCACCTACTTATGTCTGGCAAACAGCCAACGGCAGTGTGCTGGAGTGCTTTTGGACTGTGTTGAACTTTTCACATGTTTAAAACTACAACTCCTAGCATTCTCTGGCTGCACTTGAATATGCAAGTGATCCACCTGCCTTCCTCTAATCAATAGCTATTACACTATTGGTCTAGGAAGGATATTTAGGTCACTTCGGCAATAGGAGTCATGAACTTTACTAAACTTGCCCCCCTTTCCCTATTGCATCTGCCAGCTAGAATGCAGGGGGTCCAAGCGTAATAACCTACAAATCTGAGAATAGACCCAGAGAATCTTGCCACAATGTGGCAGTTCAACAAAAAAGCAACATTGGGTGACCGTGACTCTTAACCAGATTTACATGCTATATCCATACTATTAGTAATAACCACAGCAAGTTCTGGATTTACATTTGATGGGGTTAGGACTTCTGACCACAGGATACAGATTGTAATAGCTTAAGATGAGGTGGGGTAACAGGAGCTAAAAGCTCTCCAGGGTATAAAATTGAGAAAAAGAGGCGTTTTAACAGAAGGTAAACTCACAGCTCATGTTTATAGATAGCATACCCTAATAATCTACACATTTTTATCCCAGGGTACCTAGAGAAATGGGCGGGGGGAACATGCAAATTTATCCTTATCCTTAAGTTTAGTTGGAGCTGCAGCTTTCAAAAAAAACTAATGCCTTTTTTTTCTTTCTAGGACCCCCAGAGATTACCTTTCTGCTTTAAAGGGTCACTATACTCACTCAACAACTTTACATATCTGAAAATACAATGTGAGAGAAGTAAAATGTTGGTACTTCCCATATTATATGTGCTTGCTTTTTCATTAAATTATAAGTTTAGGGAGTGCTCCTAATCCCCCCCACACTCCCTTAACACTGCCCTTCTTGTAGTGTCTGCGACACTTATAAGTTCTGCACGCCTCACCATGGACCCTGCTCTTGTTACACATCTCCCCCTCCCCCTGCCTTCTTTCTCTGCGGACCTCTTAATGTTGCAGAAAGTGTGCTGGCAGGAAGAAAGATGCTAGTAAGAGGTCATTAAGGGTCACGTATTACAATCTCTGCTTCTGGAGTGACAGGTCCTTTGTAAATCTGTGATTAAAATGATGATTTTCTCCAGATCTACAGCTCACATTTAAAATCCGAAAAAAGGTATAAATATTGGATATTTTTAGAGTAATAGATACCCTTAAGTTTGCTGAAATCTTGCATCTGTTTATGTGACCGAGTAGCTCCGCCCCTCTGAGATTCCCTGTTCCCCAGATCTTCAGCAGTCACAAAAGGTATTCTCCTGCTTCCCAGCAACATGTCAGCAAACTTAAAGCAGCAAAGGTAGGCTCTGGAGGGTCTAGAAAAAGAAAAAAAAAAAAGCCATTCATTTCTTGAAAGCTGCAGCTTTTCAACTAAACTTAACATTAATTTTAAGGCATACTTATCCTTTAAGGGCTTGCAAGCAAAGCACCTTCATCCAACCATTAATAGTGGCGTGCCAATTCAAATGTTTGTAGCCAATCAGTCTGTCCCAGTTTCCCATTAAATGGATCAGGTTTAAAATTAGGTTTGGCAAGGGGGCCTGGGTAGAGCTACTGAGCTAATTAGGGCATTTCATCTGCAGGTACAGGGACGAGGATTGAAATCAATACTATCAGTAGTAGCCCCCATATCTTAATAAAAGAGATCAAAAATACAGAGAAAAATGGGAGAATAAATGGTATGTTATGAAGGAACTGTAAACGTAAAAAAATAAGCGTTTGCCAATCGTTTCTATTATTCACAGGGAGGTGAGAACGCTTATTCTCACCTCCCTGTGAATAATAGTTTGCTCAGGGGACACAGCGGCACTTAACTTACCTAGCGCTCCACTCGCAAGTCCTTCTATCTGACAGCCGCGTGTCCTTTCTCTCCGATCGCGACCTATCTTTTGTATTGGCGCACATGCACCAAAGATAGGCGTGTGGTCAGGAGACAGGGGCAATGCGGCTGTCCGATCAGAGAGACGAGTGCAGCGCGGAAGGTGGTAGGTTAGCTGTGTCCCCTGAGCAACATTATTCACAGGAGGGAGAGTAAAGTTCTCACCTCCCTGTGAAATAGAAAACGATGGCAAACACTTATTTTCAGGTTTACAGTTCCTTTAACCAAACCTTTCCATGAATCCTAGCAGTTTGCTCACTCAGGTCCATAACTATTTTGCTGCTACTTAAATTATTTTGCAGAATGTTTTATATTCTGTATTATCAACTGTTAAACGCTCTATTTTCTGCCCTCATATCGTACAATAAACTTGCAGTGAAAGCTTGTTACAACGCAAGCCAGATCGCAGTTAACACACTATAGAACGCTCTGCAGTGTCTTTACACGTAAGCCTATTTTCTATCCAATCTGTTTTCTAAAAATAAATATGCAGAAGTAGTCACATTAAAAGGCACCTCCCTCTCCAAATCTCGCCTTATAAAGAATCCATTATCCTAGGGATTCCAAGAGTTGTCCTTTAGATGTTTGCAAACTAAAACCCCACATTACCTGGGAGGGTGAAGTTTGCAATCATATCCCCCGGCTTTAGCCAAAAATGGTATTTAGAAAAAGGTTCACATACAAGAAGGGGAAAAAAAAAAAAAAAAGGTCTTGTTAGATCAGTAGACATATTGTCAAGACTGTAAACCACATTCTATTCGGGCAATTTACATGTTAAGGGCAACTGTGGTCTCAAAACAAGTTTGGTTAAATGAAAGCATGCAGTATATCCTGTACATGGTGCCAACAATCAATCTCTGGCTGGAGCCTGTGAGAAATTACATGGGGTGAATGTTCAAACTTCCTGTTCAGTAGGTGAGTGATGTCACATGACCTGTGCTGGCCTTTTCCCCTGGGGGAGAAGCCATGCTCAGTTTAAGACTTATTGCTGGGGAAAACAGGAAGTACCTGAGGAAAAAATGACAGTTGAGATGGGGAGCCTATTAATGCAGGACAGGCTGGTCACATTTCTACAAATGGTCACATGGCTAAAAAATGAAGGAGTTCAACCAGCAAGTTACATTGCTGAATCTTTTCAGCATAACCTGTCTCACAAATTTATTAGAGATGTGATTTAGGTTTTATTTTGAAAGTTGTTGTGGATGGGAGGCTTTTTTTAATATATACTGGTTTGGAAGACTTTGAGACCACTTGTACCCTTTAAGCACCAACAGAGGGCCAAAAGCACAGAAAAAGACCAACAGAGAGATTAAGAGAGAGGTGGCAGTGCTGAGATCTAAATGAGAAAAGGATAGACACAGAGGTCACTAGGTACATAAATGATTTCAAAGCGTTAAACATTTAATCTTATCCCCTGAACATATACCAAGATAATTCCAAGGTGTAATTTTTCGAGCTGTCCAAGAAAATTGAACTGCTACAGAGATAAACTATCTCACCAGTTCACTTATCCATGAGAAATATATCACACCTGTGGGTTGACGTTTCCAGAACAAATGTGTGGGAACCCTGGAGAGAAAAAGTTTATAGCAGGTGTTGATATACTAGTTGCTCCTCCGATAAAAATAAATATATATAACATATGCGGGAGGAGAAAGCCGGTGGAAAGAAAGCAAGGTAAACATGGACAACCTTAGGTAAAATGTGTGAAAATTGTATGTGTAACAAACATGCTAATTCTGCATAAAGTTTATCTTACAAGTCCCTTCAGAGACATCTTTAAACATTTCTAAATAGTGCGAGAATGTTTTGTCCACTTCCAAAATATTTTTAAAAAGTTTTTTAGGCTGACATGCCATTTAATTGGCCCATTACAGGGGAAAATAATCATGCCTTGGTGGTGTTTGCGTACTCATATCTAATCTTACAATTCAGATGTAAAATTTTTCTACTGAGTAAAGTTTTGCGAAGTGGAATCGTGACCAGTGTATGTGAAAATGGCATGGTGGGAAATACCCCCTCACAGTGCTGACTCACAGTGCTTGACTTACAACATCATGTCAGATAGAGGGGAGTCAGTGAAGAGTGGGAGAGGGATACTTAGGCTGAGAAAACAAGTACTGGAGGAATGCAGCTAAATCAACACCTCAGAGTAAGGATACTTGCAGATATTTATTAAGATCAAGATGAGGAAGGCCAAGTATTTTGTTAGGAATAGTTGCCTTTTACATAATACATACGGCTCTGGCATTTCAATAGGGAGGTGCATTGGCACAGAATCATATATAATTCCGTCACTAGTGATGTCACGAGAGGGCTGGGGGGACAGGGGGAATGTTTGGTAAAACTTTTTTTTTTTTTTAGAGTGGACATACCCTTTTAACAGGAAAGGTCTAAAAAAACATTAATATTCTCAAACACCATTACCTTTCACATGAGCAGACTATTAAAGGGCAAGTCCAGCCCCAAAATGAAAACTTACATACAGGTAAATCACCCCCCAAAACCCTAAACGGTAATAGTTTGAAATCTGAAATATATAAGTCTAACCTGAAATGTCCTGTTTCCCCTGTTTCTGCTTCCTGGTTCTTCCAGTTAGTAACTGTCAGTTATGGATTTGACAGTTGACATCACAGCCAATGACTGAATGTTAATCCCCTGTCTGCCTCTTCTGAGCATGCCCAGGCTCAGTACAGGCTCAGTACAGATTTCTAAGTTGCTCAGTTTCCATGAGGCATCCAGAAGCATAGCAGGCATACAGTAATGAATTCATAGGACAAACTATGATATATCAACATATTTTAAAGAGGCCATTCTTTCTAAAAGATGTTCTTATGAGGGTGGAGTTATCCTTTAAAGGTAATAGTGTATATGATTGCTGTGAGAATTAAGAATTTGCATGGAAATTAGCTAATATTAACTGAATGCAATGTACAGGTTATCCAATTTACATAGACTGCAATGAAGATAAATCAATCATTGGCATTTGGAAATAACTAAAGTAACTGTATATTTTTTAAATAAGGGGAAAATGGTTGTCAATAGCATTTGGTTGTATAAAAATGGACTAACCACCAGTATGAAGCTGTTTCTTTCCATTATTATAAAATGTACATTCATTCCCAGGGAATTGGGGTCCGTATACATGTTGGACAGCACAGAAGAGGCATGACACCCGCGCAAAAGATACACCAGTAAGTTACGGGTGTTTTGGCTGAGTCGTGCGTGTGTATGCGTGTCATTTGTTGATCCGCCATAGCAGATTGCCAAACAATGCCCAAATGAACGCACACACACTTACGATTATTGCCCTAAACTGTCATTCATCCCGCACATGCTCGGGCGTCGTGCACCCTGCCATTGGATGCATGTAAGAGGCTTTCAACAAATAGATACATTTCTTTGCCTTTCTGAAGAGAAAATTTCCCACTTTTTCTAAAAAGACTTTATTTTAACATACATAACTAACATAACAAAATCTACTCGGCAATATCCCACATTTGCTGCCTAACAAGCATAGGACTTTGTATGACATGTTGCAGCCTTACTATAGAGAGTTAGTGGCAGTCTTAGGTTGACTTACGAACCATCGGAGAAATATGACAGCAAGTTGCTGCCAACCCATCATAGCCCTTCATTAAGCTTTTAAGGGCCATGAATCCCATGATAATATATACTTTAAAAACAACCAATCTCATTTTTGATGCTGTTTCTCTTCTAGTTTGTTTCCCACAGTCCTCTGGGATTAAGGATGTCAGGCTTAAATTAAAAAATGTGACCATCCAAAAGGTAGGACAAAAAGCAGGGGAGGTTGGGAAATATGAAGCAGTCACATTCACACCGATTTCAAAGGAAAGTGACAATGTTTTTAATGTTAAAAAAATTTATTTATAAAAAAAATTATTAATTTGGGGCTAAAATGCTGCAAAAAGTGATTCTTCCTCTCCAATTACTACAAATACTGGGAAAACAAAGTAACCTAATTTGTTGTCAAAAAGCATCTTATACCAAAATTCAGAAACCAAATGATCCAAACAAATGCTATGTTGTGTACCATCCAACCTTAATGAAACATAAAACATCACTTAAAGGGCATCTATAGTGGGAAAATGAAACTTTTTTTTCTTTCTTTCCATGAGTTCTATAATTCCCTCCAACCCCCAGTGTTTTCACTTTGTTCAGTTTCCCTTTCTGTCCTGAGATACACAAGTAAGAAGAATACGTGATTGCATTCCTCTACTCCTACTTGTACTGTCAATCAAATCCCTGACGTGACCCTCCTCCCTGCCCTGTAACAAACAAAGAGACAAGAGCATTAGCAGGGGTGGAGAGGTAGCTTTGACTGCAGAGATAAGGCTGCACTCAACCCCACTTCTTGATAGATTTCAGTGATTGATGATGGCTCACAAAGAGAAAGATTGTATTGCAGTAATAAACTACTGATCTCCCTTCCGTGTCTCCAGGACAGCTTGCTTTCTATTGGCCACTTTGAGTGGGTGTGTTTTTCAGGATGTTGAACTTTAAACTCCTACTGCACATGATAAGCTTGTCGGTTAGCCGGAGTTGAGACATGGAGGAGGTAACAAAGGGGAGGGGGAAGGGGGGAGTGCTGACAGAGATCTGACACCATGGAAAAACAGTCACCGACAGAGGAAGTAGAAAGGCAGCACAGAGTACATGAATTTAACTTTGCAATGGGGCAATTTGTGTTTTTCACTATAGATGCCCTTTAATATTCTTTTCTAACCAAACACAATGATCGTTAACAGATCAATTTGCTTTTAAACTTCATTTGAAGAGAAGCACAAAGTATCTTAGATGGTTTAACGTTCTATTAAGTGGCGTAGTTAAAATCCAATTTGCTTCTTTGCCATCAAGGTCTGCAATACAATGCCAAAACATGCATCAAGGTTTAGTTCTACAAAAATATGATGACCTTGCTTCACTAATGATAGAGAATTTCCAAAGATGGTTTTGTAATGTTTTGGAAAATATAGGCTAGCGTTTTCCTGACCTGTAATCACTTCTTTAAGATGATGCCGTATTTTAACTTGAATGTTAAATATTATCCTGGACTGTCAAATAACCTTCTATTCACATGTTCTACTTGGGTTTAACATTCTTTTTCTTAATAAAAACAAATCCCTTTAGGTTATTTATCAAGGTTGTGTATACAGTGCAATGGGAAAAAAAATAGACTGTGGGGTTGAAGCCATGAGAAGTGCAAACGTTTGGCTACGGTTATATGCAGCAATTAACCAGATAGATGTGATCTAACTGCAGTAACCCAATAATAAGCTGATTGATTGCTGCAGATTATTAGCACAGGTGTTTGCACCTTGATTATTGCATCAGCCGATTAGTAGCTAAATTTCAATCCCACAGCATATTCCAACCTGGTTTATTTCCTTGTTATTTTATTTTCATTAATTGATTTTTATTATAGCCCTTCATTAAACGACAATTCCGCCCTCATAAGAACATCTTTTAGAAAGAATGGCCCAATATGTTGATTATATCATAGTTTGTCTTATGAATTCATTACTGTATGCCTACTATGCTTCTGGATGCCTCGTGGAAACTGAGCAATTTAGAAACCTGTACTGAGCCTGTGCATGCTTAGAAGAGGCAGACAGGGGATTAACATTCAGTCATTGGCTGTGATGTCAACTGTCAAATCCATAACTGACAGTTACTAACTGGAAGAACCAGGAAGCAGAAACAGGGACAACAGGACATTGTGCAGGATTTCAGGTTAGACTTATATATTTCACATTTCAAACTATTACCGTTTAGGGTTTTGGGGGATAATTTACCAGTATACAAGTTTTCATTTTGGGGCTGGACTTGCCCTTTAAGCTTTTAAAGGGTATGTCCACCCTTAATTACAACTTTTGGCATATAATAGAATACTGCCCCCCAGCCCCAACCGCTATAAAAATAATTTCAGAAAGTGCCCAGATGTTTACTTACCTTCCTTCTCTCCTGCGACGCCCGGCCTTCTGCCTGCGAGACACTGCAAGCAGGGGGCGGGACCGGCAGCCGCGTCCGTGATTGGCTGCCTCTCAGCCAATCACGCGGCTGCCGGCTTCTCAGAATGCCGGGGGAGCGAGGGAAGGTAAGTAGTTCTGGGGACTTTCTAAAAATTTTTATGCGGTTGGGGCTGGGGAACATATTTTGTTATATGGGCAGGGGTTTTATGGTAGGGGGAGGATAGCAAAACGGGAGGAGGGAGGGGGAGAAGGGCTGCAGTACGCATGCCAAACTTCTCCGGAGGCCAGGTAGGAGGCAGAGTCCTATAGGACTCTGCTATCCTCCTGGTGGGCAGTTTTGGGGACTTTTGGGGGGGGACTACAGGAGAACCATATGGAGCTGGGATGTGAGGTAGGATTAAACTACACTACATGGTGGGGCCAGTAGTGGGGGGGATTATAGTTCTGGGGGTGGACATGCCCTTTAAGGGACTGAATCCCATGATATATATACTTTAAAACAACCAATCTCATTTTTGATGCTGTTTCTCTTCTAGTTTGTTTCCCACATCCTCTGGGATTAAGGATTCAGGCTAAATTAAAAAATGTGACCATCCAAAAGTAGGACAAAAAGCAGGGAGTGTGGGAAATATGAAGCATCACTTCACACCGATTTCAAAGGAAAGTGACAATGTTTTTAATGTTAAAAAAATTTATTTATAAAAAAATTATTAATTTGGGGCTAAAAGCTGCAAAAAGTGATTCTTCCTCTCCAATTACTACAAATACTGGGAAAAACAAGTAACCTAATTTGTTTGTCAAAAAGCATCTTATACCAATCAGAAACCAATGATCCCAAATGCTATGTTGTGTACCATCCAACCTTAATGAAACATAAAACATCACTTAAAGGGCATCATAGTGGGAAAATGAAACTTTTTTTCTTTCTTTCCATGAGTTCTATAATTCCCTCCAACCCCCAGTGTTTTCACTTTGTTCAGTTTCCCTCTCTGTCATGAGATACACAAGTAAGAAGAAAACGTGATTGCATTCCTCTATCCCACAGCATACAATCCCATGATTTATTTCCTTGTTATTTTACTTTAAAGGGTATCTTCACACAAATCTTTTTTTTTTATTTTAAATTGGACCTGTCGATCCAGAAGCAGAAATTATAATATACCCCATCCCTGACCTCTTACTAGGATCATTGGCTGCATGCCAGCACACTTTCTGCAACATTTAGGAGAATGAGAATTTAGGATACATTTTTTTATAAATACATTTTTTAATGTTAAAAACATTGTCACTTTCCTTTGAAATCGGTGTGAATGTGACTGCTTCATAAATCTCAATACAAAAAACGTCCCACAGCATATTCCAACCTGGTTTATTTCCTTGTTATTTTACTTTCATTAATTGATTGTTCATTAAAGGGTATCTTTACACAATTTTTTTTTAAAAATTGGACCTGTCGCTCCAGAAGCAGAAATTATAATATGTCCCATCCCTGACCTCTTACCAGGATCTTTGGCTGCCAGCACATTTTCTGCAACATTTAGGAGAATGAGCAGAAAAAAGAAGGTAGGGGAGATGTGTAAGCAGAGCAGTGTCTAAAGTGAGGCTGTGCAGAACTTATAAAAGTGTCATAGACACTGTGAGAAGGCATTGAGTGGTGGGGGGGTAGCACTCACAAAACAATAATTTAATGACAAAGCAAGCACATATAAATATAAAAATATACGAGTACCACCGTTTTACTTCTCTCAAATTGTAGTTTCAGAAAATTTAAAGTGACCCTTTAAATAGCATTGTACATATTTTTGAGCTGCCTATATACTAATTAAAAGAGATGGGGAAAATACATACAACTGTACTGCTCTCAATCACACTATAGCTAACCTTAAGAAAAATTTAATATTTATAATAATTTATATTAAACGGGAGATTAATTCAAAGTTATTGTTTAAAATGGTGCTATTTTGCCCCAACCAATCAGATCTTATTTAACATTTGTAAGCTTACATCTGATTGGTTGGGGCAAAATTAGCACCATTTTAAACGATAAGAACTTTTATTGAATAACCCTGTAAGTCTTTATAAAGAACAGTTACTTTACAAAACACGTTACATTGGATGTCGCTAGCCCTTTAAGATTACATTCAATACATTATTTGCAGATGTACAGTACATTTTTTCGTATTTAAATATGGGATGCTGCAGCATTTAATCTTGGATTAACAAATGAAAAAGTCTAGAAGAATTAGACTTACATTAAAACGCATATATATCTTACAAGAGCTTTTCTATCAAAATCAAAAGCCTTGATTGGATATGGCATGTAGACAGATCTAAATTAAGCCTTTTTTTGTCTTTCCTTTTAAAATAAATAAATAAAAAGTCGGTAATGGGCCAAGACACTTACATAACTGCACTTCAAAAGCTTTCCGTGACTCAAGCAACTACAAAGCAACATCCATGCCTTCAGCAATCATGCTTGGGTGACTCATTCAGATAACCTTATTTGCTCATTAGAAGAGCTTGGGCCAAGCTGAAAATGTCAAACAGACCACATTTACATTTAAAATGCATATCCTGCAAAAAAAAAATAAATTACAGCATGTTAAAAATACCAGGTTGTACCAACGACAATCTAATTATCCTACATTCACACCTAGTAAATAATTGAAGTTTAACAATGAATGCATTAAAAGGGCATGTCCACCACCACCCCCCCAAAAATGTATATGCTGCATGAAATCCACCCACACCAAGACTTTGAAATGTCTGAAATTGGCTCCTAAATATACTTACCAGCCCTTGTTCCCCCAGCTGCTGCTTCTATGCTTGGAAGAAGCGGAAAGGGATGGACAGGCACTCGTGTGTCACTGATTGTGATTGGCCGAGTCTCATGCAGCATAAACATTTTTGCCTCTTTTAAAAATTATGTGCATGTAACCAGCAGCAGAAGGCAGCCAGAGTGGGGGAGAAGACTCCATTGCACATGCGAGAAACCTCTCTCAGGCGTAGTTATAGGTGTAAATGGATTAAACCAGTATAAGGCTCCTACTCTTCAGTTCCATGTACTGTATTTCAGCCATTCAGGACAACCATATGCAGCAGAAGATAAAGGTAAGGGTCATTTAACACCACCCAGCGTGCTCAACATTGGGGCAAATTTTAGTTGGGAGGGTAGATTTTTTACATACTAATTTATCATAATCTAGGGATAGGATTTATAAGGCAAGTGTATTATAGTCGACTACCCGATTGTTATTTCTCAACTACAAACATATTTTCCCAAATTACACAATAGCTGGCATTAAATGTTTAGACGCTATTTGAATATACCATCGCTTGAGGCAGTTGCGTGGTTTACTTCCATATTACCCACGAAGATGGGGCGTCTCTCTGTGCATTGCCTTGTAATCCTGTTCTCTATGAGAACTCCAAAGTCATTTGCCAACAGAGATACATTTGGCAAAGACTTTTTACAATCACTTTACGTTTACCAACACTGAATTTCACCTGAAACTTTGATGGCATTTTCGACAATCTGTCTAGATCAGACTGCAACAATTGCACATTTTTAATAGTTTTGAATCAGCAAAAACAAAAACGCACTTCTAATTAAGTAGATAAAATAGAATTGGCCCAAATACAAAATCCTGTGGTACCCCTAATTGTATCCACAAAGATGATGCTCCATTGATAACTAACCAACTTCTAACCTATTCTTTATCCATGTGCAGATGGGTTTGTATATTGATAGTTTTTTGGCACAGTATCAAAAGCTTTCACAAAATCTAAGTACCTCACATCTACTGCTATACTGGACATTTAATTATTTCCCTGGCATCTATGCAAAAAACAAGCACGTCTTATAAATTCCCCACTAAATCCATGCAAATTGCTACTGGTCAGTCACAAAGGCATAATCCAGACAATCTTACCATAATAAACCTAACAGTTGCTTCACATAACTGATGTTAAACACACAGGTCTATAATTACCATATAATAAACAGTGAACATAAAATTTGCTGAATTCATACAAGATTTTTTTTACTACAAAGAAGCAAAGCTTCAAACAAAGTCATCAGTAAAAGAAAGAAAGGCCTGGATCAATTACAGCCAGCAATCTATAAGGACTCCTGAATGTAATTCATGTCCAAGATCATTACTCATATAAACTTCGGCTATGAATCCTCTTTCAATCATAGTGCTTTTAAACTAATGTCCACTAATGCCTAGGAGCAAATGGAGTAAGACGCGCTTTCACAGAGCTCCCGAGTCATCCACACAACCGAGGCTAAAATCTGAAAATACCGGCATAAAAAACACTCCTAAATTACAACAACCCGTGCCTGGACCAGATGACCAGATCTAAGAACCAAAAACACCCGATTCCAGCGAAAGAAAAACTACAGAAATTCGCAAGAACGCCCATGCCACTAAACAGGCCAGATGCAAACTCCCGCCAACAACCTTCACAGGCTGCATCACAGGAGCTGGAGTCGGAACCCGACCTGCCGATGTGACCGAAGACCCGCCACCCAAGGGAAGCCCCCAAGCCAACTCACACAGACAACTATTGGGGGCCATCCAAGACTCTAAAAAAGCGCTGATGGCGGTCCTGGACGACGTAAAAACGGACATCAAAACTGATATCTCACTCCTCCGCCATAACCTATCCAAGATACGACATAGAATGGGAGAGGCCGAGACCCGCATCTCAAATCTGGAAGATACGGTTAATCCACAAGCACAAACCATCTCCCACCTCCAGCAGGAACTAACAGTAACAAAAGCCAAACTAGATGACCTTGAGAACCGCTCCCGGAGGCAGAACATACGGTTTATCGGGTTCCCGGAAGGAGCTGAGGGAACACAACCCGCCCAATTCCTGGAGGGCTGGATCCACTCAAAATTCACGGTAACAAATATGTCCCCGCAACTAGCAATTGAGAGGGCACATAGGATCCCGGCGAAGCCCCCTGCTCCGGGGGCACAGCCGAGACCCCTCATTGCCCGCTTCTTAAACGCACGTGACAGAGACTCCCTCCTACGCATGGTGCGAGAAAAAGCAACTTTACAGTTTGAGAATACCACCATCAAGCTGTTTCCAGACTTCTCGCTGGAACTACAGAAAAAACGAGCAACTTTCATGGACGTTAAGAAAAGACTAACCACTGCCGGAATTCAATATTCCATGATGTACCCAGCGAGATTGAGAGTCCAAGCAGAGGGCCGAACCCGATTCTTCGAAAACCCCTCGGACGCCTGCCTCTGGCTGGATTCCAAATAGCCACCCGATCTGACAACACTCCAGGTACAACCTCTACCCCAGACAAAGCCCCCAACCACCCCTTTGGAGACCCTGCACAACCGACCTCTTAACAATCCATGAGCCGGATAGCAGACCACCCCAGAGAAGAATCCAGACCATTTGATACCCAACAACAACCTACGTCAACCAACTCCCCAGGTGGACCTTCTCTTCACGACCACAGCAGTAAAATACCGGCTTCCCTGGACAGACACCGGGTAAGGTAAAGGCCCCATACTCCCAGCCACAACCACCCATAACCCCGGCCCCCCCTTTTGATACAAAGAGAAAATACAGACCAGTTGCTTGCCCCCCCCCTCTTTTTTTTATTGTACTCTCCAAGAGGCCTTGAACCAAGATGTAACCTGCGGGAGACCTACCCTCCCCGAATAACCCCCTGAGGCCTGAAGATGATCGGAACTCCCCCCACCCTACCAACTATCTAAACAAACATTTGTTTGACTCCGGATTATACCAGACAATGCCATCGCCTGAGAGGCCGACCTTCTCCCCCCCCCCGGGTGGAAAATACTTACTAAACCACCGAACGGTAAACAACTACCCCCAGATTCCTAATCTATCTGAACATGGGCCCGGAAAAAACATCCATGAATAACATAAGATTGTATAAGATGTATGTGTATAATATGTGTGTGTTTTTTTTGTTTGTTTTTTTTTCTCCCCAAAATGCAATGTATATTTATGCAGGCTGCACCCCCTCTCCTTCCTGGCTGGAGCGGTGGACGCGACCTATAAATGGCCCACTTTTTTGACAACCACCCAAATGAACCCGCACTGGGTCAACTCAAAACCATTAGAAACTCCACTGTATACGACACAGGACAGCAGAGGATGATCCCCACCCAAACTGGTAACCCAAAACCAGCCCATCCCGCAATGTAACGAGGATGGCGGCTGTCGCTCCGGGCCTGGAGGGAGAGGGGGAAAAAACGCTGAATCTCTGATAAATGTGTGAAACTATCCCACAAGGGTGAGACTTACACTCATAGAAAGCTATATGAATGTATATTGTATGTAAACCAACACGGAAAATGGCAATAACTGCTGCTTGAATATATAGGGGACAAGAACCCCCCCCTCGATACTATAACTATAAGCCCCCCAATCTATACTAAAGAGATAGCCGTACCTACCAAATCACCACAACCCCATGAAACTATAAGAACAGTAAACCATTGCCCTTTAAACTCTAAGCTGACCGAGCACAGATCCATGAAAGAGACCCAGGTATAACACAAGATATGTATGTACAATATAAAGAATGCAATGTAACATGAACTGTAGTGTCATACCCTTCCAGCCCCCCCCTTTTTTTTTTTTTATGTATCCATGAAGGTTTACGGGGTGGCCCCTTCTCTCTTCCCCGGCTGGAGCGGCGGATGCAACCTTAAACACGCAGAACAGTGGACAACGCACCCTGGCGGGGGGGGGAGGAAAACGCTGAGCCTCTGGTAGATATGTAAAATTGCCCCACAAGGGTAAGACTTACACTCATAAAAAGCTATATGAAAGTAAACTGTATGTAACCAACACGGGAAATGAGAATAACTGCTGTTTAAATGTATAAAGGACAAGAACTATCACCCTCTAATTCCTAAGCTGACCAGGCTGGATCCATGAGGACGTGTATATAATACGCATAACATAAGCAATGCAATGTAATGTGAATTTTAATGTTATATCGTTCCAACCCCCCCCCCCTTCCCCCCCTTTTTTTTTTTTTCCTCTCTCCCCCCCTCATTGTAACATATATCCATGCGACCACACAGAAATCTATGTATAGATATCTATGTATAATGTATGTGAACCATTATGAAAAGTGACAATAATAATGGCTGTATAGATGTATGGGATCGAATCAACACTATATATCATCATAGGAATCTACGACCCCCCCCCCCCCAGCTAAACAACAACCACTAAAAGATACCCTACCTTTTATTATGAAGTATCCACAAGCATACATTATCTGTATGGGAGACTTCAATGCACTGATGAACCCCACGCAGGACAGATCACAGCCCACCTCCACTACTTTATCCTCACCCTTAACACTTATTATCTCTGAACTACAGTGGATAGACACATGGAAACTTAAACATCCCCACACTCGAGAATACACTTGTCTATCCACTACCTATAACATGCTCTCCCGAATTGACTATATCTTTACCAACAAGAAACTAACCCCGGATATACTCACAGTATCCCATCTCCCTAGAGGTATTTCAGACCACTCACCCATATTACTTACAATCCAAATCCCGACACCCAACAAACAAACCAACAAAATATGGCGCTTCCACCCATTCTGGCTTACATTATTCCCTACACCAGACCCAACTGTGGCACAGATTGGAATCTACCTTCAATGTAACAGAGATGAAACATCAGCTGCAATTAGATGGGAAACATTAAAAGCGGTCCTCAGAGGACAACTTCAAAATGCCATCACCCACATTAAAAAATCTACCAGACAAAATGAAATTGCACTAACCACTTCACTACAATCGGCAGAAGCAGAATATGTAGACAACCCTACCCCTTCCACTAAATCCGCCTGGACTCCAGCCCAGATCCTCTATAACACCATGATAAAAGATAAAGTCGCCAGGAAGGAATTTTTCACTAAACAAACTTATTTTGAACATGGCCACCAAGCAGCCAAACTAATCGCGAGACTAGCACACGGCCCCCAAGACCACAACGTGATCACTAGTATTCAAGACCCAGATACTGGCCTATGCAACAAAACACCCGAGATCCTAAACTGCTTCACAAAATACTACACTAAACTTTATAAATCACAACTCAACTCTGCAACCCTCAATATAACAACCACACTAAACCAAATAGCATTTCCAAAACTACAACAAATAGATCGATCTGCCCTGGAGACAGAGATCTCAATTTCTGAACTTCGGGAAGCCTTGGGTAACACAGCAAATAACAAGACACCGGGACCAGACGGAATCCCAGCTGACAAAAGATATGACGAACTAATACTACCGATACTCCTAGATACTTACAATGAAGCCCTACAGAAAGAATCCCTGCCCGACTCTATGTACAGTGCACACATATCACTCATTCCCAAACCTGATAAAAATCCACTTGACCCAGCCTCCTACCGTCCAATCTCACTGCTAAATGCAGACTATAAGCTACCGGCAAAAATTCTGGCTAACCGACTACAACAAATTATACCAACTATTATTCACCCTGACCAGACCGGGTTTATCCCCGGAAAGTCAACATCAATCAACATTAGAAAAACACTAATCAACACATTAGTAGACCATGACAACTCCGGCTCCCGTATTATGGTCTCCCTTGACGCTGCCAAAGCAGCGTCAAGGGAGACCATAATGGCCCTTTCTCTGGGAGTGTATGAGAAGGTTCGGAATCGGACCAAAATTTTGCAAATGGGTACAAATCCTATACACGCACCCGACAGCCAACATAAAAGTCAACGGCACAACCTCTGACCCATTCCCTTTAGCTAGGGGAACGAGACAGGGCTGCCCCCTGTCCCCTTACTTATTCGCCCTGGCAATAGAACCACTGGCAATCCAAATACGCTCCCATCCCGATATAAAAGGCCTCTCACTAGGCCAACATACTGCACTAATATCCCTATATGCTGATGACATAATCCTATACCTGAGCAACCCTGATAAATCCCTCAGAGCAGCCTATGAATTGATAACTCAATACGGCCCCATCTCCGGCTTGTATATCAACTGGGCCAAGTCAACCCTATACCCGATAGATAAACCAATTCATATCCCACCTTTTGCACGGAACCTCCTCCCCAAAGTAGACAACTTTAAATACCTCGGGATCCATATTACTCAATCCCCGACCGCCTTTTATGACCTGAACATTAACCCTCTTCTAACCCTAGTAACCAACAAATTTAAAACCTGGCAAAACCTACCACTAAACCTTATTGGCAGGGTCAACTTAATAAAGATCACTATTTTACCCAAAATATTATACATCCTACAACACAGCATGGTGTATATCCCAGACCACTTCTTTAAAAAACTACAAAGTCTCATAATTCCCTTCCTATGGAACGGAAAGAGAGCCAGGGTCCAAATTAAAACACTAATGAGACCAAAAACACAAGCAGGATTGGCCCTGCCAAACTTCCAACTTTACTATCTAGCAAGGCAACTGATAATACTTCACTCTCTGGATAACCCCAGAGCTACAAGACGAAATAAACCCCAAAACATCAAATCCCTATGACACAGAAGGTATGCTACTGGCATATCTCCCGACACACCCACTAACCTTTCTAAATAACCCCTCATATAACCTACCAGCTGGAGGCACTGAACTACACAAACAACAATATAAGATATGGAACAAGGCCCAAAAGACTATCAAATACACAGAAATTCCTGAAGAGACCCCTCTATGGTATAATCCCAACTACCCACATCTATACTCACTCAATGTTAACCATATAATGGAGCAAATTGGTATCACTAAATTCTCACACATTATTCAAAAAAACCAATTCATCTCTTTCTCGGAATTTAAGACAAGATACAAAGTCCAAGACAAATTCTTGTTCCAATATCTACAACTCAGATACTGCCTGATAACTGAATTCCAAGGCTCCTATATCCCTGTCGCACGGAACCCTATTGCTAAAATAATCACACAAGACAGCGCAAGGCACATAATCTCCAATCTATACACCCTCCTTCTGAATGCACAACTCCCAAATGAAACTGCTCCTATAATCGAGAAGTGGTCCCGGTTTGTTCCAACCCTTACTGCCCAAGACTGGGAGGAGTTGGCCGGGACCCATCTCAGGGCATTGCTGTCGGCTCCAAACAGACTCATACAATTTCATATCCTACACCAGTCTTATATAACACCACTCAGACGTTCCCCAATGAGCCCTAGGTTCGATGCAGGGTGCCCCAAATGCAGACAAGACAATGCAAACTTCTGGCATATGATCTGGTCGTGCCCCAAGGTGCAAAGATTCTGGGGCAAGGTACTGCACTATCTCTCTGGCATACTCCCTTTCCCGATCCCCTCAGATCCCAAACTATGTATACTGGGAATACCAGAGGTAGACATCTGGAGTAATACACACCTAACTTTAATAAGAGAAACCCTCTTCTTTGCCAGACGACTTATAGTACTCCAATGGATGGCACCCACAGTCCCCACACTCAACTCATGGAAAATATTAATCACCAACACACTCCCCATGATCAAGCTGATATATAAAAGCCGAGGTTCTTTACACAAATTCAGCAGAATCTGGACGACCTGGTACGATGCCCTCTAACTACCCCAACCCCCGATATCGATCTCGAACATGAACATGACAAAAATGGCTCAGAAATCCAGGAATCTGATAGAGGAAACACCTGCAATAAATCTCTTACCATCTCCTTTACCTACCTGTGTCTTAACCAGCTTGCTTCCTTTACATGACCCAGAATATTTCAAGGTATCCAACCCATAACCCAATCCAAATGACCCCTTCCCAGTTTTTATAAAGTCAATCTGAGATTGTGTGGATATCCGTCTGCACCAACACAGAATATCTTCCCCCTGGTTTCTTTCAATGTTAAATCAACCTATTTATTACAAGACTTTGGGTACAATCATTTCAATATTGAGATTATACAAATGTTCCGTGAAATATATCAGACTTTGTAAAAAATGTTTGTAAATCTGAAACCTGTGAGAAACAATAAATAAACAAGTTTAAAAAAAACCTTTGCAGTCTCTGCTTTCTGGTGTTAAATTGCCCCAGTAAGCCACTGTGACCTTCTCTGAAATCTCTACCGGCAATGTAAAAGAATGGTGAATAGGAGAAAAACCTGGGCAGCATAGATGTTTTTCGGTTTTAATAATACTATGGCTATAAACTATGGTTGCATTGAATTGTATTTTATATAAAGTTGATCATATTCGCACAACAGGTAGATTTTCACTTTTTGGCAATACCATTACAGCTTAAAGGGCAATTATACTCGCCTTCCCCTTTATTCTGCCACCCATTATTAGTAACCAGGGTGAGCACCTAAACCTCTAAGGCGTAACCCCCTGGGTGCTTTACATACATGACATTCCCTGTAGCCAATGAGAAGACACAAGGAAAGGGAAACGTCATGTTAGTTTAACAGCTAACCTGTAATATTCACAGAGGTGGGGACCTAGAGGTTTTCTTCCTCCCCCTGGGGACTATTAACATGTGGAGTGGAGGAGAGTATAATTGTCCTTTAAGCAGATATTGCCTTCTGACAGATTACTGATGTCTAATGGGAATTAAAGCGATAAAGACACTATTTTGACAAAAATCAGGCAAAAAAAAACATTGGTCCAATCTGCACAATATTTCTAACTGATTGACACAAAAATGCTGGTTACATTGGTCGCTTAGTTGAAATATTGTCCTGTATGTATACAGCCTTAAATTCCCCAATGTAAAGTGGTTTTTATTTCTCTTTTTGTTATACATCATTCTGCTTTAGAACATTTTCTTAAAGATAATTAATGTTCACACAACTATAATCAAATATGAAAATAACAAACACGATCTTCTGGTCATGAAAGATTGAAATAGAAAAGGATATTTCCCAGGTGTGTCTACACCAACTCTGTATCCAGTAAAGCTTTTATATGGATGAAAATTAAAGATGAATAGAAGATTTCCCCGTTCAAATGAAATTATCTTATCATCTTCATGTTTTGCACTGATATAGGCCTATGAGGTAAATAAAGGTTATTAGCCGAGCACTAGGTAATTATTAGAAGAATCAGATTACAAGGATTAGAAATTCCTGGCAAAAGTTACATAAACACAGCATGTACCAGTAATAATAAACAGTAATTTAATTTTTTATTAGATCACCAACATAACCAATGTTCATACAGGTGCTATATCCATAAGGCAAGTGAGAAAACTTGTTCAGGGTGCAGCTACCCATGCAAAGTCTGCCTATGGGCATGCACAGGGCGAGCTTTAGGAGCAGCGCTATAGCATTTATACAATTTATAGAGTCCCAAGTCCTCTTTTAGTCCATTATTACAGTATACTGGTGTGTTTTGTTTTTGACCAAACTTAAATGTAACTGCTGGCTGGTGCCAATGCTGTGTTCCCATGGACACACACTGTTTTCACTAAAAATATTACTATTTTGTGCTTTAGCACCAAGTTTCACAGCTAGTTCCCTACTTACTTTTCTATGTGGGGAGATCCGTGTGTCACATACCCCGGATCTTGTGCTTCCTATTCGGATCAGCCGTCCTTCTTGTTAAAATCTGTACACATGGGTAACTATTGGACTCACCCTTCAGTCGCCGTGGTCCGGGTGCCGCTCCTTCGCTCAGTTCCACTCACTGGATCAACGTTACAAACGGGATTTCCACTCCCAGATAGACAGCAAGCTCGGTAGTAGATTAGATTATAAAGTACCGTATATACTCGAGTATAAGCCGACCCGAGTATAAGCTGAGGTACCCATTTTTGCCTCCAAAATTAGAAAAACATGATTGACTCGAGTATAAGCCAAGGGTATACAGTAACCCTAATACCTTTCCACTGTAGATGTTTGGAAACTACATCTCCCAGCATGCTTGGTTGCTGGGAGTTGTAGTTTCCAACGACCTATAGTAGAAAGGTATTGGGGGTTACTGTATGGCATACTGTCCCCCACCCTAATACCTTTCCACTGTAGATGTTTGGAAACTACAACTCCCAGCATGCTTGGTTGCTGGGAGTTGTAGTTTCCAACCACCTATATAAGAAAGGTATTGGGGGTTACTGCATGGCATACTGTCAAGCTTCTTAAACTGCGTCTTCCTATTTGTCGGCGTGTGTCGCGAAAGTAGGAATTACAGAAGAGTGCGCCGGCGTTCGCAAGTTTAAATGGGAAGGGCAGGAGTTGGAGACTTTTAGGTCCTCACCCTGGGTACTTTCAAATGGATGAGGAGGGTCGTGGCTGAGGGGAGTATAGTTGTCCTTTAAAACCAGCATTTTGATGGCATTTAACAAAAAATAATGTTACAATTTTGGTAGATTAGTCATGGTCTGTAGATGCGCAAAACAGGTTGGCATTTACTCCGTCTCTTCCTATGTAAATTACACGAGGATGTCCAAACTTAAGATAGGGGAAAGGGGCAGTAACTGCAATGCTCCCAAAAAATAACAATTATGTGTAACAAGTCTCAAAAAACAAAATAAACGCAGCACACAGGGATCCAAAGGGGGGTGAGGGGGGGAGCTCCCCTGTGCATGCCTTTATTTTGTTTTTTGAGACTTGTTACACATAATTGTTATTTTTTGGGAGTCTTCAAGGAGAAGCAGGTACAGATAACACACAGACAGCTCCCACTATTCACTTTTCTGAACTTTCATCAGGAACTGAAGCACAAACATAAAGAACAGAGAAGAAAGGCAAGGATTCTTTTTAGCACTACACATGGCGGCAGCTTTTAGTTTGGGGCTGGACATGCCCTTTAAATTACAATTATCACTTTAAAGGGCATATACACCCTTTTAAAAAAAAATGTATATGTGGTAGGGCACCTTCCCCCAGCCCCAACTGCATTTTTAGATTTTCCAGAAAGTCCCCCGATAGTTACTTACCTTACCTCTTTCCCCCGCCGCACAATCCTGGCCCTCTGCTTGCACTGAACTGCAAGCAGGGGTCGGGACCGGCAGCCGTGTCCCTAATTGGCTGAGAGGCAGCCAATCACGGACGAGGCTGCCGGCAGTTCTGAATGCAAGAAGTAAAGTATGGGGGGAGTCTCTGGAAAATTGTATAATGCGGTTGGGGCTGGGGGAAGGCTATCTACTAATGGGCAGAGGGTTTTAATGGTAGGGGGAGGGCTTGCAAAACAGGAGGATGGGAGAGGGAGGGGGGAGGCCTGCAGTGTGCAGGACAAAATTCTCCCGGAGGAGAGACAGGAGGCAGAGTCCTATATGGACTCTGCTATCCTCCTGGTGGCCAGTTTTTCAGACTTTGGGGGGGAATCCAGGAGAATCATTTGGAGCTGGGATGTAAGGTAAGGATTTTATTACACTACAGAGTGGGGCCAGTAGTGGGGGGGGATTATAGTTTTGGGGGTGGACATGCCTTTTAAACCTTTACCCTCCCTTTTACTGTACTACGTGCGAGGAACTACAATGATAGATACCAGACTGTGATAGGTGACTGAACTGTAAGGGATCAGAGAGCTTTACTTTCTGTAAGCAATCAAATGTACCCACAGTGGTAAGGAACTAGCAAGTCAGACCCTTGCCTCTTTTAGGGGAAATGATAAAAGGTTAAATGAAAAGAATCCTTAGTCAATTACCCTACAATAAAAATGCTGATAATTATTGCACCATTTACAAGTAATTCTGTACCTGTGGAGCAGCGAGCCATCCAAACTTCTCTTCTAATTTATTCATGTCTCTATCAAAAGCATAAAGAAATCTGTAGCGAAGCATTTGATCATCAGCTAAATGGAACTGTCTTCTAGCGTAATGGTAGCTTTCCCCATTTCCTTTCCGTGGGAAATCTAACCATTCTGGATGCCCAAATTCATTACCTGCGTGTTTAAAGGGGGGCTACAGTCATTATTGGAATATACACAAAAAGAGAAAAGGCAAAAATGTAAAACAAACACATAATAGACCTACAGACAAATGACAGCAAAAGACTGAGGCCGATATCAGCACTTTAAAGCTTTATAACAAACATTACATTACAGTATACAGAGGTAACCAGTGCAGAGGCTTGTATGATAACTGATGAATAGTAATAAACACAAGAAAGGTGAATTCAATGCAATGCAAAGGTGCATATACTCTGGCGCATTGAAAGTATCCACAGCCAATAACTTGCTGCGACTGATTGTGGGATGAGGAATCTTAAAGATTTAAGATGAACCCAAGTTGCTGCCTGATGTTCTGTAACCCCTTTTTCTGCTTCCAGGGTTCTTCTGGTTAGCAGCTGTCAGCCATTAATATGATAAATGACATCACAGCCAATGACTGAATGCTATTCACCTTGCTTTTGAAAGGGGAGAAGAACATTTTAATAAGAACAGGTTTGTCTTACATCTGTCAGATTTTTAACTATTGGGGTTTGGAGAGTTAATTTACCTTGATATAATTGAAAATGCCCTTTAAGCTTTCCATATAGCACTTTGATGGAGATACACGCTATTGCTCAGCAGTGTTATTCATTTCCCCATGCAATAAACCAATATTGCATAAAAAAGCATGTAAAAAACCTGTTTTAAAGTCAAACTATACTTTGTGACATCATTTAGCATGGCTTTAAAGGGTATGTCCACCTCCAAAACTAAAATTTTATATGTTGTAGCAAATGGCCATTGACCTCGCAATAGTTAAGGCTCAAAGATCTCCTCAAATGTACTTACCAGTCTTCTTTCCCCGGCTGCCTTCTGCTTAACATCCATGCCTTTTCCATGCACGGAAGTCAAGCAGAAGAGTCTTGACCGGCATCTTCTCCTGTGATTGGCTAAGGCATCACGCCATATTGTACTTGTGTACAAGACCTAACTCAGCCATGCTACGTGTGCTTTTAATAGGTGTCCCTTTAAATAGATACACTATATATTGAACTGTGCTAAGATCAGGTTCATTTCATTATGCTACACTATGACATTTTTATCCATACAGCATAAACAAAACACACACTTTGTACCGTCCAACATTCCCCTTTAAAGAAGGTACTCCTTTGCCTTTAAGAAGGTAATAATGATACAGCTATTAAGAATGTGAAAAATCATTGAATCCCAGTGAACTACATTGCCCAGCATGTTCTGATATTTGAATGTTTCTGATTAAAAGGTGGGGGTTGAAATCAAACATGTGCAGAAAATGTTATGAAGGCAAAAATACTGTCTGGGAAGGGAAAATGTCAGTGTCAGCTTCTGGGAACAAACAGAAGGATAGATTATTCCATTTCGTTAAGGAACTACAGCTCATACAGTTTTCATTTGCCAATATTGGGAGGTAGGAAATACCAGTTCTATATCCCTGTCCATAGTGCTTTTCATTTAAAAAAAACTTTATACACATAATACTTATCCTTATAACGTGAGATAATAGAGGTTAAGGAATGGGCACCTGAGTGGAATCTTCCATGCTAAGACGGTTGCTGAGGCAAGTACTTTCCTTCTCAAACATTGTTTTTTTAATGGGTATTATTCTCCTTTAAATATTCCATTCCAATCAACAAAATGCAAAATCCTGGGCTGGAAAAATACTGAAGATAATTAAGTAACTGCGTAAATCTATGGAGAAATGTGCATGCTGTATCCATGCGTTTCCTCAATACACAGAACACTGAAGCATGGATAATTGAGAAAATGTCTGAGCAGACATACCAGTGAGATTTTCATCCCTTGCTATTACTAGTCACTTTTTGTAAAAGCCCAGGTAAAATAATATAGACAGACACAGTATACAGATATAAATAATAACCCCAGTTATATTTTATATATATATATATATATATATATATATATATAATCTCTATAAATACTGTGTTTGTGTCTATGTCAGTGTTTCTCAACTTTTTTATCTGTGGGGACCCCTTGAAACAATTTTCGTGTCTCGAGGAACCCCTACATAAAATAATGATTATATATTATTTTTCTTTGTCGGTCATTAAATCATCAAAATACATAATTTATACATAAATGATAGATCCATAAATGATCTATAAATAAATCACTGTTTTAAAAAAATGCACTCAATTCACCGCAGCGTGGGAACCCAAACATAAAAACATCACTTATTTTTATTTATCTCTCAGACATCATTTCACCAAACTTAATTCATACAGAACATATATATATATATATATATATATATATATATATATATATATAAAAATATATCTGTATTCATCAACATTTTTGTCAATCTCTTGAGGACCCCCATGTAACCTATGTAATATCTATAAATACTATAAATACTGTGTGTGTGTGTCTATATTATATATATGAAATATAATTGGGGTTATTATCTATATATTCTTTGTGTGTCTATATTATATACCGTATATACTCAAATATAAGCCAAGGTTTTAAGGCTTTAAAAAAAGCCGGAGAAAAAAAAATTGAACCTTGGCTCACCCACCCAGTCGGCAGAGGTGAAGACTGAAGACTGCCCAGGTAAGTGAACACTGAACTGGGGGGGGGCAGTAATCCAATACAGCAACCCCCAATACCTTTCCACTATAGATGTTTGGAAACTACAACTCCCAGCAACTAAAGCATGCTGAGAGTTGTAGTTTCCAATAATTTAGAATGGAAAGGTATAGGGGGTTACTATATGGGATTACTGTCCATTTAAAGGGCAACTGCCTCAAAACAATACAGAATCAGGATGGTGGTATCTATTGTTAAAACCATACAGAATCAGAAGGCAATATTTTAGAGGCTTTAGTTGCCCTTTAAATGAACAGCAGAATTCCCATACTGTATGGAAATTCTACTATCCTCATAAAGGGCACCTAAAGCCTCAAAATAATAGAGAATTTGAAGGCAGTAGTGGTCATAATTTCAACCCTTGGCTTATACTCGAGTCAATAAGGTTTTCCCGATTTTTGTGGCAAAAATAAGTACCTCGGCTTATACACAAGTATATACGGACACACATAATACAATACAGAAACACACAGTATAGATATTAACCCCAATTATATTTCATATATATAATATAGAGACACACACAGTATATATATAGTATATACTCAAGTAACAGGATTATACTCAAGTAACAGGATTCAACAAACAGGCTGTACAGAAAGGTATACATCTGTGTATGGGACATTTTTATGGGTCTGTGTGTGGGAGGGGCTGTGTGTGGGACTTTCTATAGGGCTGTGTGTGGGACTTTCTATGGGGCTGTGTGTGGGGACGTTCTATGGGGCTGTGTGTGGGGACTTCTATGGGGCTGTGTGTGGGACGTTCTATGGGGCTGTGTGTGGGGACTTTCTATGGGGCTGTGTGTGGGGACGTTCTAGTGGGGGGCTGTGTGTGGGGACGTTCTATGGGGCTGGGGACTTTCTATGGGGCTGTGTGTGAGGATGTTCTATGGGGCTGTGGTGTGAGGATGTTCTATGGGGCTGTGGAGTGGGGACGTTCTATGGGGCTGTGTGTGGGGACGTTCTATGAGACTCTGCATGGGGTTTTCTATGGGGCTCTGTATAGGGTTTTCTATGTGGCTGTCTACCCTCGGCTTATAATCGAGTCAATCAGTTTTACTGGTTTTTCAGGGAAAAAAATAAGTAACTTACCAAACTGAATGCTGTTGGACCAGCACTTGCATTATTTGCACTTTGTATTACTTGCTCTACCCTGTTATGTAACATATATGTTTCGACAAGGGCCGAAACGTTGCTTTTGTTGTACTTTGCACAATGTTTGTTTAAAAAGCACTTTAAATAAAAGCAAGAGGGTTGAATGCACTCCGCTTCAATAGTCAACTACCAGGGAGCCTACTCCTGAATAAGCAGATACATATTTAGGAAATTCAGAGCACTCAACTGGATTTTTCAAAATAACAAACAATGTTTATTGAAGTCACATCACATCAACACGTTTCAGTCCACCTGGGACTGTCTTCAGGATAACAGATACCTCATTTCCTGCTAGATTTAAGATAAGGTGGTTCACACAACAATTAACAATTAATTACCCACCCCCAGACCCACTGTGGTTACACATACCCTTGTAATGCACACATTGAAACATACATTAATTTTTATTAATGTGAGTGCTCCGAATTTATTTGTATAAATACGAAGGTTCGGAGTTAGGATTAGGCATAAGAGCCCCCCCCCCATAGAATTTCTAATGGATTTGTTGGAATTGATCCTAACCCATAATTATTTTCAGCTTGTGGGAGCCTTCTATAGACAGATATCTGGCACAGCGATGGGGTCCCATGTGGCCCCATAGTTTGCCAATATCTTAATGGGAAAATTTGAACGTGAACATATTGTGGCTCAAAATAAGGATTTCATCAAGGTATACATTACGTATATTGATGATATGTTGTTATCATCATACCATTGGACCAAAACGCGTAGAAGTATGGACCTGTATTAAGGTTTAATAAAGAGTTTGAAGTCCATGGAGTGCTCCGATTCAAGTTTGTACTGAATGTTGTGGAGTTACGGCAGCACCCGGGCAAGGAGCCAGGAACGGAGTGCGACTATCACCAGCATCCAGGGGAACCAAATAGCCTGCAAGTCTGAGAATAGACCCAGGCAATTCTGCCACACTGTGTGGTTCAAACTAAAAATGCTATGTGCATACTTATTAGTATTCACAACAGCAAGTTCCACATTTATAGCTGCTTATGTTATGACTTGGGAGCACAGGATACTGATTAGCTTTATAGATTAAGATGAGGTGGGGTTAAAGGTGCTAAACACTCCCCACAGAGTATAAAATGAAACAGAGCCTTCTTATAACAGAAGTTACCTCACAGCATCATGTTATTTTTATAGTATTGCCCTAATAATCTAACATATAAAATATTTCTTACTGACCTATCACATGTTTGAAAACTACAACTCCCAGTGTTCTCCATTAGCAGTAAGTTTCTCCTTTATGTCCATTGGCTAACGAATATATACAGATGCAATACAGCCTAATGATATAGAGCATGGATGTTGAACTTTTCAATCGAAACAAATATAAAGATGCACACTATCTCTGTGGTTCAATAATTTATTGTGAGAACAACATACATACAACGTTTTAAAGACCACACTGCCCCCTCTTCAGGTATGTTAACTGAAGAAGAGACAGTGGTCCCGAAGTGTTGTATGTATGTTGTTCTCACAATAAATTATTGAACCACAGAGATAGTGTACTCCTCCATATTTGTTTCCAGTCACAGCCCTAGGAGTATAGGGTAGGAGGATTGCACCTACTTATTGTCTGGCAAACAGCCAACGGCAGTGTGCTGGAGTGCTCTTTGGACTGTGTTGAACTTTTCACATGTTTAAAAACTACAACTCCTAGCATTCTCTGGCTGCACTTGAATATGCAAGTGATCCACCTGCCCTTCCCTTACATCAATAGCTATTACACTATTGGTCTAGGGAAGGATTATTTAGGTCACTTCCGGCAATAGGAGTCATGAACTTTACTAAACTTGCCCTCCCTTTCCTATTGCATCTGCCAGCTAGAATGCAGGGGGTCCAAGCGTAATAAACCTACAAATCTGAGAATAGACCCAGAGAATCTTGCCACAATGTGCAGTTCAAACTAAACAGCACCATTGGGTGACCTGTGACTCTTAACCAGATTTACATGCTATATCCATACTTATTAGTAATTACCACAGCAAGTTCTGGATTTACATTTGCTATGGGGTTAGGACTTCTGACCACAGGATACAGATTTGCTTAATAGCTTAAGATGAGGTGGGGTAACAGGAGCTAAAAGCTCTCCAGGGTATAAAATGAAAAAGAGCGTTTTTTAACAGAAGGTACCTCACAGCCTCATGTTATTAGAATAGCATTACCCTAATAATCTAACACATTTCTTATTCCCAGGTTACCTAGAGAAATGGGCGGGAACATGCAAAGTATTATCCTTTATCCTTAAGTTTAGTTGGAAGCTGCAGCTTTCAAAAAAAACTAATGCCTTTTTTTTTTCTTTCTAGGACCCTCCAGAGATTACCTTTTCTGCTTTAAAGGGTCACTATACTCACTCAAACAACTTTACATTATCTGAAACTACAATGTGAGAGAAGTAAAATGTTGGTACTTCCATATTTATCTGTGCTTGCTTTTTCATTAAATTATTAATGTTTAGGGAGTGCTCCTAATCCCCCCCACACTCCCTTACTCACTGCCTTCTTGTAGTGTCTGCGACACTTATAAGTTCTGCACAGCCTCACCATGGACCCTGCTCTGCTTACACATCTCCCCCTCCCCCTGCCTTCTTTTCTCTGCGGATCCTCTTAATTGTTGCAGAAAGTGTGCTGGCAGGAAGCTAAAGATGCTAGTAAGAGGTCATTAATGGGTCACGTATTACAATCTCTGCTTCTGGAGTGACAGGTCTTTGTAAATTCTGTGATTAAAATGATGATTTCTCCAGATCTACAGCTCACATTTAAAATCCGAAAAAAGGTATAATTATTGGTATAATTTTTTAGAGTAAATAGATACCCTTTAAGTTTGCTGAAATCTTGCATCTGTTTATGTGACCGAGTAGCTCCGCCCCTCTGAGATTCCCTGGTTCCCAGATCTTCAGCAGTCACAAAAGGTAATTCTCCTGCTTCCCAGCAACATGTCAGCAAACTTAAAGCAGCAAAGGTAGGCTCTGGAGGTTCCTAGAAAAAGAAAAAAAAAAGCCATTCATTTCTTGAAAGCTGCAGCTTTCAACTAAACTTAACATTAATTTTAAGGCATACTTATCCTTTAAGGACTTGCAAGCAAGCACCTTCATCCCAACCATTAATAGTGGCTGCCAATTCAAATTGTTGTAGCCAATCAGTCTGTTCCCAAGTTTCCCCATTAAATGGATCAGGTTTAAAATTAGGTTTGGCAAGTGGGCCTGGTAGAGCTACTGAGTCTAATTAGGGCATTTCATCTGCAGGTACAGGGACAGGAGGATTGAAATCAATACTATCAGTAGTAGCCTCCATATCTTAATAAAGAGATCAAATATACAGAGAAAAATGGGAGAATAAATGGTATGTTATGAAAGGAACTGTAAACGTAAAAAAATAAGCGTTTGCCAATCGTTTCTATTATTCACAGGGAGGTGAGAACGCTTATTCTCACCTCCCTGTGAATAATAGTTTGCTCAGGGGACACAGCGGCACTTAACTTACCTAGCGCTCCACTCGCAAGTCCTTCTGATCTGACAGCCGCGCTGTCCTTCTCTCCCGATCGCGCACCTATCTTTTGTATTGGCGCACATGCACCAAAGATAGGCGTGTGGTCAGGAGACAGGGGCAATGCGGCTGTCAGATCAGAAGGAGCGAGTGCAGCGCCAGGTAAGGTAGGTTCAGCTGTGTCCCCTGAGCAAACTATTATTCACAGGGAGGTGAGTATAAGCGTTCTCACCTCCCTGTGAATAATAGAAACGATTGGCAAACACTTATTTTTCAGGTTTACAGTTCCTTTAACCAAACCTTTCCATGAATCCTAGCAGTTTGCTCACCTCAGGTCCATAACTATTTTTGCTGCTGACTTAAATTAATTTTGCAGAATGTTTATATCTCTGTATTATCAACCTGTTAAACGCTCTATTTTCTGCCCTACATATCGTACAATAACCTTGCAGTGAAAGCTTGTTACAACGGCAAGCCAGATCGCAGTTAACACATTATAGATTACGCTCTGCAGTGTCTTTACACGTAAGCCTATTTTGCTATCCAATCTGTTTTCTAAAAATAAATATGCAGAAGTAGTCACATAAAAGGCACCTCCCTCTCCCAAATCTCGCCTTATAAAGAGATCCATTATCCTAGGGATTTCCAAAGAGTTGTCCTTTAGATGTTTGCAAACTAAAACTCCCACCATTACCTGGGAGGTGAAGTTTGCAATCATATCCCCCGGCTTTAGCCAAATGGTATTTAGAAAAAGAGTTCACATACAAGAAGGGTAAAAAAAAAAAAAAAAAGGTCTTGTTAGATCATGTAGCATATTGTCAAGACTGTAAACCACATTCTATGTCGGGCAATTTACATGTTAAAGGGCAACTGTGGTCTCAAAACAAGTTAGGGTTAAATGAAAGCATGCAGTATATCCTTTACATTGTGCCAACAATCACATCTCTGGCTGGAGCCTGTGAGAAATTACATTGGGGTGAATGTTCAAACTTCCTGCTTCCAGTAGGTTGAGTGATGTCACCTGACCTCTGCTGGCCCTTTTCCCCTGGGGGAGAAGCATGCTCAGTTAAGACTTATTGCTGGGGAAAACAGGAAGTACCTGAGGAAAAAATTGACAGTTGAGATGGGGAGCCTATTAATGCAGACAGGCTGGTCACATTTCTACAAGATGGTCACATGGCTAAAAAATGAAGGAGTTCAACCAGCAAGTTACATTGCTGAATCTTTCCAGCAATAACTTCTCACAAATTTTATCTAGAGATGTGATTTAGGTTTTATTTTGAAGTTGTGATGGGAGGCTTTTTATATAATTATTACTGGTTTGGAAGACTTTGAGACCACAGTTACCCTTTAAGCACAACAGATGGGCAAAAGCACAGAAGAAACACAGAGAGATAAAAAGAGGTGGCAGTGCTGAGATCTAAATGAGAAAAGAGATAGACACAGATGGATCACTAGGTACCTAAATGATTTCTCAAGCTGTTCCACATACTTATCTCCCTGAACATCATCCAAGATTAATTCCAAGGTTGTAATTTTATCGAGCTGGTCCAAGATAAATTGAACTGCTCAGAGATAACTATCTCCCTAAAGTTCAACTTATCCTGAGAAATATTAATCACACCTGTGGGTACAGTTTCCAGATACAAATGTGTGGGAACCCATGAGAAAATGTTTATATCATTTTTGATATCTAGTGCTCCTCCGATATAAAATAAATATAATATAACATATGAGGGAGGAGAACAGCAGGTGGAAAGAAAGCAAGTAAAATGGAAAACTTAAAAATGTGTTAAAATGTATGTGTAACAAACATGCATACTTATGCATAAAGTTATCTACAAAAGTCCCTTCAGAGACATCTTTAACATTTCTAAATATTGCGAAAATGGTGTTCCACTTCCAAAATATTAAAAAAGTTTTTTAGGCTTGACATGCCCTTTAATTGCCCATTACAGGAAAATAATCATGGTACCATTGGTGTTGTTTGCGTACATCATCATCTAATCTTACAATTCAGATGTATAAATTTTTCTACTGAGTACAGTTTTGCTGTAATTGGAATCGTGACAGTTGGTATGTGAAAATTGCATGGTGGGAAATACCCCCTCACAGTGCTGACTCACATGCTTGACTTTACAAAAAGTCATGTCAGATAGAAGGAGGAGTCAGTGAAGAGTGGGAGAGGGATACTTAGGCTGAGCAAAACAAGTACTGGAGCATGCAGCTAAACTCACACCTCAGAGTAAGGGATACTTGCATATATTTATTTATAGATCAAGATGAGGAGGCCAAGTATTTTGTTTAGAATAGTTGCCTTTTTACATAATACATAAGGCTCTGGCATTTCAATAGGGAGGTGCAGTGGCAAGAATCTATATAATCCGTCACTAAGTGATGTCACTGAGTGACTTTTCATTGCCCTTCCCCATTTCTCTCTCCCTGCCTGTATTAGTAATGTAGATAACAAGCCCATTTTTGTACACTGAATGACTGACTGAATTACTGTGCTGATAAGGAGGAGCGAGCTGCAGAGACAATTAGGAATCACAGGAATATGCTCACTCCTCCTTATCAGCACAGTAATTCAGTCAGTCAGTGTAACGAACCGGAACAGCACAAGGTGAGAGCCGATGTTTATTGTCTTCTTTTAGTTTGAGATAGAAATGGCAGTTAACTATTTGTATTTACAAAAACGGGCTTGTTATCTACACTTTTAATATATGGAGGGGGGAGACAGAGCCTGTGCTGAATTTTACTTACCTTATGTATTATAAGGAATAATACCCTACCTACAGAATAATATACGGATATTACTTCACCTCGGAGTTACCTGACCTGTATAAAAGCACTCGGCCTAACGGCCTCATACTTTTATATGGCGTAATATCCTTATATTACACTGTAGGTAGCGTATTATCCTTTATATATTGTATCAAAGCATCATATCTTCAGTGTTGTGAAAAGATACAATAAAATATTTACAAAAATGTGAGGGGTGTACTAACTTCTGTGAGATATATAAAACAAAAAGGGGAATTTTTATCATGGGGTTATAATGGCCCATTTAACACTATAATATCTTCTGTGCTAAAACAAGCAATACGTGATACTTAATGTGGCCACCTAGCTGAGAAATAATGGAGAAAGTGAATCGAGTGAACATAAAGCTAAAACAATAACATGCTGAAGTCTTTGTCTTCGTATTGCAACCTTTACACTCAATTATAGGCATGAATGGATGGATGGAACTGCCATGAAAAAAGAAGACAAATAAATCATACTAGATCATGTAAAAACCCTTCCCAGCTACTGTATGAACTAAAGCCACATGTTAAGTGAAGAATAACTCTCTGGTTATGTGAAGCGTAAAACGAATTACAGCATTGCTTGCATGTCAACTGTATAGCTATCATTGCTACTATATACCCCCAAATTTTAACTATTGTTTAGATGCCACTGTAATATTTGCTGGTAACGTACCCCAAAAGAGAGTGTTCTATTTATACATGGAATTAGGAATTTACTGTAGAATATATTTTTGTGATTAAATAGAGCACGGGGCTTATTAAACCATAGCAACCAATAAAAAGTTTTTGTCCTTGTTTTCAACCTGCAGAAGGACAGTTTATTATTACTCCAATTGGCTCCAAGTATGAAGGTGTGTCCCTCTTATTCCATAAACAATAATAATCTTGAACAAAATGGACATTGGTAGAAATACCGTACTCGAGTATAAGTCGATCCAAGTATAAGCCGAGGTACCTATTTTTACCTGAAAAATTTATATAGAAAACTGATTGACTCGAGTGTAAACCGAGGGTAGAAATTATGACCACTACTGCCTTCTGATTCAGTATTGTTTTGTGGCTTAAGTTTCCCTTTAAATGGACAGCAGAATTCCCATACATGAATATCATACAGTAATAGCCAAATCCAGTACCAGTAACCTCCTCCAGGTGTTTGGAAACTACAAATACCAGCATGTTTTGTTGCTGGGAGTTGCAGTTTCTAAACATGTGGAGTGGCAAGGTTCAGTAATCTTTTAATTAAGCTTATCATCATTTACAATTCTCCTGACCCCCATATTGTAAAGGGCACTCTGACCCCATATAGTAAAGGGCACTCTGACCCCCATATAGTAAAGAACTCTTTGACTCCAATAGTTAAAAATGTCACCTGAGAGTTGTAGTTTCAAGCTGGTCATTTGCACTAAACTAGCAGCTGTTTTTTGCCCCAAACTGAGGAGACCCATCAGATTTACAGCATCCAGATGAGCAGTGACAGTGCTGAGTGAGTCCAGCAGCCAGACTACAGGAAGCAGGAAGTGTAAAGGCAGATCAGCTCCTATAACTTTCTAAGCAGGTTAACACAGCGCCACCTACTGGTTACTATCCGCAATTGCAGAGTTTGGATCTAAATTAAGACTTGACCAAGTTAAGGTTAGGTTTTCAGGCTAACTTTAAAGCCTGAAAAATTCGACTTATACTCGAGTATATACGGTACCTAAAGAAAGGGGCTCAGCTTTTTGCAAGCTTGCAATTTACAAAACGTTCAACAAATAAAAAGGTATCACTTATCGTCAACACAAAAAACGCACTTCTACTTCAACTTACACCATAAATAAAATAAATCAGCTGTGATGGTTTACCATGATCCTTAAAGGAATAGTTCACTCGAAAAGTGAGCTATTCCTTTGTTATATTGATTGAAGTCCAGGAGGTTAAGGAGCTATTCCTTACCTCCCGTTCTTCAATCAAGGCATAGCTCCTTAACCTCCCGAGCTTCAATCAATGAAGTAAAGGAAAAGTTCACTTTTGCAGTGAACTATTCCTTTAAAGAGTAGTCCAGTATAAAGAATGGTATTTATTAATGATAGATACCCTGTCAGGTATAATAGCATGACTAGAAACTGCATTATACAGTACAAGAAAATAGAGGACAGAGGTATTTGTAAAATATATATATCATTTACCAGGAACAACACTTTATTGATCCAAATAGGATAAAATGATGCATTGGGTTATAAGGATTCCTAGAAATGAATCATCTTCAATTTACCATGGGGATGGGATACTGCATATAACAGGAAGGAAGATTTTTGTTTACTGCAACAGAAAACAGCTCAGCAATTTGTAATCACTTGCATTTATTATATTTATACACAAGGTCAAAACAACATTGGGAAATCTTACTTATTAAGAGGGACAGCCAGGTTTCTGTTAAAATGTCCTATTTCCCAGATAACAATTATAGCTAGTAAAGTCCTTCTCTGCTGTAAGAATAAACCCAGTGTGTAGATGTTTCACTGGTGTAGTGTCCAGCTGAGCTATTATAATGAGCTCATTTGAGTGTAAAAAAATGGTCAGCACTCATGAATTTTAGAACTCTCTTGGTTCATAAATACATGTGATATGCTAATAAATTTAGACATGACATACACTAGTTACAGATTTTTACACCCAACTGGTGAAAGTATATTTATCTATGTTGGCAGTGACAAGTTTAGATGGACAATATCAGGTATTGTATCAGCTTCCTATGTATGAGCCTTTACACTGTACCACCTTATACTATGTGTAAAAGTTTTCTATATGGGTTCACTACTTTAGAGCCCTATTCAAACATTTGTTTATATACCTACTTAAAGAGGAACTGTGGTCTCAAAAGGAGGAGTGGGAAGGGGCATAGGGGTTTTTAAAGGGTCTGCAAGTAGGGGGGGCATGGGGGCTCACAAGGAGGAGGTGACACAGAGAAGCGGGAATGTCACATGGTTTCAGAGCAGGAAATCTGGTGATGCTGCTACCATATCAAAACATAAAAATTTCAAATCTTCAAAACTATGTAAAAAAAAAAGCAAAACAATGAAAGTAAAATTGCAAAAATATTCAGAAAAGCAATACCTGTGAATTTAACTAAAGTAATTTTTGGACCACAGTTACCCTTTAATAAAATAACATGACACATTAGCCACTGTCTGAGCATATAAAGTGTATAAGAAAGTTAGTAATCATCTTAAACTGAAGTATGAACAATCAACATTTTGAGAGCAATCGAATGCTGTATCAAGGGTCCTATTATCTCCACACGTTTATTTAAGCATTTAAGTAAGTATCAAACATTATAATACAAAAAGTCAGGCACTTTGTAACAATGAACACGCAAGAAACAATTTGTGAACCCAAAAGCAGCCTTCTGGGGCGACTCTTTACCACAAGGCAATTGTAAAACGGCAATTATTGCCAAAGTATTCTATACAGCAACAATAAAATAAGAGTCCTTATTAAAAGAAGTGCACTGACTCAGTACGAGAAACGTGAGTTTCAGCCTTTACATAAAAGGAAATATATGCAGTTGTTCATTGAGAAGGAAGCAATTTTCCATTTCACTCCTCATTTTCTTGTCAGTGGGAACTAGCCCAGAACAGCAGGAAGCGATGAAGAAATGTTAAATTATTTTCTTGCTGTCTGTTGTTTGGAGCACATTACTTATTACATCTTCAGTATTGTATTCACTTTTGTCATGCTTGCTACATCGAGATGATTATTTTTTTTTTATCATTTATTAAAGTCTCTAAACCTATATGCTGCATGTTGCTAAATTTTCAAAAGTCCAACCACATAAATTTACTGAGAATTAGGGCACTGCCACACAGTTCCGCACACAATCGCCTGTGATTTCGTGTGCCATTTTGATGCATTTTCGCTTGCGTTTTTTCTTTAGAGATAGAAAAACGCATGTGATTGCGGGAAAAAAATGCAGATCGCAAACGCATGTGCATCGCACCTGAAAAAAGCGCATTTTCGGTGCGTTGCCGCAATGGCAATGTTTGGAATAAACGCATGTACAATCGCATGCACAAACGCAGCAAAATCGCACTAGTGTGGACTAGCCCTTAGAGAGATTCCATCTAACACTAAAAAGGAACAATAGAATATGAGGCTTTTTGAAAGAGCAGCAAACTCAATTTTTTATACTCCAGAATCTGAAAACAACCCCCCTAAAAACCCCAATAAGCTATAAAATCCCACTTCAGTAAATTGTATTAAAATAAATGTAAGCCTGTTAAGAACTGGATGAAGTATCTGTGTGTATGTGCAGTGTCAGACCACACCTCCTGACCTAAGTCACATGCTTCCTTGCTTTATCTGTCCTGTAAAAGGATTGGCTAGAGATTATTAATGGGTGTGACCAACTGTAATAAGTTTCTGCCATAGCTAAGGACTGAGCATGTGCAGAACATATTGGTCGTTGATCAAACTGTGTGATACTAGAATGATGTGAAGTAAAGCACAAAATGTTATTTAGGTAAATTTCCCAGCGCCTGTATCACAATGAGAGGTAAGACACAGATTACTGGTTTTATATCAAGATGTTCTTTCTTCTGCTTCAGTGTTGTGCGGTGGCTTTAGTAGTCCTTTAATGAATGGATTTTCGACAAATGCAGGGATCTCATAGCATTTGCCACTTTGGGTGGCTTATTAGTAAGGAATAGCTCTCTGTGTTATTTCCTTATATGCCTTTTCGGGGTTGCTGTATTCTACTGTAGGTATCAATTTTAAAACAACCTTTCCAGGCAAGGCATTTTGCAACCTTACTGCCCACACAGTGAAAAACCATTTACATTGCTAAAGTTGAAATTGCTTTTCGTCAAGTCTACAGCGGATTTTAGTCCCTTCTAAATGTTTCCATCATTAGTTAGTGGCAAGTTTGACTCGTATACAAACAGATGGCAGTCCTTACCTATAAAATTGAGATACCCTTCCCCTCCAAGCGCATGGGTTAACAGGCGTATCATTTTATGTAGCTGAATTCCTCGGTCAATGACTGCAGTTAGTGGGGATAATACACTCATGTTTGTGTACATTTCAGCATCCATTAACCAAAATGCCAAAGTCTTATCTCCAACAAGTGCCTAAAAAAAAAAAAAATTCTTAACATTTTTTTATTTAAAGGAGAACTAAACCCAATTTTATATACTCCAGAATCAGAAAACACCCCCCTAAAAACACCAATAAACTATAAATGCCACTTTAGTAAACTCTGTTAAAGTAAATCAAAGCCTGTTAAGAACTGGATGAAGTATCTGTGTGTATGTGCAGTGACAGACCACACCTCCTGACCTCAGTCACATGCTTCCTTGCTTTATCTGTCCTGTAAAAGGATTGGCTAGAGATTATTAATGGGTGTGACCAACTGTAACAAGTTTGTGCCATAGCTGAGGACTGAGCATGTGCAGAATATAATGGTCGTTGACCAAACTGTCTGATACTAGAATGCTGAGAAGTAAAGCACAAACCATATGTTATTTAGGTAAATTTCCCAGCGCCTGTATCAAAATGAGAGGTAAGACACAGATTACTGGTTTTATATCAAGGTGTTCCGCCTTCTGGTTCAGTGTTGTTCTGTGGCTTTAGTTGCCCTTTAAATATAAAATTAATATCTTACAAACTTATGCTAAACAATGGGATTTAGCACCAACGTCCTAGACACCCCATAACCTTTATGCACTATATGACAACCATCTCACCAAAGATGTATTCATACAGTAAAAGTCCCTAGCAGGGTATCATATATATATATGAGCTATGCAAAAGCAGGGACATAGAATGATGTCCAATTAATATCATAAAGATGTTATAGTATAGTATTTGAGGTTGAATAAAGACATACAGTATGTATAACTAGTCCCTCCTACTCAGCAATACTCATATATCCTGCCTAGCAGTTGATCCAGAGGAAGCAAAAAAAAAATCCTTAAAAAAAAAATCCTTAACGACTCCAAGTGTTATGGTTCCAATCCCATTCTATAAGGGACATGTATACCAGCATCCAACAAAAATACATATACTTTCTTTGTATTGTCAGCTGTTTTTTTGTTGTTGCCGTTGAGACTTTTGCAGGTACTGATTTGCGTAGCTGCCAGTTGTGGACCTATATAGCTCCTAGTCTCTTGTCAGTTTTACATGATAAAGGGTGTAGTACACAGAGTTTGTAGGAGATCTTCAATTTCTCGAGTTAAACAACAGTTAAGAAGAAAATTCTTAATGTGCCTTTGTACAGCTATGCATATATAATATCAGGTTAGCATGGGCTTTACACTTTAGTGGCAAACATAATGCGGTCACCAGCTGTAACCCTGTAAAAGACATCTAAGCCTCCTTTGAACGTTGATTGGAAAAACATCTTATTGATTGGAAAAAAAACAAAACAGAAATTGTGTTTACCTTAAAATTATGATAATCGTTAAAATTCACATATTTTTGCTACAAGCAGATACATTATTTAATCTTTTTATTTTAATAAATACATGACCAAATATATTTTTTTTTTCATTTGTTTATCTAGGTTTCCCCTCCAACTACTTCAAGGACTTCTTTGAAAATCTGATAATATTCACATTCACTTAAAAATATAGAAAACATTAAAGGGTATCTCCACCCGAAAGAAAAAAATTGGTATAAGGTATGGCAACCCCCCAACAATATATTTACAATATAGCGATGCAGCCGCCGAAGGATCTAGAGGGAGGGAGGGAGGGGAGAAGAGCTCCACTGCACGTGGCAGAGTCCTCTCAGAGGAGCAAGTGACAAATATGGACTTTCATTAGGCCCTGCAGGACAACCATAAAGGAGCAGAAGAGAAAGGTAAGGATCTTTTAACACTGCACAGTGGGGCAAATTTTAGTTAGCAGGGTGAACATGCCCTTTAAACACCACTGTAATAAACTGTATTAATGTCTGTACATAACTAGTACAATAAAGATTACCTGATCATGGCTTTCTGCATATGCAATGCATTTTTCATTGTATCTTCGGTTGGTTAGTGTGTGCACTATATTGCCCATGTTCCAGTCTTCATCCTTAAGCTCTTTCAAGATCTGAGGTGAAGGCAGTTTAAATATCTGTCAGTTTCATTGTTTTGAACATCACACTTTTCCCCCAGTTACATAAACAGCACCGCGAGCTTTAGATCTATTTCAAGGCTTGATCAGACCTCTAAAGGCCCTTCGAAAATACAGAATTCAAAGTCATTTTAGAAATGTTTCCAGGTTTTCGTTCACAATTCACTCTTTTTTTGTATAGTTCTATAAATAAACAGCATTTTATAACATCAGTTCCCTATTCCCCGTCAAAATCTTCTGTACAAATCCAACATTTGTAAGAAAGATGAGTGAACATTGGTTTAAATGTTATATCAGGACTTTATTTTTATTTTTTGCAAAGCACTGAACATTTTACGACAGTCTTTAGGGTTATTTATCAGCCCTCATTAGGAGAGCTTGCAATCTAGGTAACTTATCACACATGACACAGCCTATCATTATGCTAGGGTGATTGGGAGATGAAACCAGAGGAACCTCATCGAACACAAATCAGAATAATTCCTTGCAGATGATGGGTGGATCTGAACGTATAGCTCAGTGACGCACAGGATCAATGCCAACCACTCCATGTTGCCTACTGAAAGATTTAGACCTGTGATTGTGCATATGGATTTTCCAGTATAAATATGCATTAGGAATACAAATGTCTTGTTTAAGGGATACATTTCTAAACAGAGAAATCTGGACAGGGATGTCTTCAGATTCTGTTCCAAGCCCTAACCTGATAAGACGCGATCATTTCAGTTATTTAGTTAAAGACAAGCTCACCTGGCTGTCATTGATGGACCCTGCCTTTGCAGCACACATGATTAAATCACTACACACAAAGGGCAGAATACTAAGCCCTGAGCTGGCCATATCCACAGATTTTGTATGGAGAAACACATAGGAGCCCTCATAGAAGTGTCACCTTATAATAGATATCTACAAATACAATTTCCAATTGTGTTCCTCAGACTGTATTTGTATCTGGAGGAAACCAATGCAAGCACAGGGAGATCATACATACAGGGCACTAGTGCTGCAGAATAACAGTGACAGGAATAGTGTAACTGCACTATGGCACAAGAATATCTCATCCCTTCACTTATCAGGGAGATTCTCTCCCTGGATAAAGCACAGTGAGCATGCCCATGCCTTAAAACAGGGGAGGGGGCTGACACTAGGGCCTTTGTCTACTGGGAACAAAGATTCATTTTATTATATATAATGGCAAATTAAGAATTGGTTTAATCAGCAGTTGGTTTATAAAAAAAAATTTTACTCTAAAGATTTCCTTTAAAGTGTCATGTACTATAAATGTTCATATTTTACAAGTTAAACATAGCACATAGATTTAATTATTCTAAATCCGGCGTGTCAAACTTGCGACCCTCCATATGTTTGAAAGCTACAATGCTGGGGGAGTTTAACAGGGTTATTCAATAAAAGTTCTTATCCTTTAAAATGGTGCTAATTTTGCCCCAACCAATCAGATTTTAGCTTTCAAATGTTAAATAAGATCTGATTGGTTTGGGCAAATCAGATTTTATTGAATCTCCCTGTAAGTTTTTAAACATTTTTTGGGCCGTAAGTTTGACATCCCTGATCTAGATTTTACTTTTAACCTCTTTAGAGAGTTAGAAACAGCGATATATGTGAAGTTTCATCAAGTCAAACTAGCTGACAGTTGCTTTATATTTATTTCAATCCTTTTTAAAAATGTGCAATAAACACACTGTACAAATAGATGGATGCCAGAACTAAAAGCATTTGACCTCAATCTATTTGCCTCATGCCATAAAGCTGGACAGATGTAAATTGATCAGATCTTTTTAAAACACATTTATTACTAAACAGATAGGGCTGAAATCAGACCTTATTAAAGTAGACTCCTTTACAGGATACTGGGAACTCCCAAGACAATGCAAAGTATTGTACACATCAAAACATTAAAATTATTGGAGCAGAATGGAGCAAAAAGCCAGTTTTCAAAATACCATAGAATTAAACTATTAAGATGCACACCGCCCAATTTAACAGCAGCTGCAGTGCAGGTAAAGATGGTTAAAGTTATTCCAATGCACTTTAATATCGGTTAAGCCCGACTTACACCTTTGTTTGCGTGGCTGGACAGGTATCACAAAAGACACGCAGGCAGCTGCCGCAAGCTATTTATTACTGGCATTGCGGCTCTTCCTTTAGGCGTTTATTCATGGTAAAGTTGGCGGTACAGGGATTGGTTTTAGTTAAACATTTCTTTAAATTAGTTAAAAATCAATGCTAGCTCACCCATTAGATGATTTGCAATAACAGATTACTATGGGAAAGTCCAGATTTATTTTAGGATTAAATTTAAGAATCTGCATCACGTGGTTATCTCCTTTCCCCCATATTCAGTAAATGTATCTACATTTTCTCTAGTCAATTAAATAGCAGGTACATTGTAACTGATACCTTAGCCACTTCCTGCTGGCTGAGGGTGGAATAATGAAAACACATGCTTGTGCTGGTTTAATCAGCTCCACCAGGTAAGAAGGGGGCACCCATAGCAGACTAAAGGGGAGGACTGCAATGCTGATACCCCTTGTTAATGGGTTAATGCCGTTACACATGGCATTAACGGGTTAATGTCTTTTCCTTGGTTATGCATGCTACGATTTCGGTGTATCCGAGTAATATGTATACTTTTAATACTGGTTTCCAGAAATGGGTTTTTTTGCAGTTTTCTAACCTGAATTTCACTAAATTAAGTGCACTGACTTTTTGAAGCACACACAGCGTTGTAAAGAGATTTACCTGAATCCATTTGTCAGGCACAGCCATGGCAAGACGATAATCAAATCCAACACCACCTTGTGATGTGGGGCAGCAGACAGCAGGCATTCCTGACACATCCTATAGAAAGCAATAACGTTCATGATTAGGCACCATTCTCAAAGGAAGATCTCCGTCTAGCTAGGCTGAAAAGGAAAGTTTTAAGTTGAGCTTTCACACTTTTATTTACTGGTTTCCTAAAAAGTCATAGAGTATCAGTAAATGCTACAGCTTTGACTGCTTATGCAAAGCAGCCAGGAGTACTTTCAATAGCGTACCCTTTACCAGGGATATAGCTCAAATCAAACCAATCAAATGACAGAAATATAAAAACCTTTATTTTCACATTCCCTTCTATTAATGAGCTGTTTAAGTCTTAGTTTTACTTAAAGGGAATGTCTATCCCCCAAACTATAATTTAACCCACTACTGGCCCCACTAGGTAGTGTGTAAAAATCCTTACTTCACATCCCAGCTCCATATGGTTCTCCTGTAGTCCCCCCTGGCCAGCAGGAGGTTAGCAGGGTCCATATAGGACTCTGCTTCCTGTCCCCCCTCCAGGAGAAGTTTGGCATGAGCACTGCAGCCATTCTCCCCCTCCCTAACCCTCCTGATTTTGTCTCCCTCCCCCTACCATAAAATCCTTTTTATATAATTTACTGCTCCTTCCCCCAGCCCCAACCGCATAACTTTTATTTTACAGAAAGTGCCCCGATCTTTATTTACCATGCCTCTCTCCTTCGCTGGTCTGAACTCCCGGCAGCCGTGTCCGTGATTGGCTGAGAGGCCCCCGCCCCCTGCTTGCATTTCCGTGCAAGCAGAGGGCTGGGTCAATACGGAGTAGATAGAGGCATGGTAAGTAAAGATTGAGGAACTTTCTGTAAATAAAAGTTATGCGGTTGGGGCTGGGGGAAGGAGCAGTACATTATATAAAAAGTTTATTACAAAGGTGGACAAGCCCTTTAAGTAAATTTGACATAAAAGCACAACTACCAAACCATACCTCAGCTATTGTAATGCACTCTGGGTAAAATGAATGTATCATGTGATTTGCCATCATTAGGTACACAAGAGAGTCTTCATCCACTTGAAGTCCAAAATATTCATTATAATCGCCAGAAAACCCACAGCCTGAAAGTTAAAGAAGATCAGTTTTTACCAGTTCATTTGTAACTTTAAAACTACCCCATGTGTTCTTAAATGAACACAGAAATGAAAATTCAAGTTTAATTGACATTTTCTAAAATGCAGATCCCAGCACATGACTTCTCCTTATTTACAAAGGTTCTGGGAACGATCATTGGCACTAAAGTGTACAGGAGTTTTTGCTGACAAAGCTCATTGTTTGCATGGGTTGGATAACCAGGCATTGTTGTTCTAGATTAGCAATACAATCCAGAGTCACTCTAGCACACTGATGTTGGCTGCTTGCCAGGCACTAGGTAGGTGCAACCCTCCAAAGTCCCATACCCAGCCCCATAGAAAGTCCCATACCCAGCCCCATAGAAAGTCCCATACCCAGCCTCATAGAAAGTCCCATACCCAGCCCCATAGAAAGTCCCATACCCCAGCCCCATAGAAAGTCCCATACACAGCCCCATAGAAAGTCCCAACACAGCCCATGAAGTCCCTATACACAGCCCCATAAGTCCCATACCCAGCCCCATAGAAAGTCCCATACACAGCCCCATAGAAAGTCCCATACACAGCCCCATAGAAAGTCCCATACACAGCCCCATAGAAAGTCCCATACACAGCCCCATAGAAAGTCCCATACACAGCCCCATACACAGCCCCATAGAAAGTCAGAGAATTGTACAGTGAGGGTCGCACTCCAAGATATATATATATATAATATATTTATTAGAAACTTGTGTGCGACTCGGTACATTTGTTTGAAATTTACTGTTCCTTTGAGGGAGGAATATTAGAGGAGTCTGCACCCAACATTGGACCAGAGTGCATAGGACCATTGGGGAGATGGAGAAAGTAGTTTTCAGATTTCACAAATGTTCTTTTGGTTAGTAATTACTTGGCACTAAGCTACACTTGTGCATTTTAATATGCGATCTGATCATGCATTAAAAAGCGCACGTTAGTGTCGTCGCCATCAGACCACATTTTTGGTGTGATCCACATGCGCTCCGATACCAAAATCACAGGGATTGCAGTGCAAGTGGACATCAACGCAACACGAATCGCATGCGCAATCGCCAACATTCAGTGTGGCCTACACCTTACAAAAGAAAGTAATGCAATTTTAATCAGCAGTTAGTTAGCTATAATGCAGGGCCATAGATGGCTATTAATTATGTTACAATTTACCTATTCCATGGTGGTGATATAACATGGATGTAACACCATCAAATCGAAAACCATCAAATCCATATTCCTCAAGCCACCAACGCAAATTTGATAGAAGAAATCTTAAAACTTCCCAACTGTTAGACAGAAAATATTATAATAAACATTTATATTGTAGGCAATGTACTGCTTTAAGTATTACAATAGGGCGCCATCACAAAGATCTGAAGGCAGTGCAGTGGCAATGTGCAAGTGTGCGTCTATCTCCCTAAAGTTAAAGATAGGGAAGGTAAAAAGATTTAGGCGCTTCAAACTTCTATAATTTTTGTCCACAAGTTTCTACTCTTTACTTCTGTAAAGTCCCTGAGATTTAAACTGTAACAACTGTCCAGACATCAATGGTGGGCTGATACTTCTTTAATTTGCATGTACTCCCTGGCCAGGCTAGGAACAGCAAACTTATGCTTCTATGGGAGGTTACATTTTACCACATTGGATGACCACTGAAATGGTGGTCACAGGATATCATCTCAGGAAAGAGTTGCAGCTTTTAGAATGGAAAGATATTATGGAACTTACCAGGCTTTTTCACTTTTTAATGTCCTACTTTATCCAAAAATGTGGGGGGAAATCCAGTGGAGATGCAGGGTATCATTTACTATTACTAGTCATAGGAGTAGTGTTGACACAGCACTACCAGATCAACAGAATGGCTGTACCTCGATATGAAATCCTAGCTCATACATTGCATTAGATAATATACAGTTAAATAAAGAATACTATGATACTAACAGGGCAATGTATAAAGAGCTGGTATCACTCTCTATTACCCCCATAAGTCAATGCACCAAGCTGATAATGGCTCTCTATACATTGCCAATGGGGTAAACACACCCTAAAAAGCCGCTATCGGCTTGGAGCATTGGTTTACATCCACCGTAATGGACGTTATCCTGCTCTTCAAGCCGTGTTACACAGCCAGCTCCGTAAATCACCACAAAATTTAAGAAAATAGATTTACTGAGTTAAAGTTTTAAGCATAAATTAAGTTTAAAAATCTTTAACATTCAGAAAATGTCATTGATTCTAAATTAATACAAAAATATGAATTGAAAAATACCTTAAAAATAAAAGTAACCTAGGGAGTTGAAACTTTCCTATTACAAAATGTTCCCTTCCACTTTTTCATTCCTGTTTTGTGTTAAAGTAATGTTCATTCTGGCATTTCGGGCCTTGACAGATTCTCTGAAGTTTTCTCTTTCATTTACCAAATGTCATTGTACTTTGCAGGGTGTACTGCGAAATGTGTGGGCACATTGCTCCTTGAAAAATGCTTCCTATAAAACAATTAGGAAGTTTTGCGAAGCCAATCATCCCTAAGAAGACTATTGCCATGGGCTTAAAACTAAAAGATAATCATTTAAAGTGGGCAAGTTAAAAGCTAAAATCTTTAACAGGCTTTGCATTGCCGACACAGAAAAGAACACTCCTTTTTATGTGACATTAATCTAGTTGAAAATCTTTTTTCCCTACTAGCGATTAAGTATTCTTTTCTGGAATATTAATTATCAAAAGTTAAATTGCAAGGTGACTTTGAAAATAAAAAAAAAAAAGCTGAAAAGAGTGCAAACATTTAAGGTTTCACACAATATTTATAATCTAGTACAGGATCAAAATAAATACATTCAACATAATAAACAATTCTATTTGTAAATGGTAATTCATTTGAAGGTGATATAAAATCTTACAAAAACTATGCAATGAACAATAGTTTGACCTAAATTAGATTATTTGAAATAATGTTGTGACCTGCTGGCCATTGTTCTCCCAGCTCTAAGTGGCTAACTTGTATCTACGGTATATAGAACGAAATGCACAATTACCTTTGTGACCATTGATTAACTATTTTGTTAGATGGCTGGTTCCCTCTACCAGCAGTTCCATGGAATGCGTCTAAATTCCATAGAACAGAAGATCTGCTCCAAGTCCATTTGAAGATTTTTTGATATCAATATGAATTCAATACCATTTTCCAACTTTGACACGGATTTCCAACTTTTATATAGTGAATTCTCATAAACTGCAAAGTGCCGCCAAAAAACTGCTCACGCTTGTGGGATGTCCCTAGTCTGCAGTGGTCAGGACCTACAATAATGGCCCATTAGACCACCTACCAAAACTTTTTTGCTGACCAAAATTCTTTCAGCAGAATTATGCCCCCTGCAAAAATGTTAAAATGGTTAAAAAATACACAAGTTCAATTCAAATTTGCTGGAAAAGCAAACACAATATATAGGGGCCTCACATCACAGGACTTAAAACATCTGCTTCTGACTGCTTTGCTTCAGATACCAGAGCATACACACATATTAGATGGGCATTCATGATGTTATACACAACACTGTATGGATTCAACACTTGCTTCATTACATTAACGCCCATTGCACAGGTCGAGAGGAAACCATTTACTTTGGTGATTCACAAAGGCCAGCCCAAGCTAAATAATGTTGCTTGCATAAATGTGTCACTGAGGGGGTGTGGGCAGGGCAACTGTCAATCATGTAAATATAAAAATTTTAATATAAACCTACTTTGAGTAGTCAAAAAGTCTGCTATCCCAAAGATCATGATTCCCTCGAGATCCATCATGAAAGTAGCAGGAGTTAGTGCCATCAAATTTGTTGAGACCATCTTCAGTGTTTTTTGATGCATGGCTGTGTACAACATCGAGGAGAACATGTATTCCCATTGAGTGAGCAACATCTATAAGCTCTTTCAGCTCATCTGGTGTGCCGTACCGACTGGCCAAACATTGAAACAAACAAAAAACACTTTAAGGGAGAGAAATTCATTGTACATCATTTAGCTTACTGTTGTCTCAAAGGTTTAAAACAAAAGGCATTGCCATTTATAAAGTAACCAGTGTCAAATTAAGTTCTATATTGGCAATGAATGTTTCCATCTAAAGGTGGCCAAACACTTGTTAGATGTTACAGTCGGTTTGACGTTCAATCTAAAAAATACAAATTACCTAATGGCTACTACCCTAGTGATTCATATCATGAGACATTCCCACGGCACTGCCCTGCTAGGAAATGCTTCTAAAGAGACGTTACAACTGTAGGGTTGGTCGAAAAGTTTTGGTCTGGGTGGAAAAACCTGACAGTAATTTACAATTTTATAAAGCATCAAACAAACCTTTCGATATATTTGAGCATTCTTAACACTTTCCTTTCCAGTTGCTAAAATTAACTCAAGAACCATCTGAGATTGTGTCCAATCCCTGCAAAATCTGCCTATTTTTCAAGAAAAAGCACTTAATAGGCTATAATACTTAAAATGTAAAAATATTTTTAAGCATTACATTTTTAATAATTTAATAAATGCTGGAAAAAAGGGTTTCAGACTGTGGTTGACTTTGGCAGAAAAACCAAACATCAATAACAAAATGAATTCCAGAAAATCAAAATAAATAAATGAAAAAAATATAATTATTATTATTTTTGGGGCATGTCCACCCCACCACTAGTATCTATACAAACATTCCCCGGCTTCAATCACAGCCAATGGCTTATGGCTGTAAACTGTTTTACCTTTTCTACAGCTGCATGATCTTTTCAAAAGCTTATTGAGCTTGCAGAAGAGGTGAGGGAAGCCAGCAAAAACAAGCAGTGACCCCAGGGATGTAAGTATGACGATCTCTGCGTGGGATGGGGAAGTATTGATTTAAGTGTTGGGGTACAATATCAACTATGTTTCTCCTCCACCTGTCGTTAGCTCCCTTTTGATGAGCTGATGCTCCATCCTCAGCATACAAAGCATATTAAAGTGATATAGGAGATATAGCCAAACAAAAGGAATCCTTACAACCCAACTATTTTTTGGTATTGCCTTTATTTTAAGGTGCCACACTACATGTTTAGGACCTCTAGGATCAAGTGTCACTTTATAAAGGACTCTAGAGGTCTGAAACATTCTATCGGTTATCATGGGTTTCACACTATTTTCACGCTGGCCATGCCATTCCCAAAACTTTCTGGAAACAGTGCAGCGTAGCCTATTAAACAAAGGCTAAGCTAAGTTTTGCAGTACCTTGAAGGGCAAACCTTAAGACCTACTGCATGGAGACGTAAATAGGACATCATACCTGACCAGGATCCCACGATGCAGTCAGTCTCGCAAAAAGATTTGCTGCATTGTAGGATCACGGTCACTTAAGTTGGGTCAGCCAAAATATAGCATTGGTCCCGTAGAGTGGCACCTTAAAAAAGCAACTCCAAAAAAATTGTTGGGTTGTAAGGATTCCTCCTGTTTGGCTGTATCTCTATATTGGTTTTATATTAAGTGTTGGTGTAGACATGCCCTTTGAATGGCCATAATGCTGTTAATACAAGTTTTCGCTGAAAAAAAATCCTTAATATATCTACTGGATTTTTCTGCTTTAGAAATTCCCCCAGTGTGCAGTTTTTACACATTATACAAAGGAGTTTAGCCTTCAAGTCTTGCTTTAATATACTTTATACGATACTCGCTGTAGGTGACATTTTGATTGGTTTCAGTTTGCCTTATTTCTTCTATTTAAAGGTTATCTTGATCCTATGTCAGTTCTTGGAACAGCTTGGTAAAATTTTTATTTAGGCAAAAAACCAGAGTGCTTGTATATATGTTATTACAAACACCATTAAGATGAATAATTCTACATTATACTTAATATATAAACCTAATCTATTGTATGCACATGGATGCTACAGTTTATACAAAAAAATAACTTGCAGCTTAATTCAATATTGAACTCTATACATGATAAGTCTGAATACAGTTAATGTGTGTGCCTGTGCACACAGCCCGGGAATTTTTTTATGCAAACTTCTGTCAAGGTTCTTAGAATCAAATCTTATTAATCCAAACATTTAACAGTAAAACTACAGCATCAGACATGCACAGTAGAAAGATGTGCTGGCTTGCAAGTTGTGCAACTGCAACATGATGGCATTAGTTACCTCGACGCTGCAAAGAAGCTGGTGACTTGATATCCAAAGCTAGCATAATAGGCGTGCTCCATGATAGCCATCAGCTGAATGCAGTTATAACCTGTGGCCAATAAAAGACTTTCAGTCACTAGGACATGTAAACTGTGCCAAATCTTTTCCCAACTAATCACACAGTAATAAGGATTAATTACCACCAATCTTAAATCTGCTTTTTTTTTTTTTTTTTTTCCTTCTCTGACCTTCCTTTCCCTTGGTTTTTTAGCTCTGGGAGTTTTACTTTTTAAAGAGAGCGGGGCACAGCTACTCAGTAAAGAACTGTCAATCACCCAGCCCCTCCCCCTGACACACTACATGTACAATTATCCATTCTATAAAAAAGTCAAGTTTATTTCATGGTCACTGCATGGCTAATTGATTCAGCATTAAGATCAGGAAAGGGAATAAGTATTATCTGTTACTCGGTGCTCTTTCTGTGCAGATAAACCCAATCCTGCAGTTAGCTGCTGTCTGTGTTACTGAAGTCCCAATGTAGCACTGTACCTAAAGAAATCAATTACAAAGTCGCCCCCCCCCCCCCCCCCAACAGTTATTACATCTCCTGGTGCTGCTTACCTTCCCATAGCAAAGCAATTTTACTTTCATTATAACACAAAAATCACTGGGTGAATGCTATTGGCTGTAGTGGGACACAGATCACCTCCGTTGCACATGCTCCACATTCTATCTGTGCCTCAGTTTTGGGAGGGGGTGGATACATAGAGAGGAGACATGCATACTAACTAGAAGTGAGCTGAACTTGACATGAGGAGATCTAGTGACAGTGAGCATTGAAAGCAAAAAGGGACAAAGTTCCTGACAGCACTAAAAATATAGAAAAGGATAAAAGCAAGTAATTTTTTTCCTTTTAGTGTCCCTTTAAAAAAAAAAAAAACAAACATACAATCAGCATTCTCTTCTGTTAACACATGCACAATCATGTTTACATTTCAAAATGTAAATATTAGGCAATGTAAATTCAAAATAAAGTACTTTTAAAAAAGACAATCTTCAGAAATTGAAATGGTTCTTTATATTACCTCCTTTCTATTTTTAAATAACAGCAAAATGCAAATACAAAACCTAATTCAACTTTTGAATCCAGTCTGCAGGACCTGAACATCACATGGACTTTTGATATTTACAAGAAATCTCATGAAAGCCAACAGAAGTAATTGATTGTTTGTACAATACTTTGTGCTCAAAACAGCATTTTGTGAATATAATGCGCACACCAACCACACACACACCTTTAATCATTACATTTCTCTCCAGTTTGTTTTTGCCCCAAAGTGGATTTAAAAAAAAACAAAAAAAAAAAAACTATGGTACTCAGAAGTCTTCCGAGTGATAAAGACATAAGACACTGCGATCAAGATGCAGATGGCCACATTGGTAGTGGTGCCAGTAGCGAGCAAGTAGACATCAAAGACCTGAAAAGGTCCTGTTTAAAAGTAGTGGTGGTCCGGTTTTGAGCTGCGGGACCCACTTATTATAAAGGCTCTTATTAGAGCCACAAGGGCTCCTTTAAGAGCCAAAGGGAGTCCAGGTTTCAAGCTGCAGGGCCCCCTTAAGATCCAAAATGCTCTTTTACGGGCCCCTGGTAGGGTGCAGGGTCCCTGCCTGTGGAGGTGGGAAGGCCTCCCCTACTAGTGCGCACCCCCACAGGGGTGGCCCTAGGCGGACACACCTCCCCCTTCCCAGCAAACCCTTGCACCTGAAAATAAGATTTATAAGCAGTAATGGCAGCGGTAGAAAAAACATTGTTTCCGGTAATGACTTTTCGCCACCAGCTATCGGTGATTTCTAACTTTCTGCGGAACTTTCTGCGGAACCGCTCTCGGAACTCTCTAGTTTTGTTCATCTTTAGTCGGGACCAGTATCTTTGGCTTCTAGCAACAAATATAAGTTTGTTTGTTTTTTTTAAACAAACCTTGTGTTGCGACACATTAAGTGCTGCACTAAAAGATGCAGAGCTATTGTGAAATTGTTATACCCACTAAGCAAATCAGAAGGACAGCTTTAAAGCCATGTATAATTTCTTTCACTGGACTGATGTGACCGAGAGAGGGAAGTTTGTACCTCATTCAGGAGAGTCCATTGTAGCTTAATCAGCCCTTTTTGGGGTATAGAAAAGGAAAATGTATTTTACCCCAAATATTTCCTTTAAATCCCATTTTTTCCCATAGCAAGTCACAAGAATGACTAATGCCAGAAAATAGATATTGGGATAAACACAAAATAAACCCCAGAAAGTTAAGGACAAATACTACAATTAGATGGGTTTTTTTTTTTTTAAAGTTTTTGAGATATAAAGAAATAAAGGTATTTGCCATTGTGGATATTTAAAGGATAAGTGCACTGTAAAATAGAGTTATGTTCATTTGGAAGCTGCAGCTTTAAAAATACTGTTGCCATATTTTTTTTTTTTACCTATGCCCCTCCAGAGCCTAGCTTTGTGCCTTAAAAGTTGCTGACATCTTATTACTGGTTTGTTGAATGTTAAGCTCCGCCCTCTGAGAATTCCTCTGCTTTCTCCTGCTTGAGCCTCAAACAGTAATGCTTGTGAGTTTCCGTGCACGTGCTCACAGGCATTACTGTTTGAGGCTCAAGCAGGAGAGTGCATGGAACTTACAGGCATTACTGTTTGAGGCTCAAGCAGGAGAAAGCAGAGGAAATTTTAGAAGGGCGGAGCTTAACATTCAGCAAACCAGTAACAAGATGTCAGCAACTTTCAAGGCACAAAGCTAGGCTCTGGAGGGGCATAGGTAAAAAAAAAAAATATGGCAACTGTATTTTTAAAGCTGCAGCTTCCAAATGAACATAACTTGATTTTACAGTGCACTTATCCTTTAAATACAAATTTTCATTGAAAGTCACAGACTAAAAACTCTCCAGGCATTAGTGATGTGTTCAAAACGCTGCAGGGAAATGTTAATGGGTCAAGGAGATGCTCAAAAATGGCATTGGGAGGCAAGGCTTGGAGATTAAAGTGTATTTACATGTTTAAAACCAAAGTGGTCACTATCCAGATCAAAGGCACACTTCTGCACTCATCTGACAAGGGCAACTCGCCGTCTTATCACCCATTCATTGGAAACACATCAATCCCCCAACTGAGGGGGACCGGTTTTCCAGAATTCCTGAGGTTCGGTGTATGGAGTATCTCACTGCTATGATTATTGAAAAATTGGTTCCGTTTTCATGTACATCTATGTTGTTTTATTAAAATTGAAGGGCATGTCCACCCAGAAAATTATCTTTTTTTTCTTTGTGTTGCTTCCTTAGCTATAGTATACAGTATTAGATTTTGAATGTTTCTTAAAATGTGGAACTATTTATTACATTGTGGCACTTTAAATTTATGCACTTTTACATTAGCACTAGCACTTTATGAATATTACCACTTTATATTCAGCACTTCTTATATTATAGACTTTGACCACTAGGTGGCCATCTTCTATAGTTGGATGTTTTTGTTTCTCTATATAGCACTTTGCACTTTGTTTGCTCATTTATGTTTGTATGAGGAAGGAACCACACCTAGGTTCCGAAACGTTACAAATAAAATTTGTTTACACTTAAGACTGGTGTGCCCAGCTACCAATTTTTATCTATATTTGGACTGTCGGCAACAGGGACTGGAGCACCTAGCACTTTATTGAATTTTTCTTCTATTTGGAATGGTTTAGGTGTGCAGAGTTCAAATCTTGGATTTCACATAAGGTAAATATTTTTTTTAAAATATGCTTAGATTGTTACTTACAGAGCCGCGAACCGGCTCCTTGCTTGTGGAAGTTGCAAGCAGGGGGCGGACTGGCAGCAGCGTCTGTGATTGGCTAAGATGCAGCCAATCACAGATGCGGCTGATGTCATTGAAGACACCGCGGGAGAGAAGGCTCTGTAAGTAACAATCTAATTTTTTTTAAAAGAAATATTACGGCGGTAGGGGGTGGGCAGGGGTCACTTACCTTATGGAAAAAGGGATTCACGCTAGGTGCCACGATTGTAGAGGATGGACCCGGATGGTGGGAAGGTGCGGGCGGGCTCCCCTGCGCATGCCTCAGACCTTTTTGGGGAATAAACAGGCACTGGATGACCCACTGACAGCTTCTGCTCTTAACTTTCCTAGACTTTGGAAAGGCATAGCAGGAGAACAATTTGGAGCAGATATGTAACATACTTATTTAAAGTATTTTTTTTTAACTATTCAATAGGTCCAGTATGGGGTTAAATTATAGTTTTGGGGGTGGACATGCCCTTTAAAGTATAAAAAAACAAAATGGTCTTTAATAAAGCCAAAAGGTACTTTACATGTTTTAATCTTCATTAAAAAAAAAAAAAGGCTTCTGTACAAAATATACACATTGTAAATTAAATCAAGTTGTTTTTTCTCCCGCCAATAATATTGTATAATTACCAGATCATTTCTGTATTAGTGACAGGACTCCATAGATCATAAAACTCACCAAGGTCCTTTATTTTAGGCAAGACATTGTAAGTGAAGTTTTGATAAGATGCAATTTTCCCTTCTGGTGATGCAATTCCAACATGGCATTCATATACACGTATACTTTTTGGCTTTTTAGGGTTAGGATGTTTGCGCTAAGTGAGGGAAAAAATATAAATCAAGAAAAAAAAAATCAAAATCAGGAATTTGTATTGAATTCTGCAATAGACATAGGTAATTATTATTATTATTATTATTTTGGATTTATACAGCGCTAATATCTTCCGTAGTGCTTTACAATTACATATATACATTCACATCAGGCCCTGCCCCGAAGAGCTTACAATCTAAGCACATTTATTTGACACATACAACCTATCAGTATGTCTTTATGATTGTGGGGGAAACCAGAGTGCCCGGTGGAAACACACGCAAGCACGGGGAGAACATACAAACTCCTTGCAAATGTGTGGTAGTAGAAGTATTAGTATAGTGTTACAAGAAATCAAACACAACTCTACTGTCATAGTATAACATGAAGTTTGGTAACAAATTTTGGGGAACATTTAATATAACATGAAAACGGAAGCACTTTTTCTAACAGAGGTCATATCAGAGGACACGTGGACATCCTTAAAGATTAGAAGAAAAGTTTCATATTCAGGTTAGGAAAGGTTTCTTTACAGTTAGAAAAGTGAAACTGTGGAACTGACTTCCAGCAGATGTGGTAATGGCAAGTTCACTAAATAGCTTTAAAAGTGGGCTGGATACGTTTCTAAAACTAAATAATATTGAGAATTACGGATATTAATACATATACTGTAGTTCTGGTTGGTACAGGGATACTATATAATATTGATAATTACTGATATTAATACTTATACTGTAGATCTGGTTGGTACAGAGATACTATATAATATTGAGAATTACTGGTATTATACCTATACTGAGTTCTTGTTGGTACGGGGATAATATATAATATTGAGAATTACTGGTATTAATACATATACTGTAGTTTTGTTTGGTAAGGGGATACTATATAATATTGAGAATTACTGGTATTAATACATATACTGTAGTTCTGGTTGGTACGGGGATTCAATATAATATTGAGAATTACTGGTGTTAATACATATACTGTAGATCTGGTTGGTACAGGGATAATATATAATATTGAGTATTACTGGTATTAATACATATACTGAAGTTCTGGTTGGTACGGGGATACTATATAATATTGATAATTACTGGTATCAATACATATTCTGTAGTTCTGGTTGGTACGAGGATACTATATAATATTGAGAATTACTGGTATTAATACATATACTGTAGTTCTGGTTGGTCCAGGGATATTATATAATATTGAGAATTACTGGTATTAATACATATACTGTAGTTCTGGTTGGTATAGGGATACTATATAATATTGAGAATTACTGGTATTAATACATATACTGTAGTTCTGGATGGTACAGGGATACAATATAATATTAAGAATTACTGGTATTAATACATATACTGTAGTTCTGGTTGGTACGGGGATACTATATAATATTGAGAATTATTGGTAATAATACATATACTGTAGATCTGGTTGGTACGGGGATACTATATAATATTAAGAATTACTGGTATTACTACATATACTGTAGTTCTGGTTGTTACAGGGATACTATATAATATTGAGAATTACTGGTATTACTACATATACTGTAGTTCTGGTTGGTACATGGATACTATATAAATATTGAGAATTACTGGTATTAATACATATACTGCAGTTCTGGTTGGTCCAGGGATACTTTCCGATTGCCGTTTAGAGTCAGGAAAGATTCCCCCCAACAACTTTTTTTTTTTGCCTTCCTGTGGATTAACTGTTAGTTAGGGTTAAAAAGGAGGGTGTAAAATTTGGACTAGAAGGATGTATGTCTTTTTTTTAACTTCAATTACTATGTTACACCATAATTAGTTTTTACTCCTCAAAAAAAAAAAACTTTCCAGGAAGTGCAGTAAACGGAGTGATTGCCATGCTGATTGCCATGCTGTAGAATAAAGATGGGGGCCATTGTGATATAAGCCAATAATCTGCTTGTACTTTTCTTGGAAATGAAGGTGCTATTAATTGTGTTCTTCAGTGACTGAAAAATACATGTCACCTTTGTGCATGCAGCATTTTAGCGAATAGGGTTTTGATTCTTACTTTATAAGGCTGTGGAGGATTCCAGTGTATCCAGTCATAAACCATTTTATTTTCTTCCTGAGTCACATATTTTGCCCAAGGTGATATACGGTAAAGAATCTCTCCAGATTTGTTAGTTATTACTACCTATTTAGAAAGAAGAATACAGAACCACATGAGCATTATTCATATTCAAGACCTATACAACTGTACAAGTTACAAATGTTCAAAAAGTATTTGAAACAATACACAGACCACACAGTGTTTGACAGATTAGATATGGTTACTTAATTTTAATGGGCATGTCCACCCCCACCTAAAATTTGCCCCACTGTGTAGTGTAAAAAGATCCCTACCTTTCTCTTCTGCTCCTTATGGTTGTCCTGCAGGGCCTGATGAAAGTCCAAACAAATAAAGAGTAGGAGCCTCCGTGTGTATTATGTGCCTGTCACTTCCTGCTCCTCTTAGAGGACTCTAGCATGCACAGTGGAGTTCTCCACCCTCCCTCCCCCATCCGGATCCCTCGGCGTCTGCAAATGTCTTTAGGGGAAAAAAAGCTTCATACAAGGTAAGGCAGCCCCCTACCACCCTTCTAAAACGGACACGAAATGTAGTTACATGTCCTCTTTCCCCTGGCTTCCTTGGCAGCCGCATCAGTAATTTGACATTTAGAGTCTGTTTTAGAAGATTCAAACCTAGCCTTTAGGGTAGGAGGGGGTTGAATTACATTTTAGGTTTTTTTTTTGTGTTGGAGATACCCTTTAAACAATTGTGTCCTTTTGTGACAACCTTCTCTGTTCTGATATTTTGGTGATTGACCCTTTTTTAAAATGGTATTTACCTGTACAAATCGCTTTCCAAGACCATAAGACCTGCACATAAGGCAATAGTACAAAAATACATATCACTAGGGAAATATTCAGGGGCTGATGTAACAAGAGGTGAACAAGTTTGCTAATGCTATTAATTTGCAGCAACTAATTGGATGCAAGATTTTTACTGGTGTACTGCAATTAGATAATAAATGATTGGTTGTTGAAGATTCATGGTCCTTAATCTGTCAAAAATTGGTTAAAAGTATTATATATATGGCTGTCTTTATGCAGTTCTAAATAAATCCTTCCACTGGATTTAAGGCACTAGGCTAGACTGAATGTGTTTAATTAATTTGTTGTTGAAGGCAGCACACTGTCATTATGACAAGCTGTATTATAATACTGCAGTAAGATGTTCAGCCAAATAGAAGCTACTTTTTTTTTTTTTTTTTAAATAAGCTCACTTGTCTGACAAAGCCACAATAATCTATTGTCATATTTACTGTATGCCTGTGCACATGAGGCTTATGAACTTTTTAAACAGCAAGATAGGGATGACAGTGGCATTAAATGAAGAGTATGCACATTCATGCAGCTTTTTGCTTCTCTAACCATCCTAAATAAACAATGACAAAAAATGCAGCAAATGCACTGCTTCTGTTTGATAGGAAAAGACAGCTGGAACTTTGGCACATAAAAGTCATTTGGAATGTTGCTTCCTTAGGTCTTTAATGTGGATACTTCTGGCATCTCACCACTTCAAAGGGGCTTTGCTGGGAAAACCTAGCAGCAAAGGAGATTGAGCTTTCAAGTGACAAATTAGAAGTGCTTGATCAGGAAACTGCCTACAAACAACTAAGCCTGGCTGTTTTTTCCACCTTCAATACATAATAAATGATTTTAGCAATGGATTAAAATATAGGGAATTGTGTTCTGAAATGTGGATCACTGCAGGCAGTGTATTCCAACAATAACATGCAACGGAAGGGAATGTTGTTCTTCTCTTTTGCAAAAAATATTTTACAAAAAAAGAGGACAACCCAAATCCGGAAATAAAAGCAAAGCAGATTGACGGACTACAAGTTTAACACTTAGCTAAAAGTTAAACACCCAATGGCCACAAACCAGCATCCATTATCTCTATATTGGGTTGCAAATGAGATTAGATTGCACAAGGGTGCAATAGTGGCTCCCGTTGCATCTTCCTCATAGCCTAAAAATATTTAAAAAACATTCAAGTAACAAACCTTTATCTTTGAGCCATGAGGTATTATTGTGGATAGATCTTCATGTGGTGGAATGTGCAACTCCCACTTTCCAAAGTCTAGTTTTTTATATGGATGTGAAAAAGGGTTCCAACCATCTGAAACATATGCAGATTGCACACATAAGCATTTGATAATGTGGTCAAAAAATAAAGTGCAACAGAAGCTATTTCTGTCAACAGGGGACAGCTGCATCTGCAAAGATTTATTATCAAAAATGCATCTCTGTAAATATGATTTATGCATAAAATTTTGCCTTCTTTTTACCCAATAATATACAGAAAATGGGACATTTAATTAGGGTAAATTTCTTCTAAAAACAGAAAATCCGGTCGAAATGTCAAGCAAATGGTTTGGTAACTTCGTGCAGGTTAGCAGGATTTTTAGATGTAACTATATGCGGCTCTCAGTATCTTCCCCTAATAGTCTTCTTGATTTTCTAGTGGCTTTGATTTTGATCACCTTGTACAAAATGTGAAACAAAGTCTAAGGCTACTTTCAAATAAGCTGCGTGTTTTTGCTTGGGTATCTGTTACCAGCCAGTCAACTAGAAGACTGTTGACAAAAATGTAGGATTTTTCAAAATATTTTAAAAAGCTATAGCTTATAAACACTTATTGGTTTGACTTTACTAAAACCCTAATTAATGCATTCTGCATGGACCATATACTCATCCAGGGTTCAAGAGAGTTCTTGAAAACTGGATTTATGTTGTGGTGTTTTTAATATACTGTATGTACTTTGTTTACAGGTTTCTTTGATTGAACTTATTCAAGTAAAACCTCAGGAATCAATGAAATGGTTGTTCTATATGTAATATAATAGTTTCTTACCGAATACTTGGTATTTATTGTCCCGTTCGTTTATGGAAACCGTATGTTTTAAGATACAGCAGAAATTATCTATTAAACTTTTCTAGGCATAGATTATCAGTTAAACTTTTATTATCTAATACCATCAGATTTTTTAAATTGGATCTGCTTAAAAACTGCTACCAAACTGTTTGCGTGAAAGAAGCCTAACTTTTCTGAAGACTCAAGGGTGACCGTTCAGAAAGGCTTTTACTGTATATTTAAAATGATTCCCCTATAAAGATATTTACAAATATAAGTTTGTCTGCTTACAGAAAGTTGTGATATTGAAACCAAATACTTTTTTCCCCCCCATTTCCTAATGCTGCTTTCTGGAGTGTTCATGGCACAACAGACATCCCTCCCTTTACTAGATCAGAAAAATGTTTTCTGACTTTTCTAGAAAACCCTTTGATTATCAAGTCAAACTTGACTGACGGAATTTTATTTAAAATAACAGTGTTCGTCCCATTTTAGTTTAGCTTCATTAAATTGTCTCTAGTTTGTCGGTATCACACTATAGTTGCAGTGTGACTTAACATTAATAGAAAACAATTGCAGCTTCATTCTAGTGTCATTTATGTTTCAGTAAAGTCTGATAACTGCCTCTTCTTGCTTGTTTATTCTTCATGCCTAATTTAAAGTCCTATGTACCTTGCGTTTTTTGCTACAGAAAATACTAAACTATAAGCTTGGCTGCCATTTATAGTAGATCTGTAAAGTTACTTTAGCTGTGTTAAAACCTTCATTTTTTCTTAGATGAAATTAATGCTTTGTTCTAGGCATTTGTATGATCTGAAAAAGCACAAATCAATTAGACAATTTGCTATATCCCAATTAAAAGGTATCTTTACTCTAAAAAAAAAAAAATCGAAAATTTCACAAACAGTACCTTTAGATACAGCAAGATCCCACTCCTCCAAAACTTTTTAAAGATTTTAAATCTGAGCTCCCTGAGCTGCCTGCCTGCCAGCACACTTTCTGCAACATTTAAGAGAATCAGCAGAGAAAAGAAGGCAGGGGGGGGGGGGGAGATGTGTAAGCAGAGCTGGGTCTGTGGTGAGGCTGTGTAGAACTTATAAGTGTCACAGACACTACAAGAAGGCAGTGAATAAGGGAGGGTGGGGGGAATTAGGAGTACTCACTAAACATTAATAATTTAACAACAAATCAAGCAGAGATAAATGAGAGTACCACCATTTTACTTCTCTCAAATTGTAGTTTCAGAAAATGTTAAGTTGTTTCAGTGAGTATAGTGACCCTTTAAGTGTTTCCTGAACCTTACACAAACGTACATAGGAAAAGAAAAAGGCCTAGGTGGACAGAAATACCTGTATATAGCACACCAACGATCATACAATAATAGCACCAATCAAAATACAGGAAACAATTGTTTATTAATTTCCCCTCTGCTTGAAATACATATATACAGTAAAATCATACCTTACAGCAATAAGTGTAAAGCATGCAATACACTACGTGCCCCAGATGATCCCATGTCATTCAAGGCACCGCCTGATCTCAAAATAAGTGGGCCATGATGGGGAAAGTATTTAGCCTGGTCTCGTAATTTCAATGAACTAGTGCAAAAAGTAAGAGGTAAATCAAGGGTTTAGGACCTAGTCCTTGTCCTGGGTACTTTCATTGGGTTTGTGTAGAGAATGTGGGGGGAAAGGCTATAATTGTCCTTTAATGCATTTAAGCTTAAAATCTGCTCAAGATTATGGCTGTAGATGGGATAACCACAAGATTTTCCAACTAGTCCAACTATTGTCTATTCCTAGAACTGTCCAATATTGCAAGGCACTCTTAATCTCTATTGAATGCTTTTGAGTGGAGCTTTGACTTTACAACAGGACTGCCAATATACAAAATTTACATTTTCATTCCATTAATGTCCAGCATTAGGTAAGCCACAAGAATACCAGGGTGTGGAGAAACCCCCCACCCTACAGACAGTAATAGCCACAGGGGTAATTAAAACCAGATACTTACTAAAGTCACCAGTAAGGAAAACTGCTTCAGCTCCAGGAGCCCATTCTTTGCAATAAATACCTCCATTTTCAAGCACATGGATGCCAAATGACAGGTAACTTTTCGAAAACTTTTCCAACCCTCCTTCATTTCCTTCAATACTTTTCAGAAGTCGAGAAAAGGACGTGTATCTTGCAGGGAAAAAAAACATTAACATAAGAAACATGATCTACCCAACATTAGTTATCAGAATAACAATAATACATCAAACCCCTAATAAGAATTAGTAAATCATAATATTTGCAACAAAGCCAGTGAGTGGGTCACTTGGCACCTGATAAATTCAACTGAAAAAAAAAGCCCAAAAGTACACACACAATCTAACCCCAGCCCAATATCGCCACCAGAGAATTAAAGCAGTACCGCCATTATTATGAAGTGACTATTTCTATTGAAGACCATGCAAAACCTGCAATCCAATTTCCACCAGATGTACCTCACCGTAGCCTATCATTTTAGAGGAGGTGTCCTGATGCATATTCTTAAGTTTGTGTTTAACTTCCTCACGCACACCAATTCTAAAAAAGGAACGGAATCTTTTTTCATGCTATACTACTTTGTCAATGAATGACCACAACAGGGTCAACTTACCATAACTGGGGTTTGAGAAGACAGTCCTGTGTTAATCTGAAAAACCCTTAAAGCTGCAAGGGTCAGTGATGAGTAGGTAATATTAACCAAGCAGAACACCACCCTTTCTAAGGCCTCATTTGGAATATGCAGTGCAATTTTGGAATCCTGTGTACAAAAAGGACATCTTTGAAATGGAAAGGGTTCAGAGAAGGGCAACTAAATTAATAAGGGGATTGGGGGAGCTTGAATATGAAGAGAGACTGGAAAAGTTACAATTATATACGCTGGAGAAAAGGCGCTTGCGTGGGGATATGATTACTGTGTATAAATACATTAACGGGCCATACAATAAACTATCTGGGGCATTGTTCACCAAGAGAACATGTCAAAGGACACGAGGACATCCCTTAAGACTTGAAGAAAAAAGGTTTAGGCTTCAAGCTCGGAAAGGGTTTTTCACTGTGAGAACGGTAAGGCTGTGGAACTGTCTTCCAGTGGACGTTGTAATGGCAGGTTCATTGGTCAGTTTCAAAAAAAAGCTGGATGAGTTTCTGCAAACAAGGAATGTTGCAAGTTACTGGTATTGATACATAAAGTAGAGTTGATCCAGGGAAATTTCCGATTGCCACTTGGAGTCAGGAAGGAATTTTTTCCCCCTTCATAAATTTGGTGGGGTTTTTTTGCCTTCCTCTGGATCAACAGTTAGGCAGGAAATGAGGATATTGCTAGATGGGTTGGACTGGATGGACGTATGTCTTTATTCAACCTCCAATACTATACTATACTAATTCAACCATCCCCCATTGAGGTACCCAGGGCAAGGACCTGACAGCTAGGCCATCACTCATGCCTCACCTCTCTTCTGCAAGAAGAAGTTCTTTCCATTAGACATATCAGGAGGATTGTCCCTTTTACTTTAAAACCCCAAATAACTCTCTCAATAAATAGCATCAAAGCTTGTCCTTTGTGGCTGAATCCAAAAACAGAATTACTTCGCCAGTAAGTGCACAAGCCGTAAAAGGCCAAGGAGAAAGAGTAGGGTAGGCACATATTATTACATTCATTTGTATGTAAGTTTAAAGGACAGATACACTCAAAAAACAAATTAACTGTAAATGAAAGCTGTAGCCATAACTATCTGCCTTTTTTTTTTTGTTTAGGACCCTTCTGAACCTGTGCTCTGGTAAAGTTCCTGACATCATGGATCATGTTTGCAGTCACAGAATTAACTGACCATGGATTTTTCGACACACTGTAGAAGGAGATCTAGGAAGTCTCGGTGGGCAGAGCTTAGGTGACTGCAAACATGATGCATGATGTCAGGAACTTTACCGGAGCACAGGTAGGCTCAGAAGGGACCAAAAAGGGGGGGGAAAGGGAGATGGTTAGTTAAAGCTACAGCTTCCATTTACATTTGTTTTTGAGTGTACTTATCCTTTAAACTTACTTAAAAATGAATGTAATAATATGCTTGTGAAGGTTCTCATTCATCCAGGTCATGGTATATCTGTTGTATTCAATTAGATCAACTGGACTTGAAGTTTAGTTCTTGAAGACGTTTAGTTAGTCATCCAACTGGCTTTCTCAATTCACAATGTGTGGCAATTATGTACCCTGGAAAATCCCAATTAGCATATCACAGCCAGGTGTTAAGGGCGTGATTGCATAGTGGCTAAGATGTGTTATAGGAACATCCAGGGTAAGGTGTCAAATCAGCATTGTACATGGCAGACAAAGGGCATAGCACCCAGCCACTGGTTCAGATATGTGGATAATACCTGGGATAAAACCCACCAGAAGGAAGTACAAGCTTTCACAGAACACATTAATGTGGTAGACCAAAACATCAAATTTACAAGGGAAGGAGGTACAAAACAACAAACTTGCTTTCTTGGACTCCTTGGTAGAAGGAAAATGATAAACTGGAAACAGAAAACCAACACACACAGATCAGTATTTGATGTTTGACTCCCAAAACCCTTTAGATCACAAGCTGGGTGTCATCAGAACCCCGCAACACAGAGCCGAGAACATCCTCACTAGCACAGAGGTGAAGGCTAAAGAAATGAAACATCTCAGAGGAGCCCTTAAAACCTGTGGATATCCAGACTGGGCCTTTGTCAAAAGAAGTAGAAGGAAAGAAAAGAACTCGAATACCAACAGTGAAAGGAAAAGCAAGACAGGAGAAAGAACATGGTCATCCCATATGTAGCAGGGGTCTCCGAGAAATTAAGAAGTATTTTCAGAAAACACCGTATTCCTGTCTGCTTTAAACCAAACAACACACTGAGGCAAAAGTTGGTACATCCAAAAGACCCAATACTGAAACAAAAGAAAAGCGGCATCATATACGCAGTGCAGTGCAGTGAAGAATGCTCTAATTTGTATGTGGAAGAGACCAAACAGCAACTGCACCAAAGTATGGCCCAGCACAGAAGAGCCAATTCCTCGGGTCTGGACTCAGCCGTGTACCTGCATCTAAAAGAAAAAAGGACATACCTTTGAAGATTGTAATGTTAACATTCTTTCAAAGGAACGTGACTGGTTCAAGAGAGGTGTCAAGGAGGCCATTTATGTGAAAATAAAGAAACCAAGCCTGAAAAGAGGTGGTGGTGGTGGTGGTGGGGGTTCCGACACCAACTGTCTGCCATGTACAATGCAGTTTTGATACCTTACTCTGGGCGTTCCTATAACACCTCTTAGCCACTATCCAATCACGCCCTTAACACCTGGCTTTGATATGCTAATTGGTATTTTCCAGGGTACATAATTGCCACAGATTCTTGTACAAGTCATTCTGAATTGAGAAAGCCAGTCGGATGACTAGCGAAACGTCTTCAAGAACTAAACTTCAAGTCCAGTTGATCTAATTGAATACAACAGATATGAATGTAATAATATTTGCCTACTCTACTCTTTCTCCTTGGCCTTTTACAGCTTGTGCACTTACTGGCAAAGTAATTCTGTTTTTGGATTCACTTAATTTGTTTTTTGAGTGTACTTATCCTTTAAGGATTAAAAAAAAAAAAAGAATTACAGGCTTAGGGTCTTGGGATGTGTGGAATAACCTGAACTTTCTGTATTATAAGACTTTAGCTCTCCTTTAGCTATGTTGATGTCCAACATACACAATAATTTATTTGCAGATTATACAAGATAATAGAATTCAGTTCTTCCCAAAACTTAGGTCTTGCCAGATTGATTTTGTTTTTTAACAATTTTATTATCTTGGAGGTAACTTGATATAAAAGCATCATAGTATTTTCATGTAGGTAAAAATCAATCATGTGCAAAATTACTTCTCATTGTTTTTAATTCAGTTCTGCAATTTTAGCCTTTAAGAGTTTTACAATCAGCAGAATCCATTTACCATCAACCTGTCTTTCAATAACGCAATATGAGTTGCTTTTATGTCTAGATACCAATTACACAAATAAGATGCACCAGTAAAAGTCCATTTCTTCACTCTGTCAAAGCAAGAAATAATTAAAAGAAATACATGTCCGTAGATTTTTTTAAAGGGAATATTACCTAATTTTTAGGATTTAGCAATAAATGCTGCAATTTTAAAAAAAAAAAAACAGTGCATTACATTGGCCCAATAGCTTGCAATATCTCATTAGATTATTGGATTTTATTAACATTATTCTGTACATCAATCTCCAGTGAACTATTTTGTAGACAGAAGTAGAAGAAATACATACAATATGCAGGATAGCATACACCAAGTAGGGCCAGTAAATAGGTGGACTAGAAGACAGCATTCTAAGTAAGACTAATCATGACTAAATTCCCTTTCCTTCTGGGATTTGATAGTATTAAGGAGTAATAGTATTAAAGGGCATGTCCACACCCAAAACTTAAATTTAACCCACTACTGCCCCACAGTACAGTTTTAAAAAATCCTTACGTTACATTCATGCTCCTTATGGTTCTCCTGTAGTCCATGTCCAAAGTCCAGGAAACTAAAGAGTAGTGGCTGTCTTCCTGTTCAAACGTCTCTGACTCCTGTGTTGCCTCCGGGATGGTGACATGCACAGAGGAGCCCTTCACCCCCACCCACCCCTCCCTCCTGATCTCTCTCTTAAAATCCTTCACCTAGCATAAAAACCTTAATCTATATTATAGGGCAAACCCTCCCACCCCAACTGCTATGTTAGAAGTTTAAAAATAGATTCCAAACTGTACCTATAGCTCCTGGTTCCAGCGTCTTCACTATTGCTTGTAGATCCGGCAGGCAGGGGAGCTGGACCAAAATGACGCTGGAACCAGGAGCGGTAAGTAGAGTTTGGAATCTAATTTTTAACTTCTAACTTAGCGGTTGGGGGTGGGAGGGTACGCACTACAATATGGATTAAGGTTTATATGGAGGGTGGAGATGCCTATTAAGGAGTAAAAAATCTAGACACCCTGCACTTACCTTTATCCCTTCCCGCTGCTCTCTTATTGTATTGTGTATGTGAGCTGCTGGCTCTGCTGAACTTGACCTGTCCATTAAGACACTGAATAACCTATGAAGCTATAGAAACACAGCTCTCTTACAGTCCACTCAATCCCAAACCATTCAATGACCAAGCTTAGGGATTAGGTAGGGACATTACTAAACACGTCATTTGAAGGTATGCTCCTGGCTCTCTAAATTTTGTGCAATAAGTGACCACCTTATCAGCCTGTCTGGTTATGCTCATCACCTCTGTACTAAACTCTCGCTTCTGATTTGGCATGGTTTGTTCCATCTCATGCCACTCTGGACCTATTTGGTGTAGTTGCTCTGTCAAATTAAACCATTAACCACCCAGTATTACATCAAAGGAAAGTTTTCCTGACTGTTTTCTGTATTTGAAGCTTCCCAATTCCTGATGATATTCCTTCCTACTACATATCAGTAGCATTATTAACTCCTTCAAGTGTGTCAACATATTTTTTCCTGCAAACCTGCAATTTTAGCTGCTTAATTGTAAGCTGCATGCTTGTTTAATAAAGGTTGCGTCATGCACAGGGTGTTGGGTAAAGTCCTAAAGCAAAGGTTAAAGAAATAGACCTGCACCTGTCATGTGCACCCCATTATGCCCCATTAGAAATTGAATTATATTTTACATCTTTAAAATAGGTTGATGTTCCTATCTATATTCTGGTAATTTTGCATTTGTACTATAATATATATATAATTTTTTTGTGATTTCTTCATTGACACAATTATTCAACCCCTTAAAGACTACCACTCTTAAGAACAGAGGTTCATTCAAGTGTTTTCGATCAGGTATTGAAAACAATTGTGGATGTCATCAAGCAGCAATCACGCATAATAAGCACCAATTAGGCAGATTTAAAATGACTGTGATACTTAGCTCCTTCTAGACATTTACTGGTGTGTTTACAAACATGGTGAAGTCAAGAGAATGGTCCAGAAAGACAAGAGAAGTGGTGATTTCTCTTCACAGGAAGGGCAATGGCTATAAGAAGATTGCAAAGATGGTAAACATACCAAGAGACACCATAGGAAGCATCATTCGCAAATTCAAGGCAAAGGGCACTGTTTGTGGCAGAAAGAAGATGCTGACTTCGACTGCTGTGCGCTACCTGAAGTGCAAAGTGGAAAAAAGTCCCTGTGTGACTGCTGAGGAACTGAAAAAAGATTTTTCAGATGTGGGTACTGAAGTTTCAGCTCAGACAATAAGGTGCACACTACGTAATGAAGGCCTCCATGCCAGAACTCCCAGGCGCACCCCCTTGCTGTCTCCAGACAGCAAGAAGAGTCGACTGCAGTATGCCAAAAGTCATGTGGACAAACCACAAAAGTGTTCTGTGGACTGATGAAACAAAATTAGAACTGTTTGGGCCCATGGATCAACGCTATGTTTGGAGGAGGAAGAACAAGGCCTATGAAGAAAAGAACACCTTGCCTACTGTGAAGCATGGCGGGGGGTCAATTATGCTTTGGGGCTGTTTTGCTTCTGCAGGTACAGGGAAGCGTGGGAAGCGTGTGCAAGGTACCATGAATTCTCTTCAGTACCAGGAGATATTGGAAAAAAATGTGATGCAGTCCGTCACAAACCTGAGGCTTGGGAGACGTTGGACCTTTCAACAGGACAATGATCCCAAGCATACCTCCAAGTCCACTAGAGCATGGTTGCAAATTAAAGGTTGGAACATTTTGGAGTGGCCATCGCAGTCACCAGACTTAAATCTGATTGAGAACCTCTGGTGGGACTTAAAGAAAGCAGTTGCAGCGTGCAAGCCTAAGAATGTGACTGAACTGGAGGCTTTTGTCCATTAAGAATGGGCTAAGATACCTGTAGATCGCTGCAAGACACTTGTGTCAAGCTAGGCTTCACGTTTAAAAGCTGTTATAACTGGAAAAGGATGTTGTACTAAGTACTAAGAATAAATGTCACTTGGGGGTTGAATAAAACTGATAATGGTGTGAGCACAGAAAAGACATTTGTGGTTATTTTATTATAAATGTTATGTTTGATTTAATTGTAAACAAGATGACTGAAATGATCAAAATCAATGTCAAACTGGCCAAAACACTCAATTTTAGTGGGGGTTGAATAATTTTGAACACAACTGTGTATATATATCACACCTTATATACTCGAGTATAAGCCGACCCGAGTATAAGTCGAGGTACCTATTTTTCATGGAAAATTATTAAAACATGACTGACTCGAGTATAAGTAGACATTATGACCACTACTGCCTTCAGATTCTGTATTGTTTTGAGGCTTTAGTTGCCCTTTAAATGGACAGTAGCATTCCCATACAGTAGTCCCATACAGTAATAGCCAAATCCAGTATGGCTATTACTGTATGGGACTACTGTATGGGAATTCTGTCCATTTAAAGGGCCTCAAAAAAAAAAAACCCTTGCCCAATTCTGTAACCCATCATCATGATTGTATTGTTTTAAAGGCACTCCAGATGTTTGGAAACTTAAACTTCTGTAGTGGTAATTTAAGCAAATAAAAATCCCCTTTGCCCAACTCTGTAACCCATCATTGTAATGTTTTGAGGCACTCCAGATGTTTGGAAACTACAACTCCCAGCATGCTTTGCTTGCTGGGAGTTGTAGTTTCTAAACAGCTGTATTGGCAAATTAACTCTAACCCCCACAGAAGAAGAATACTGTAAAATTCAAGATTGATCTCACCAGTCCCACAGGACTTGCTCCTTCCCTGCTCCTCTATCGCAAGACTTCAATGCAGATTATCGTAAGTTACGCAACTGCAGCATCTGTGTTAGCTCCGGTCTCCAGCTCAATGGATAAAGAAATGTAAGTAATGGCTTACCATTACCATAGTGCTTTCCCTCCGATGGCATTCCTCCATTTCTTAGTTTACCGATATGACCCGAGTATAAGCCGAGGCAAGATTTTTAGGCTTATTTTTAAACCTAAAACCCTCTGCTTATACTCGAGTATATACGGTATATATATATACACTTAGTTAAGAGAAGCAGAGGGTTGATTTTTTCTTTTTTCCATACTTTCCAAGCACATAAAAAAACTTTAGAAAGAGAAGATGCTCAAGGTAATATGCAGACTTATTAAAAAGTAAACAACTTCTTCATATAAAATAATCTTCCTTAGAATATTGCTGGAGTGGAATCTAGGATTTGTTGGTTTATGACCTTCTGTGCATTTCCCAATTAAAAAGGAATTAAAATGCAACCTTTGCGGACGAAAAGGCAGCAATTTAACTCTATGGGTTGCTGTTTAGTAATCCTCACCGACATTTCCTCATGGAGACGGGAAAGTGAAAATAGGTAGATGTGACAATTGCTTTTTGACCTTCCCAAATATTGGGTTGGCAGCAGGGAAACTGGACAATATTCTATATAAGTCCAAATGCAAGAATGTGTAAAAAAAAAAAAAAGTGAGGCTTTGTCCTTAAAAAAAATTTCTTTGCGGGCAAAGCCTCACTTTCTGAAGCCTCACTATTTATACACAAGAAAGTGAGGCTTCACTCTGATGCTTAATGTCAACATGTAATATCTATACAACATATTCTTAAATATTCTATAAACAAAAACACTGGTAAGTAATACAAGAATTAGGGAGAGCTTAAAAGAAGGATTTCAAAAATCAAATATGAGGGCAAGAACAAAAGAACCACTTGCCCCTTGTTGGTTCACCTATCTCTCCAGTAAGAGCCTCTTATTCCTCTGAGCATGCATAAACTCATTGGGTAGGGGTGGAGCTAAGAAGCAAGCAAGCATCTTACTGCATTTAAGACTTAAAAGAAAGGTTTTTTTATTGTTTTTTTATTAAAAATATCTACAGGGTTTTGTGTGTAAATCTCCTTTAAGACCCCGGAGTGCACTCTTTGTAGAACTACATAAAAATGGATTATGCAATGTACGTATATCTGAAATTACCGTCTTCCAGAAACAGAAATTATAAAGACCTTTTCCAGATTTTAGAGTAATACAGATCTTAATTTGAGAGGAAAAAGTAAGAATATTGAACCAAGAAACAGACTAGGGCTGTTAGCTCATGTTTCATATTACACAAGAGAAAATAAACTGAAAGGTCAGTTGAACAGTTACAGCATTGCCCTTTTCCAAGGTAATCAGAGGAGCATGTAGCACAGACATGGACAGAAACGTGACTGGAAAGTCTGCTGATAAGCGGTCACAAAGATAACAGGAGATTCTAAATAGAAACAGACCATTAAATAATGAAGCCCCTGTGTTCCTGTATTAGGGTACAAAGGATGATCATTTATAAATAACAACAAAAAGCATTGCTCAGTTTATGCTGATCTTACCCTTAGGAAGCAATTCAAATTACAAGTCAGTAAATAACGTACAATTATTTTCTACAGCAATTCCCTTCACAGCTTTGTGTGCTTTGAAATGACAGTAGCTAACAAACTGTATCAATTTTATAAAGATTACTGCATCTCTCGGAAGCACTCTAAAATTCTATATGATGAACCCTTTGAATTCTTCAATGCAAGTTAAAGAGAAAAAAAAATGTGCACTTTATACAACATTGCTTGCCATCTATCTATATCTACCTACATCAATCTTATAGAGGCCCATCAGAGGGCTACATGGAGTCAATTGAAAAAAAAATACTGCAGCCTGCATAACCACCAAAATAGATTTGGCCGGAGTCATGGAAGTGGTCAAGTTATAGTATAGTATCTAAGGTTGATTAAAGGGCATCTATAGTCGGGAAATGATTTTTTTTCTTTCCTTCCATGTGTTCTATAATTCACCCCAACCCTAGAGTGTCTTTACTTTATTCAGTTTCCCTCTGTGTCCCGAGATACACAAATTAGAAAAATACATTATTGCATTCCTTTACTCATACTTGTACTGTGCCTGTGACGTGATCCTCTTCCCTACTCAAGTCCCTGCCTCCTCCCTGCTCTGTCACATTAGAACATTAGCATTTGTATTTATTGATACAAATAGCTTTCACTGATTGATAATGGGTCACAAAGAGAGTGATCAGAACACAGAGAGATCTGTGTCTCCAGGACAGCTTGCTTTCTAATTGCCACTGTGTGTGGGTGTGTTTTTTAGGATGTTGAACTTTTAAAGGGCATGTCCACCCCCAAAATTATAATTTAACCCACTACCACCTTAGATCCCAGATCCAAATGGTTGCCCTGCAATGTCCCTCCAAATTCCAGAAAACAGGAGGCTTCCTCTGAAAGGTTTCCTCTGAAAGGCTTCCACAATACAAGGATTGTGGAAGCACTCCAATTAGGCTAATCTGATCAAACATTTATACAAACATAGAAAAGATAATGCACATTTCTAGGCCCCATACAATATCATATTATCTGCACACTGGCATACTCCATAAACAAAGGGGTTTTGGTATACATTACTGTGATCACATGAATGAAAAGCCTTCCAAATGTAAAAAGGTTAGAAGTTAGGACCTTCCAGACTGGGGTTACCTTGACGTGGTTGGAAGACTTTTCATTCATGTGATCACAGTAATGTATACTAAAATCACTTTGTTTATAATGTATGCCAGTGTGCAGATAATATGATATTGTATGGGGCCTAGGAATGTGCATTGATTATCTTTTCTATGTTTGTATAAAGGTTTGTGGCCTGCTCTTAGCAGACCTCCCCCCCCCCCCCCCCCCTCTCTCTCTCCCTCCCATTTTGGTCTCCCTCCCCCTAGCATTAAACTCTTAATATGTGGTAGGGCTTGCTCCCCCAGCCCCAACCGCATTAATCTTATTTGCAGAAACTCCCCCGATCTCTACTTACCTTCCCTCTATCCTATGCCATTCTGAACTGCCGGCAGCCACGTCCGTGATTGGCTGCCTCTCAGCCAATCACAGACACAGCTGCCGGTCCAGCCCCCTGCTTGCAGTTCCACGCAAGCAGAGCGCCGGGCAGTGTGGCGGAGGATAGATGGAAGGTAAGTAACTATCGGGGGGAGTTTCTGCAAAATAAGAAAAATGCAGTTGGAGCTGGGGGAGCAAGCCCTACCACATATTAAAAGTTTATTTAAAGGGTGGACATACCCTTTAACTCCTACTGCACATGAGAAGCTTGTTGGGTAGCCTGAGTTGAGACATGGAGGTAACAAAGGGGAGGGGGAAGTGCTGCAGAGAGTTCTGACAACATGGAAGAACAGAGTCACTGACAGAGGTAGGAGAAAGGCAGCACAGAGTACATAAATTTAACTTTGCAATGGGGCAATTTGTGTTTTTCACTATAGATGCCCTTTAAAGACACACATCCATCTAGTCCAACCTATTCAATACCCACATTTCTTGTATAACTGTTCATCCAGAGGAAGGCAAAAAAAAAAAAAATCATGAAGGGGAAAATATTCCTTTCTGTCTCCAAGTGGCAATATGAAATTTTCCTGGATCAACTATATGTATCAATATCTAACATGCAACATTCTTTATTTTTAGAAATTCATCCAGCTTTTTTTTAAACTATCCAATGAACCTGCCATCGTCCAAAGGAAGACAGTTCCATAGTTTTACCATTCCCGCAGTGAAGACTACACTTTTTACTTCTAGTCTTAAAAGTGTTTGTATAGTGAAAAAAAATTATTTTGTGTCATCTTAATCTATAAATAAATTCATGTATGTAGCACTTACTCTAAGGTGCTGCATTCCTTCTATACAATACTTGATTGTTCAGGCTCTGACCTGACTATTTTCCCACATACCAACTATCAAAACTGCATACAGCACACCAACTGTCAAACCATTCCAGTTACAGCAAAACTGCTTACAGAAATGCTAAAAACGTAAGAGGTTTCAGATTGAATATCTAATGAAATAGGGGACAGATCAACAAAAAAACGACACAGTGATAGAACTAATTTTTCAGTGTACATACCCTTTATGGGATGTCTGTGTGTCCAACATGTTTTATTGGTGTACATTGTACCAGATAGTTAATTGTATGGCCCATTAATGTATTTATACACAGAAATCATATACCCACACAAGCACCGTTTCTCTAGTGTACATAATTGTATCTTATATAATCTGTCTTCATGTTCAAACCTACACTTTCTTTCAATTACCATTCTTTGAACTGTTTCCAAGATGTCCATTTTGTACACAGGATTCCAAAGCTGCACTGCATATTCCAAATGAGCCTTTACCAATGCTTTGTAAAGCAGGATAATAATATTTTTCTCACTTCAATCCATAATCCTCTTTATACAAGACAATATCTTCATTAATCATTAATACATGTGATGCCACTAGGGCGGCCCCAGAGTGATTAAGGCTGGGCACTCCTGAATCTAATTTAAGATCTACCTATCTCTATACAGTACATTGTATGTACATACAAATAGATCCAAGGACCATCTAAATAACTTACCTGATGATGTTTCCACAACATCCCCCAACCTAGACCACTTACTGAAGGTTCATCACAAAGGTTGATTACAAAATGGTGTTGCAGGAATGACGGAACGTAAGTTAACCATTGTATGGTCTGCATATAGATGATACAGGAAACAGTAATGTAAAGAATGATTTTTAGAAAACCTATATGGGGGCTTAGCCTAACATGGGTTGAGGCAATGCAAGACCTAGGAGCTCTACTCGCACATATCCTACATTTCTCCTGGGTACCTTAAATTCATCTGGAATTGTACATCAATTCCCTTCAGTTACACAGCTTACAGTCCTGCTGCCTATCAGTATATCTCCAGGGAAGAAAGAAGCTGAAACTAAGCAGGATTTATTCCGCCACCAAGAAAAGCATGGTGCCAACAAGTCCCAGACAGCAGAGTCAGACCCAAAAGTTCCCAGAAGCATCTCCACAAGTGGCTACCGGAGGCCATCACCACAAGTGATCTTCACATCCAAACAGGGTATGCATACCCTGAGGAACCGAGTGTCCAAAGCAGAGTCCCACATTAGCTGCATAGAGGACCACATGATACCTCTGCAACACCCTGCAGAACAACACTTGGCCTCCATACAAAAGTTATTTGCCTGACAGGACGACCTGGAATTTTTGTGGGCAGAGGGCTTAGACCCTGCTGGATTTCTTGGAGGGCTTCTAATGACTACATATGGCAAGGAGATGTTTTCTTACACATTTGCAGTTGAACAGGCATACCGTTACGACCCACCCCCCTAAAACCTACAGGGAGAGAGAAACCCTAACTGTGCCTCTTCAGAGAACACGGGAATCAGGCCCTGCACTGGCTGGTCAATATTGGAAAATGCTAAAATGCTATCTACCCAGGCCTTCCCCAGCACCACAAGAACTGCCACTGATCCTTCTGCCACCCACCTGACATGGATTATTCCTCTAAATAATGGTGCTCACCAATAATTGGAATATGTCTGTTAAGGTACTTTTATAGATATTATATTCTAAAATTAACAAATCTCCTCCTGCTCTTCCCCTGTATAAAAACAGCTATACACTCCCACTAACCGTCCATGTCTCTCATTGCATACCTGTCAGATTTCCATATACCCCTGAAATTGTGGACGCTCTGATGATTGCTGACCACGCATCCGCCCCATGGTGTTGGTTCCCTACAATATGCCACATGAAGAGTGGAGCGCTGGACTTTTCAAAGACAACTCACACTAAAGGGAACATTTCTTTTTTACCATCTGCCTAGGTCACTGCGAGCTTAACTTGGCCCCATTGTTATAATAACAGTAAGATTTACTGTGTACAACTATAGTCTATTCCTGCTTCTCATCCACCCACCAAACCATGTGTAGAAAAGATTTGATCCTAATCAGAAAACAATTACTCCCAACCATAAAGTACTCCGCCTACTCCCCTAAACTCTTATCAGACCCCTCACCCTGCTGGATGACACTAGAATGGCACAACGTCCCCCATCCTCGCATTGAAAATTTAACCCCTTCTGGTTGACCTTATTTCCAGGAGAGGAAGACCTCTCAGAGAACCGAAAGGAATTCTTACACTTAAATGAGAACACCAGCAACCCCATTATAGCATGGGAAGCCTACACACTTCATTCAGTATGGTCCTAACAACCACAATTAACCACATTAAACACCAGTCAGCTGCTGCTGCAAAAAACCGGCACACATGCACCATGTTTACCATAATCCTAATCCCCATGCCTGGGAAGGACCCCCAATACCCTGAACCCTACAGACCAATCTCCTTGCTCCACGTAGATGTAAAAATATTAGCCAAGATACTTTCCCTCAGACTTAACAAGGTCATTCACTCCCTCATTCACTCAAAGTGGTTTTCTTCCAGGGAATAACACATACCATAAAGGGCATCTATAGTGAAAAAAACACATTGCCCCATTGCAAACTTAAATTAATGTACTCTGTGCTGCCTTTCTCCTTCCTGTCAGTGTTTGTCCATGGTGTCAGATCTCACTGCAGGACTCCCCCCTTCCCTCTCTGTTACCTCCTCCAGGTCTAAACACTGGCTGCCCGACAAGCTTATCATGTGCAGTAGGAGTTAAAGTTCAAACTCCTGAAAAACACACCCACGCACAGTGGCCAATAGAAAGCAAGCTGTCCTGGTGACACGGAAGAAGGAGAACAGTAGTTTACTGCTGCAACACAATCTCCCTCTTTGTGACCCATAATCAAACAGTGAAAGCTATCAAGAAGGGGGGTCGATTGCAGCCTTATCTTTGCAATCATAGCTACCTCTCTCCCCCTGTTCTTATCTGTTTCTGTGCCCAGCTTGAAATGGAGCAGGGAGGGACTTAAGCAGGGAAAAGGCTCACGTCACAGGGATATGATTGAAATTACAAGTAGGACTGAAATCACGTATTTTTCTAATTTGTGCATATCAGGACAGAGGAGGACACAGAAATAATGGGGGTTGGGGGAATTATATAACACATAAAAAGAAGAAAAAAAAAAAAAGAGGTTTTTGCCACAATAGATGCCCTTTAACACCAGACACCTATTTCTAAATCTAAGGGCTCAACAAAACTATGTAGAATAGGCTTTCCGGTGGAGGGGCATCCACCATTTCTGCTTTGGCCCCGGCTTTATACTGTGGCTGCAAATATTACTCCTCACCTCAGGCTAGAGTAGTGACCAGTGGTTCCTCCTCACGAGGAGAACTCTTATCCCCCATCCCTTCCTCTTATATGCCCTAGCTGCCTAGCAGGAGAACCCCTTGCATCTAAACTGCCTACTGACCACACTGCTAAGGCCATGACACTGAGACAAGCTCCTTTATTTAGCAGATCCTGATAGGTCACTACAACAAGCCTTACACTTTACAAGTTCGAGAAGTTATAGCCTGATCACTATTTGAAATAATTCCCAGATACTCTCTCGGCAGGTCTCCTTGATGGGGAGGAATGGGAAGAAGCTTTAAAATCCTGTAAATCCGTGTAAATCCAAAACTTTCAACAGGCTTACTCAAATTTTTATCATGAATAGATACCAAACCAAAGTGCAAATTTCCGTGTACAAGACAGAACATTTCCCTGCCTGTCCAAAATGTCATTCAGCCCCAGGCACTTTTTACCAACTCATATGGTCCTGCCCATAAATACAAGGTTTCTGGCAACAAATCATCCAGTTTCTCCTTGACCAAATTTTATCCCCAGTAAGTCTAGACCCTAAAATTTTTATTCTGTCTGGATTGTGGAGAAGCGCACCTTATAATAATACTATGGAATGCTAATCCAGCTAAAATAGGAATTCTGTAATATTCCTGTTGGACAAAAGCAACTGAAATGTGCAGTACCAAAATGGTGGCCTTTTCATGTACCATATAAAGATTACTGGTATTCATACATATAGCTCTGGTTTATACTTTCCTCTGGATCAACTGCTAGGTAGGGTTAATGAGTTATACTAGATGGACTCATGTCTTTAATCAACTTTCAAAATTATGTTACTGAAGAAGCCAATTCAAAAAACATTCATACATTTAACCTGCAACAGGTAAAAACCCTATTTCCAGATAACAATGAGTGTGTGCCAATAAGCAACAGAGCCAACTATGCATCTAATAGCAATATGATAACAAGCCCTTGCAATTTCCAGCAATATTTATTGCTCAATCACATGGTATCTACCCCATCAACAATAAAAATGGAGAGTGTCATTAGGGATTTGAAAATGTTAATAGTGCAAGTTGATTCTACATTTGTGGTAATGCAAACACCACTGTCCTGACCCCAAGGTAAATAATCAAGTAATGAATTCATGTACTGGCTTTCCAATCCTAGGGTCTTCATAATGTCATGCCGCATTAAACAATATAGCAAATCAGCGGATTTAAGTGCCAAAGGCATTTTGTATTGTTTAGGATTTAATTTTAAGCTACACATTTAATGCTACTTGATAAAGCAGAACACAAGGTCATTTACAAATGGAACATGTTTAGCCATTCATCTTGACAGGGGTCAATAGCAATTAAAAAGGGTTTGAAGTATGCAAGAAGACAATATTTTTAGAACGGTTACAAACCTATTTTGTCATTTTACATTCTCACAAGGAGACTAACTTGTTATAGCCAAGATTATGACCTTTGTCAAAATGGCAATTGTATTGACAGCTGGAGAACAAACATAGCATTAAAAGTTAGAACAGGTCTGCTTATGTATTTAATGGGTAGAAATGGCCTAAACCAGGCGTGGGCAAACGTGTTAGTCAACTGAGACGAATATCGACAAAATAGCGATTGAAATTTCACTTGATAGGCAATTTTTTTTAAAACTTCATATATATAGCAAGGTACATTGTTATTAACTTAATAAAGGTATTCCTAACCAATCTCAACCTATATCTGTTGTATTCAATTAGATCAACTGGACTTGAAGTTTAGTTCTTGAATTATGTTTCGCTAGTCATCCAACTGGATCTCTCAATTCAGAATGACTTGTACAAGAATCTGTGGCAATTATGTACCCTGGAAAATCCCAATTAGCATATCACAGCCAGGTGTTAAGGGCGTGATTGCCTAGTGGTTAAGAGGTGTTATAGGAACGCCCAGGGTATTCTCAACCTCTCAATCCCACTACTACATACATCTTCTTTAACTCCAGAGTCCAGTTAATAAAGTTAATAAAAAACACAACTTTAATAACTTGGGTATGCAGGTAGGAATGTTTAATCCTGCCTCCAATTTTGCTTTCCTTGAAGAGCGATTATGCATAATCATAAAAAAAAACACTACTAAAAATCTGGAATTGAATGGTCCAGTCAGAAACACGAGACAACAAAAGCTTTGCCCTTAAAATTGTCCATCAAGCAGAGGACGCCAATATCTCAGTAAATATCACAGAAAAGCTATAATTCCCCTTTAATTACTATACTTCAAATTACATAAAACTGCTAAACACATATTATAAAATTTTAAAAAAAAAATGAATATTGATAATTTCAGAATATATACCTTTCAAACTTTTAATACACACAAAGGATTGACATGAATAATTCCTTAAAGGGCATGTCCACCAAAAAAGTCTGGTCAATTGTCAGTTACTTTTCCCCAACACCAACTCATAGTTTGCACTTTATTAGCTGTATTACTAACCAGATATTTCATTATTATGGCCTTTCCCTTAATGCAGTTAAGGCTGTGACAACTGACAATAATTGACTTCTGTTTCACCTGCTGCCTTCTCTGCACATGCTCAAGCTTATAAACAGCTCATTGAGCAGAGGGAGGTGGCAGATACCTTTGGCAGAAAGGAATAGAACTTAATCATTAAATAACAGGTTACACATGCATGTAGGAATCTGGTAAAAAATTTGGGGAAAATAGCAGATGGGGTTGCAGGCAAATACCTGCCAGGTAGACAAATTTACTTAAAAAACAAATTTAGTTTTTTGTATGTATGTATAGTTTATTTATAAAGCGACATTTGGGGGCGCAGCGTTGTACAATAACAAAATACAAAAAAAAGTCAAACAAGGGGAACAAATAGATAAATAGTTTAGTACATAAATATATAAAAAAAATGATAAGTACTAGAGCCTTGCCTCAAGAGGAAAGGAGGTCCCTGCCCTGTAGAGCTTACAATCTAATTAGGAGGGTAACATACAGAACCAAAGAAAAGGGTATAAGTGCAGGAGTCGGACTTATGCAGTGCAAATAAATTAATCATATACTATGTTGGTTACCAGATAGGTAGGATGTGAGGCTAGATTAGCGTGCCAATTGGATAGGGAAAACGGGGGAATTATCAACAGAAATAGAGAAAGATGGGACAGGACCAGGTTTAGGTGGGAAAATGATTAGTTTAGATTTAGAAGGATTCAGCTTGAGGCAGCGTCGGCAGGAGGAAATGGCAAGTAGACAGTCTGAGACACGTGATTGGATGTCAGGAGTTAGTGTAGGTGTGGACAAGTAGATTTGTGTATCGTCTGCATATAAATGATACTTGAAGCCAAAAGAACTGACATGACATCTCCCAAGGAAATAGTGTACAGGGGGAACAATAAGGGTCCAAGAATAGACCCCTGCTGCACCCCCACACTAAGAGGAACCGGAGAAGAGGTGTTAGTTGCAAACGATACAGTTCAGAGAGATAGGATAGAAACCAGGATGCCACTTCATTCCGAATGCCCAAAGAGTGAAGTATCTGCATTAGGAGGAAATGATCAACTGCATCGAAAGCAAAGGAGAGGTAAAAAAAAAAAAAAGAATAGAAAAGTGACCATTGGCCTTTGCAACCTGAAAATCATTCACAACCTTACACAGAGCCGTCTCAGTGGAATGCGCAGGATGGAATCCAAATTGCAAAGGGTCTAATAGGTTGTGAGCATGGAGGTTGTGATACAGTAAAAGACTAATCATTGGTAAGAGAGAGACCGGATGGTAATTAGCTTGACAAGAAGAGTCTAGCAAGGGGTTTTTTAGTATAGGTTTAACAAGAGCATGATAAGGATGGAAAGAAAAATTCCAGATGTAGGGGAATCATTAAATATGTGGGTGAATATAGGGGTAAGCACATGATTACAGTAAAACAGAGGACATGAGATCAAGAGGCCAGGTTATAAGCGGACAGGATAGAAGCAGGCTAGAGACTTATGAATGGGTCACAGGGGTAAAAGATCCAAGAATAGTTGATTTAGGAGAGGGCAACATAATCTGGACCAGAGATCTGTATGCGGATGGACTCCACTTTATGCTGAAAGTAATGTGTAAAGTCCTAGGGAGAGTGTGGAAGAAGGAGAGAGGACAAGGGGTGCAGAAGGGGTGGAGAACAGGCAATGTGGGCTAGATTTGTTATTTATAATAAGTTTCCATTAGTAGTTTTGTTTTGCCTACAGAGCCAAGCACTGCAGCAATTTGGTGCAATTTTTACGGATGTCTATGAAACAGGCTACCTAAATTGCTGCCTTAAAGAGTTGCCTGGGTAACTTTTAATTTACAAAAGGCGCTTGATTTAAAGGGAAACAAACAAACAAAAATAAAAAAAGTGTACAATAATTAGTGGCTGCAAACCATTGGGTCTCCTCTGCAGCTGTGTTAGCTCTCTAGGAGACCAGCACAAGCAGAGAGAGGAAAGGAGCTTCAGAGAGGTAAGAGAGTATACCAATCCCTGTCTTTGGGGATGTGAAAGGTAAATATAGATTTTAATGCTGGTGGTGGCCATGACCTTTAATTTGCACTGTGTTGTAAATTTACTGGAATACCCTTTTAATTAATATAAGATATAAAACCTGTGATAGATCAAATTATTTTATTGGATGATGAATGGCATTTTCCACATCATGCATCTACATGATCGTCTTTGATTGATCTCACAGCCTCTGAATTTTTGTATATGGATTAGAGCCTCTTTTTTTCCCCCAATGCGAACCAACTTGCCCAGTCCACTCTGAAATGAAAAGTTTCTGGCTCGCGTATAAGTAACTTGGCTGCTGAGAAAGAGAAGAGCAGCTTCTGTAAAAATAAGATTTGCAACTGAAAACAAAGTAATATAGGTAATCAATATATATTACAAATACAATTTATGAGAATGAAATGGTCAGATAACAGCAAGAGGTTTGACAATTCCTACAAGATGCCATCACAAGCTACTAATTAACTTGGAAACTTCTAAAAAGAATGGTCAATAAATAGCTACATCAGTTCAAGTTATTAGAAAATAGCAAGATGTGGGGCTGATAAAAGTCACGACTTTGAATAATTCCTTGAAAAATTCTATTTAGAAATAGCTGTGAATGGCAAAAAATACAGAATGACTGAGTAAGTGTCAGAAATCCCATGAGGTCATTAAAGAAGAAAGAAAAATATAAATAAGCCTGAAACTAGAAGCATGGTAAAATATTATATATATATATATATATATATATATATATATATATGTATATTTTTATATATATATATATATATATATATATAAATAAACACTTATAACCTGTTTACATCTGCAGGTTTTTAGGTTTCATGTGGGTCACAAGCAAGTTCGAATTTGCACCAGATCAGTGGTAACTTTATCCCCTCCAGGGTTGCATTGGGTCCCTATTTGGATGGGATTGCCCCAACTGAAGGTCCAGAGACTGTCCCTGGTGGCCCCGCCCAATTATACCCACTCCCCACCTAATTACGCCCTAACCACGCCTTTAACCACAGACCCGCCATAGCCAATTTACCACGCCACAGTCCGCCCACCTTGGTATCACTGTGAGGTAGCAGCCCTGCAGCCTCCCACTTAGGCAGCCAAGATCTGGCAACCCTGATCCCCTCTCTCCCTTTACCAGGTTGACCTTGTTCAGAGAGAAGTGGTGAAAAGTCAGCAAAATAGTATTCATTGGTAAGGAGTCTTAAGAATTTAATTAAGAAATCTACATAAATTACAATGCCACAGATTTTTGGAACGAGAGATACAGCTATTGGTTAGTTGGTAATTATCTAGAAAATGTTAATAAGCAGGAGTAAATTTTATTAGAACTAAGGCTAAGAATTTCCCGCTATGCGGACTGTCTTTTCATCAGAAAACTGGTGTCTGCCAATTGATTTTGACCAATTCAATCAATCTGACTGAAGAGATGTATAGCCAGCTTTAGAATACTGTTTAGGAGCATATTCAGTACCCGTTTAACAATACATCTTAAAGTACATTTGATACTGTGCCGCACAGGCAACTTATGTATAAAGCGAAGACTGTTGTCCTATAAAAAAACATTTCTACATGGATAGAGAATTGGTTGTTGGATCACGTAGAGAGTAGTGGTCAATGGAGCTACATCCACATGGACTAAAGTCCTAAATGGAGTGTCTCAGGGTTCTGTACCAGGGCCACTTTTATTTCATCTGTTTATAAATGACTTAGAAATTGGTATTGAGAGCAAGGTCTCATGTGTGTTTGCTGATGAGAAGAGCAGAGCAACTAAATTAATAGGTGGAAAGGAGAGGGATCAACTATTCAGGCTGTTTAAATTGGAAAACACTTGCATGAGGATATGATCACTTTCTATAAATATATTAATGGACCACATAAATAAAGATAAAAACTCATCTTCGGGTTAGGAAAGGTTTCCAGCAGATGTGGAAATGACAAGTTAATTTAATAGCTTTAAAGGTGGGCTGGATAGGTTTCTAAAATTAAAAAATATGGAAAATAATTGTTATTAATACATATAGTTTTGGTTGATCCAGGGATCCTTTTAGATTGCCATTTGGAGTCAGCTGCCAGCCCAACCAGATGGAGTCTATGGGGTTTAAATGCTTTAGATATTACTTACTTACTTGTTATACTTGTTTTTTTGCCATGCTATGTTCTTAAAGGGTGTTTTTAATAGGATGAGTCAATTAAGGGGTTAAGACTGGCTATATATAATACCTAAGGCGGATACACCCTTCAAGCCCCTGAGGAAGTGGACGTTGCTCCACGAAACACGTAGGGCGGAGCTCTGTGTGTGTCTCCCAGTTAAAACCCGATGACTGTTATTTTTTGCTACTTGTTTTTAAACTTGTTACAATAAAGCATTTGGAATTTTAACACATTACTGAGGAGTCCGGTTGCCTACCTCCGCGTGGGGGGGGGGGGGGGGAACACCCTGTTGTTGCACGTTATTGAACCTACTGGGAGATAGGACCTGTAAAGAGGTGATTGCAGCACTGGAGCCCTGGTGTGGGGGGACGCTCCAGATGCGTGCAGGTGCGTATAAGTTGTTACCAACAAGATGGAACTTTTACAACATCAGCTCCACGAGTAGGGTGCTGGGTGCTGGATTGGTGCCTTAGGCTGAGGCCCCACTGGGACACACGGAAGAACGTACAATCGCAAAGCCACATGACCATGTGTGCTTCTGGTATGGAAACCTAACAGAGTGCATGACCAAAAATGGTGATCGCATGTGCTCCAAAAATGGATCATAGGTTCCATAGGTCTGCACAATAGCCAGAGCGATCAAACCGCAAAACGTGCCCTAGTCCTAATAAGAAATCTTCACCAAGAAGATTGAACCCAAAGAGAATACAAATAGAGAAGTGGAGAAGAAGTGGACTAAGTGATCGGATTAATTAGAAACATGCTGGGAGAGTCTGTTAATAAACACATTTTTGTATATATATTTTTACTTAAAAGGAAAAAAACACCTGCTTTAGAAAAATAAAGGAACCAGTTGCTTCTCAGTTACCCACACACTTGCATTTTCTCTGCTCCAACCTATAAATAACTGCCAAGAAAGCGGCACATTATTATACACAAAAACCAGAGACGGTTCTTCTTATTCAAAACGCACCCGATACATTTTATTAAAAAAGAAAAGGAATAGTTAGCCTAAAAAGTATTTTAAATGCATTAAACTTTCCTGTCCAAATTGCATTTGAAATCTTGCTCCGTACTATTTATAATAGAATCCAGAGTCAATGACCGTACAACCGCACTATTGCAAACAAATTGTAAGAATGGAGTGATGCAATATATGTTTTAATAAAATGTGTATGTCCCTGTTAAAAAGGAATGGGAATAAAGTCTGCCTTATACAGACAATATGCAAAGATCATCCAAAAGAAGCAAATATGTCCAATTTAATAAGTAACCATGGACGTGCATTGTATAACAGCCAAACCTGCGTACCTTTTCTATTTGAGTGCAAAGAGCACAAGATGTAAAAGTTACATTCTACCAAGTTTGGCCTAAATGACCTATCGGATTAAAAAGTTCATTGGTTTAAATCTAAAGTTCTACAAATGATTGCAAGCAGAATATTATGACCTCTAGGTGGTACCCAATATATGGGTTACAATATACAGGAGACTGAATGGAGTACCATCAAAAAAAAATTAAAAAATCATCACCGTGGAGAAATTATTTACTACTTTCAGGAAACTGCAGCCTGCTAGCACTGGTCACAGACTAGATAAACATCTGCACATGCTTGTGAGTTGTCTAGTCACTTCCAACACACATATCTAAAGCATTCAGCATTGGATAACCTTTTCCTGACCTCCATAAACAGGGCAAATACAGAATTCAGAATAAACTCAAATCCCAGAAATTACTGATAACTGTCCCACAATGCTGCTAAATTTAGGAGGGGAACTGTGGTCTCCAAACAAGTTGAGTTTAAAGGCCAGTTTCCTACCTTTAAAACAAGCCATCAACCACCTCTCTATGTGCTCCACAGCCCAAGATATACAGAAATGACTGACCAGAAAGTTAATGGGTGGGAGGCTGACATGTGACATTCCTAAGGCTTCTCCTGCACAGTGCCGCCGGCGAGCACAGCCTCAGACTCCCTCAGTGTGTGAGGGAGACAGGAAGTCCCTCCCCCTCTAGATAGCGAAATCTGCAGAAGGATCCTGGTGCTGCATGCAAGGTATGTGACCAAGAGATTGGAAGAGCTAGCATTCTATAAACACAAGGCTCCCTTGTAGTGATCGGTGACTAAAGCTACTTGAGTATGGCCACTACTCATGCGCATTTCTGTCTACTTTTGCCAACCGATCATGTCTGCTTGTATGCACTTTAACATGCGCTTGCATAAAATGAAGATCGCATGTCATATTGTGTCATATTTTTTATGCGCTTCCCATAGACTTGTATCAAGTGGTTGTAAGACTTGTATTAAAAGGTGATTGCATGCGTTCTAAAATTGCAACGAATTGCAGTGCACACAATGGAGGCTATTATAAATAGCCTCAGACAAGTCTGAAGAAGGTACATTGTAATACCGAAACGTCACTTTGATGTTCCTGTGTATAATGTAATATAATACACAGGATTGCAAGTCTGGTGTGCATGGCATTTCTTTCTCTATTTTATGGACTGTTTGCCTCAGTCTGCCATTTGGCACCCAGCACTACATACCTTGTGTGATTATATTCTTAGGTGTGTGCAGCATTACTCCTTTTGGTTCTATATTATAAATAAAATATCCTGCGGATTGCAAAGCACAAACAGACCAAGAAACGCAGCAAAAACGCACTAGTGTGGGTTAGCCCTATCTCCAGCTCTAGGACCAAGATAATAATAGATTAACATTTGAACTAACAATATAAAACTTTTAACCAATTTGACTCTGGGAAATAATGTTTACTAGTTTTTCTTGTGGATATCTACTTTTTCGCTTACTCAAACATGCAATAAACATTGCCTAGTACATGAATAAATACTGTATATACATGTTCACTGAAAATCTGAATCAAAAGCATCTACTTTAGTTGGTCAGGATTTCCCCTACAATGTTTAGAGGAATTCAAACAAACAATATAATTACAGTTGTAAAACTTTGCCCATGCTATTCTCCTGCAGCGACCAATCATGATTTCTTACTGCAGTTACGCGGTAAAAAAGTCAACATCTGATTGACTGCTACAGAGTAGTAGCATTGGCTAACTTTTATTGGAAAATTTTAAAGGTCTGGCAGCAACCTCTTTTCCTTTCTTGCCTTTCCCACCTGGTGCTGCACAGTAAAGCTCACCTCCCAACTTTCCAAAGACTGAGAACAGGGTGGAGCCAAATGATGATGTAATAGGCTTTGCCCCTGGAACGGTCCATCACACACCCATAACGCCCATCACAGGTCTTTACAGGGATTACTTGTAATCCGGGGCAGACCCCCCAAACCAGGTCTATTCCTGAGAACAGAGGGTATGGAGGGTATAAAGCTGGCCCAGGCTGTCAAACTACGGATTTAATAATTCATTGACTCCTATGACACCAAGTGTGTTGAAAGTATGGTTCTTTCAAACAAACTCACTGTATCGGGAGGAATGAAATACAAGATTCTAAAAATACTTTAATCTGTTTTACAAATCAACAGGTGCAGCAAAATGTCATTCAAAAAGTATTTTAACCAGGACATTCACTTCATCTGCCCTCAATGTCTTAATGGACATAGTGTAAACATTTAGAACCCATTTAGGTGATGAGCATCGAGCATCGATTTTCCATTGTCAAAAATAAAAAAAGATGGAAAACCCAAAGGGGGCAAGAGTTTAAGTATATTTATGGGGGGAATCCCTTTATTCTAACAAGGTCCTACACTCTGACCAACAGCCCAATTCAAATTATCACACAGCTGGAAATCTAATTATCTGTCCACCTCTACACCCATAGCCATGTATATGGTAGCAAACGGTGACAGAGGCTTTCGCAGTCCAACACCTTCCTTTGGCTGTGGTTAAACCAAAGCCCAAGAAAGGGATGATGCTATGGCAATGCTCCTACTTGTCACTCTGTGCACCAGCTCTGCTGAACAGAGGTATTTTATCTTAAAAAAATATTTAAAAAGTCAATAATTCTACCTGACCGCCTAGTGCAATATTTTAGTAGGTCAGGCCATAATTTTTATGTCTAACCAAAATACAGGAGGGCAGAAGTTGCACATATGTACCTAGTCTAACGAAACAATCCTGGGTCCTAGACTGCTGCTTTATCTAACCCACAAGTAAATATTTTCATTTTCGCTCTTTAAAACAGTCAACAGCCTGTCAGAAAGGGGCCTATCATTATTGTGGATTTATATAGCGCCAACATCTTCCGTAGCGCTTTACAATTACATGTCTACGTTCACATCAGGCCCTGCCCTGAAGAGCTTACAATCTAAGCACATTTATTTGACACATACAACCTATCAGTATGTCTTTATGATTGTGGGGGAAACCGGAGTGCCTGGAGGAAACCCACGCAAGCACGGGGAGAACATACAAACTCCTTGCAGATGTGTCCAAGAGCAGAATCGAACTCAGGACTTCAGTGCTGCAAGGTATCAGTGCTAACCACTAAGCCACAGTGCTGCCCAATTTACTTTTTAATAATCAAATAAATACATTGTTCTGGTCTAATACAACCAGCAGTTTGCATGATGGTGCTTTTATAACAGTATAATGCTTTTCACAGGAAATGTACCAACAGCTGCAGCAATTAAATTTAGGCAATCTACCTAAGCTTCCTTATAGTAAACAGGATTAGGCTAAAGTCCCACTGCATCAGATTAAAAACGCAGTGCGCTTGCATTTGTGTCCACTTGTCCACCTTTGTGTTTGTTTCATATTAGCTACTGTGGGTAAAATGCATTAGTAGTGCATTCGTGTCCAAGCTTATTTCTGTGTTCCCATACACTAGAATTATAGTGAAATGTGGAAAGGAATGGAAACAAGTGGACCAAGAGTCCAGCAAGCATGCAATCGATTAAAGATTAAGAACGCAGCGCACAGAGTGGGAACCGGTTCCTGCGATTTCAATTAAAAATAGAGTCTCATTGCAGATCAGAAAACGCAAGCAGACAGAATCCTGCATATTGAGATCTAGGTCTTACTTTTACTAGATTTTTCATTTTCCCAGTGGCCAGCCTTTTACCTATAGATATGCTTAAAGGGTGAAAGACATTTTAGGGGTCATTGTCTCTTTAAATATCAAAGTAAATACAAATTATACCCCCCTCAGCAGAACTTTCTCTTTAGTTTATTTCCATCAGACCCTTCTGCATTGAGTTTACAATCTGAATATATCCCCAACAGTATAAGTAACCCCAACACACAATGTAAATAGTAACAGATGTGCAGTCAACTAGCTCCTGGAATACAGTGCAATAAGTACCAAACCAGATTGGATGTGAACACTGCAACTAGAAAATCAGGAATCCAGCACCCTGGACAGCCAACACTTCACTTTTTTTTTGCAGTATTTATGAGGAGCCCCCAGACCCATTTCTGAATCGTTGCTACAATAACAAGTGTAAACCATAAGAAAACTCATACAATAAAATCAGCACAATGGAAATTCTCCCTCTGGACTGACAGATCCCAATGCAACAGTGAAAGTGAAAACATATGGGTTGAAACCAAACTTGCTTTGTTGCATGTTACTGGTATTGATACATAAAGTAGAGTTGATCCAAGGAAATTTACGATTGCCACTTGGAGTCAGGAAGGAATTTTTTTTTTCCCTTTCATAAATTTGGTGGGTTATTTTTGCCTTCCTTTGGATCAACACTTAGGCAGGAAATGAGGATATTGCTAGATGGGTTGGACTGGATGGACGTATGTCTTTATTCAACCTCAAATACTATACTAAAGATCTGAGAAGATATTTGTGTGGGTGACATTAGTTTCCCAGTGGGAAATATACATAGTTTGTTTCTCAAAAGTTTCCCAGTTTATTAGTATCTAGTAGTAGAAAATATCTTTTATTGAGTGTTTAAAAGCATAAAATGGGAAAAGTCACAAGGCCGGATACGTTTCATGCCACATCAGAGAGATGAAGTGACGGTGTGTCACAGGCTGGCCCGCATGTTCAGATGTAGGAATCTCCAAATCTCATTGGGCATATTCTTTCCCACATGAGATTTGGTAGAGGAGTGGAGGTAGGGTGTACCTGTCTACTTTTATTATAAGTAGTGTAATAGCAGCAAGGCTACAGATTTAAAGAATAACTATTGTGTGTATAAAGTTTTTTTAAAAAAACAGTTAAACTTTAAAGTAGTTGGACAGGGATATAGGACTGGTAATTCCTACCTCCCAATATTGTTTTTGTGAGGAGAACCAGCCCAAAGGAAACTGATTCTGCCAGTCTTCCCCCTGGCTTCAGCACTATCTTTAATACAGGAATAGTCCAGGACTAACCTGGGAAATGAAAACTGTATGTGCTGTAGATCCTCAATGAAATATTGTGAGGTTGGAATAATCAATCCGACCTCCCTGACCCAGGTACTTTCCATTTTTAAAAAGTTAATTTTTACAGTATAATTGTCCTTTAAAGGTTCGCAGGGTGCACTGTGTAACCAGGGCCATGGACAATTCATTTTTTCCCCTGCCCAATCTTGGGAAACTTTGTAGAAACACGAGTTAGACAGTGATGTCAGTCCCTGTAGCTACTCTGGGCCACTTTCTTGGGTGTATTTGCAGCGTCTTGGGAAAAGTGTATATAAGTTGCAGTTCATTAACACCACAGCAAAATCCCTATCAGGAGAAGTTTAGGTAATGTAATTTGATTAGAGGACAATTCCCCATTCAATGAGATCCAGTCCGGGATTTCCCAGGAATAAGGTGAACGGACGGTATTTCAATGGACAGTGTTACAAAACCCGGACTGGATCCGCAGCCCTGGAAGGAGCTGGTAAATGAATGAGAAGACAAGGTGAGTGACATTTACAACCCCGACACTACCAGACACTGACTTTTACCTTCTCTGGAAATCCTTAATGAAAGGTTCCAGGTACCGGTCCTGATCCAGCAGCTTCTGCAGCTCCGGGACTTTCACCTCCTCTAAGTCAGCGGCCATGTCGATCCGAAGCAGCCGGAACTAACCGAGACCTGCACGGAGATTCCCGAACTAACCGAGACCAGCACGGAGATTCCCGAACTATCCTAGTCCTGCCCGGAGATTCCCGAACTAAGCGAGACCTGCACGGAGATTCCCGAACTAACAGAGACCAGCACTAAGATTATACCGGAGCCCCGAGGTCACACTTCAGACTTTTTTTTTTTTCGTGTGTGCGAGAGACCGAGGCAACCAACTTCACATTGTTCTGCGCTTATTATTGGTCGGTTGCGGTCATGTGCCTAGCTCACGTTGTTATTGGCTGGAAAAGCATGGCGAGTTGACAGTTGGTCACGTGGTGTTGCCGGAAGTGCAGCCGTTCTAATCCTCCCAGTTCTGATGAACCTGAACGTTCATTTTACATGATTAAAGCGTCATGACATGCGGTACTTTCATTTTACGTGATTAAAGCGTTATGACGCGCGGTACATTTATTTTATATGATTAAAGCTTCATGACACACAGTACTTTAATTTTACATGATTAAAGCGCCATGACACACGGTACATTCATTGTACATGAATAAAGCGCCATGACACGCGGTACTTTAATTTTATGTGATAAAAGCGTCATGACACGCGGTACATTAATTTTATGTGATTAAAGCGCCATGACACGCAGTATGTTCATTTTACGTGATTAAAGCACCATGACATGCGGTATGTTCATTTTACACGATTAAAGGGCCATGACACGCGGTACGTTAATTTTACATGATTAAAGCGCCATGACACGCGGTACATTCATTTTACATGATTAAAGCGCCATGGCACGCGGTACTTTCATTTTACACGATTAAAGCGCCATGACACGCGGTACATTAATTTTACATGATTAAAGCGCCATGACACGCAGTACATTAACTTTACATGATAAAAGCGCCATGGCACGCGGTACTTTCATTTTACATGATTAAAACGCCATGACACGCGGTACTTTCATTTTACGTTATTAAAGCGCCATGACACGCAGTATATTCATTTTATATGATTAAAGCTTCATGATACGCAGTACTTTCATTTTACATGATTAAAGCGTCATGACACACGGTACATTCCAGGTGTTTTATTTCAGAGGAGGTGGCTGTGGGTAAAGGGAATACTGTTGTTTCCTAGATAAGATCCTAAGGATATGATGACCTTACAGTTCTATGACTTCACCCCCGTACGTCATGCATTTTATAGGTTATCGAGCTGATTAGGGGCTTAAAGGGCATGTCCAGTTTAGCTATTAATGATCCAAACCCACTTTCACATTATCATTAATGCCCCTGAAGGGAATTACCAGAGTAGATCCCTAGGCACCGCCCCTTGCACCTGTAACTCATTTCCAGCAAACACAATTGGGCAATTTGGCTTGACATTACTTCATGCTTTAACCGACAGCCGCAACCAGGAAGTGGAGTGTCTGTCAGCCGGAGAGGAGGAGCAGCGAGGGCCCGGGTCAGGTAAGGACAGGGTTACCACATTTCCAAAATCCCAAGTAGGGACACAAATCCCACAAATTATTAAACAAATAATTTAATTATATAAAATTAATAAAAACATTTTTAGTCCCCGTCCCTTCCCCACCCTAAATAAGCCACACCCATTCAATACTGGTAGATAATAGAGATAGATAGACAAACAGATAGATTATAGATAGATGTTAGGTAATAGAAAGCGATAGATAATAGATGATAGATAGATAATAGAGAGATAGATAAATGATAGATAGAAAGACAGATAGAGAGATAGATAGATGGATGGATGGAAGATGGATAGATGGATGATAGATGGATAGATAATAGATAGATCGATACATAGACAGATAGATGATAGATAGATAGATAGATAGAATCCCCCTCCCAGACGTGATGATCCAGATTCCAGGCTATGCCCACAATGGCCACTGACAGTGACTGGTAAATAACAATGCCCACAGACAATCACTGGTAAATAACAATGCCCACAGACTGTGGCTGGTAAATAACAATGCCCACAGACTGTGGCTGGTAAATAACAATGGCCACTGACAGTGACTGGTAAATAACAATGCCTGAGCACTATAATATATAGGGGAGCACACTACAAATGGTGAATCCAAAATTTTATTGTGAAAAACAACAACAATGTTTCGGGACGCCCTGTCCCTTCCTCAGGTAGGGCGTCCTGAAATGATGTTGTTGTTTTTCACAATAAAATTTTGGATTCAACATTTGTAGTGTGCTCACCTAAAGGTATATATTCTAGTGCTCAAGAGTTGTCTGGCCCTAGGAGTGGAGGGCAGGGGGACTGCACCTACGGATTTGGCTGGCATAAAGCCAACAGCTGTGTGCTGGAGATGTGTGGCTTGTGTGGGTTGGTATGGTGGGCTGACTTAACACTAGCTGGTGAACTGGATGGTTGATTTAACACTGGATGGTTAACTGAACTGAACTGTGCCCACAACACAGACTGGTAAATATGAAATGCCTACACATGCTTGTAAATATAAGATGTGCCCACACAGACTGGTAAATTTAAAATGCTCCTATGTCCAGCACACATTAGGGGCACTTTAGGGGACTTTGAGTGGTGCACGTAGCACAGAGACAATTTTAAAAGCCATGCCTCTTTCTCCGCTACCAATTAAGTCCCGCTTATTAGGTGCTCTGTCTGCCGCATTTTGCTCATATTGCCTCAGAGCGACGCCTGATTTCATCTCTTTTTCCCACACATTCGTTTGCTTCTTATACAAAAATAAAAGTTATTTTTGCAGTTTATTTGCTATCAAGCATTGAGGAAAAAATAAAACAAAAATGTCCACAAAGGGATGTGAGCCTGTAACCTTATGGACTGTGTGTTTTTAAAAGTAGTCTGTGTGTTTCTAAAAGTAGTCCTGAAATCTGGTACATTTAGAAACTCTATATTTTGCAAGGAACAGAATGAAAGCAAATTTTTTACTTTTTTTTTTAAATGCAGTAAAATCAGCTGACTGGTTTGTATTGTTCCTTGAAGGCTGTCTGCAATCCAGGCTGGAAAATAAACCACAAGTCTACAATCAGCTTTCAAGGTCTAATCAAGGACTTCCATATTGGTGTGTATAGAATATATGTGTACACTAATAAATTGGGTTAGGGGAGCATGGTAATGCTCAAAAAGCTCTATGGGCTGTGAGTTGTACTGGCAACAACATGGAAGCCTTTTTATTTATAGAATCTACTTCTCACACGTACATAAAAGCAACTTACAAATACTGTACAAAGTAAAAATGTTTGGGTGTTTTGGGGATAAAAGCTTTTACATTAAAGGAGATGTAAACACGTTAAATCATTCTTCAACTAATCACACAGTAATTAGGATTAATTACCACCAATCTTAAATCATCTTTATATAATCTTTTCTAACCTTCTCATCCCTAGCTCTGGGGGTTTACTTTTTAAAGGGGACAGGGCACAGCTAGTCAGTTAAGAACTGTTACTTACTCCCAAACTCTCCCCCTGGTACACTACATGTAGAAACTATTCATTCTATAAAATCAGAGTTTATTTCTCTGTCTTTGCACTGCTAATTTATTCAGCATTAAGATCAAGAAATGGAATAGGCATTATCTGTTACTCTGTGTCTGCAGCACACCCAACTTTGTCTTTGGTACTGAATTCCCAATGTAGCACTGTACCTAAAGAAATCGATTCCAAAGGCACCCCCCCACACACACACACACCCTTCAAACCCCTACAGCTAAAAGAAAATCTTACTTGATTCAAGCAGTGATAACAGCTGTCATTGCTGCTTACCTTCCCATAGCAAATCAGTTTTACTTTTACTATAACACAAAACCACTGGGTGAATGCTGTCTGTTGGCTGTTTAAAGGCACAGATCATCTCCACTGCACATGCTCCCCACTCTAGCTTTTGGAAGGGGAAAGGCACATAGAGAGGAGAAATGCATAGGAAATAAGAGTGATTTGGACAGTAAACAACATCAAGTGACAGGGAGCACTGAAAGCAAAAAGGGATCAAATTCCTGGCAGCACTATATAGAAAAGGAAAAAGGCAAGTGCTTTTTTCACTTAAGTGTACCTTTAAGATTTTATTAAATTAAGTTTAGTTCTCCTTTAATATGCATTACACTGATTACACTTCTACCTACCTGGCTTACTGGACAAAATGTTTATTTTTTGCCAAAATGGCAAAAAATAAACATCTAGGAAAGATGAATTGTCCTACCAAACAGTGGGTGGGCAAGACAACAAAAGATATTGATCCTATTGGGATGTATTGATTTTCCTTGGGGCTCAAAGTGAATCTATAAACTGACTTTGAAGAAACAGTTTTCTGATTTTTTCATCAGCCTTAGATTTTTTGACTTTGAATGTGTATATGAAAATTTGAATAAGCCAGTCATAGTCTTCTATAATTGATCTCATCATTAAAGAGGAGCTGTGGTGCAAAAATGACTTTAGGTAAATTGATAGGAATTGCTCTCCTGAGAGTTTTTGCAATGTATTTCCATTGTTTATTTTGCATAGTTTTGAAGATATTTACATTTTTGTGTGTGATATGGCAGCAGCATCACCAGGTCCCCTGCACTTCCTGCTTCCTGCTCTGAAACCTGTCAGTCAATCTGCCCTGTGTCTCCTCCCCTTTGCAGCCCCTCTGGTCCCTCCCACTCATGGACCCCATGGTCCCTCCAGTGGCAGGCCCCACTTGGCCCATTTCCCTGTGTGGCCCCGCCCACACGCGGTTGCTGTGGCCCTGCCCACTCGTGGGTTCCTAAGCCCCTCCTGCTCACAGGTGCTGTAGGCCACTCTGACACCCCCCCTACCCCCCGAAAACTCTGTGGAAACAGCCTTTTCAGGCAGAGTGAGAACAGAGTGAGAACTTTAAAGGTAGGAAACTGGCCTTTCATTTAAACTCAACTTGTTTGGAGACCACAGTTCCCCTTAAATGCCATTGCTGATGAGATCAAGTTTGCTTAATGGTATCATTGATCTCATCAACAACGCGTTTGACAAAAATACAATAAAAACTAATGTGGAGAGTTGTAAGGCATGTAAACCAAATTGATCAAGCAGAAACTTTTGAGGGTAACATCCCAAAATACATTTATGTTTGCATGGCATTGTCATAGACCTTAAGTTGATAATGTAGTCCTGATCTAAAATTGTCTGTAAACACATTCAGTGGAATTTCTATATATTTCTATATTTGCAGGGGCAGCACAGGTTTACAACAATATATAATATAGTGTTTATGCTGTGGAGAGTGAGCATTTTGGGTTGGGTACTTCCTGAATGCGAGACTAGATTTTGTCCCATGCCTGCCAACCCTGCAACACATTTGCATTACTTTTTTTGCCAGTAGCTGGCTTAGAAATTATGCTAGGTGTAAGACCAGATCAGAGTTTACCCTGAGCCAAAGCATTAGAAAAGGTCTTGCAGCTCTCTGTAAATTCCACTGGTTTTCTATTTTAAAACACTAGTCCCACGGCACATATCTACTTTTGTATGAATGTGTAAAACTAAAATGGAACATTTCAAACTTAAATGAAAGGCAATAAGCAAAGTGAAACCAATCATCTGTTGAAAAGTACTAAGGGCATTTACTAAAGTTCAAGACTTTTCTCAAAAGGTAAAATGAATGTACACATTATATGAAATGTCATTTTATCCTGTGCAATAGCATTCAAAACATAACCATTTTTGTCAAGACTGCTTAAAGATCTTTGACTTTTTACACTGAAACAAAGGTAACAATAATTCAGAGAAAAGGTTAACATCTTGACTTAATATTATAGCCTTCATAAAACATGTTCTGGTTTTATAACCATCCTCCATTGACTGTTGTGGCAGTTATTAAAGTAGTAAAGAATAAGACTTATCTTATCAATCTTGAGCTTAAAAAGGGGGAATCAGTTGCTTGTCACCAAGTTAACTATATTGGACCTAAGATTATGAATGAACACCTGCGGATTTACAAACATGAGGTATTTGTATTGTAAGAAGATGCAGGACACAGAATATGTAACAAACTGCAACACTGCTATTCATGATTAACAAGCCATTATGTTAATTAAATATAAACCAATATACATTTTATCTAAATCAAAATAAAAATAAGAACATGCATTCATTGTTAGAGAGTCTGCAAAGGGTTATATATTTGGCAAAATATAGCAAATGTGAAGGGCATGTTCACGCTTAAAGCAAAAAACTGGTCATTTGTCAGTCCCTCCCCCCAACCCCATCTGATATGTTTTGCACTTTATTACCTGCATTACTAACCAGATATTTTTTTACCCATTCTGGCAGAGTAAGCTGGCCCCTCCCTTCATGCAGTCAATTGAGGCTATAACTGCTGACATCACAACCAATGATTGACTGCAGATTCATCTGCTGCCTACTCTGCAAATGCTCAAGCTTATAAAAAGCTCTTTGAAGAGGTGGCCGATACATTTGCCAGAAAGGAATAGAACTAATCATTAAATATCTGGTTGCAAATGCATGTAATACACTGGGGAAAATAGCAGTTGAGGTTGTGGGCAGATAACTGATAAGTCACACGTTTTCTCTTTTTTTCATTAAGTCTAATGAGAGGAGACTTTCATTTTATTAAACATTGTGTTGGCCCTTGGCATCAGGTTTTCATGGTGGGACCATATATCCAACAAATTGTATACTTGTGGACTCACTTAAACTGGTAACACACGTAAATATACAGAGGCATGTTTGGGGGGGGGTACTGGTGTCTAGAATCCCCCCTTTCTGCTTGCTCAGTGCTGTATGCTGTTCTACTTCTCTTGTTTCCCCTAGACTGTTACATAGTTTGTTACATAGATTATTACATTGTCAAATGAGCTGTGAGTGAGAAGCAGCAGTTTTTTGTTTCAAAAATGTATCCAGTCTGCCCTGTGATTGACAGCAGCATAGAGAACTAAATCAATTCCAACCCTGCAGCTTATAAGTGCTGGGAAGGGGGCCCCAGTTTCGAGCTGTGGGAACCCCTTAAGCCCCAAAAGCCACTTGTCAGTGCCACAAGGGCACTTTTAAATGGCGAGGAGAGGCGGGGTTCCCAGTTTCGAACTGCAGGTACCCCTTAAGCTCTAAAAGGCTCTTTCAATGGCCCCTGGTAAGGTGCAGGGTCCCTGCCTGTGGAGGTGGGGGAGGCCCCCCTGCTAGTGCGCACCTCCCATATGGTGGCACTAGTGGGACATGCCCCCCCTTCCCAGTAGCCCTTTGCACCCCACCTCACACACAGACACCCCCGCGCACTCATCATCCCTGCCGCGCCCCACCGTCTGCACTGCCGGCAAGGTCCCCCTGCTATCGCCATTGCATATATAGGAGATCCTTATATGGGAATCACCTGCAACTATTTATTATATTTTATTTCCCCTTTTAAAATATTTGATAGACCTTAAGCCCTCTGTGCATACCCTAGAGTCTATTGCAGCTGCTCTGGGGCCCAGAGCCAAGGATTGTCTCTTTGACTCTCCTACGAGCCTCCCTCGTTTAAAAGAAAAAGTCTTTCAATAGGTTTGCAATGTGACATATCTTCTCTTGATCCCTGATCCAGACAATGTTTATTATCTCTCAACTCCTGCCTTGTCTTCTTGTCGGAACTGCATTGAACTCACTACCTGTCAGGACACTAGTCTGTGTGCTGCTTCCATGAATTACCGTGCAAAAATAACAAGGCAAGACAGTTGCCAGATAAGAAAAAGTCAGGAATGAAGAGAAGGGTTTTCCTTTCCTACAAACAAGGTATGAACCAGTATAGATACTCAGTGAGATATGACTAGGAATCACTGGGGCCCCCACTAAATCTATGATTGGGCCCCTATCCTTGATTGGGCCCCTATCCTTGCTTCATCCACATTTTTTCTGGTTTTATGGGAGGAGGTGATATCTATCATAGGAAAAATATGATTGGTAGTTACGCCCCTGTGCTTACTGTTTGATTGAATGTCTAGAATTAAAAAAGATTAATAATGGGGACAGAAGGCATGTCATGTTTATACATGTGTGTTTGTGTCTTCATAATGTAGCCATTAGTGCCTGTCAGTACATACTTACTCTACTTGTTTAAGGGGTAGCTTTGGCAGTAGTAAGTTTATAAGTGGACCTAGAAAACACTTCTTTCATAAAAATAAAAACACTTCTCATTAAATCACAATCAATTGTTTGTGTCCACTGACCAGATTGGGACTTTAATATTATTTGTCCCGACAGGGACGTATCGCCACATTAAGACAAGATTTGTTACACACAGCTTCCAAAACTATTTACCAATGCAATTGTGGCACTTGTTTGTGCCCTTTTTTCCTGGTGTTAAAGGCATGAAAAAGTTTAGACTGAATCATATTTTACCTATAGCTGCAATCATGCTGGTAAATCTGCATTCCATCCACTTTTCCAGGCAATATCGAATTTCTTTAATTTCCCCCTTTTATATCTTACAATGGCCCAATATATAGTGTATTGTTAAAAGTTTTGAGTAACAAAAATAGCATATTATTTCAACGACAGGTTCTTAATAATGCTCTACAGTGAACTGCCTTGTGACTTCTTCAGCTTTATCTAGTGTGTCTGACATTTTGACTCACCATCTCTTATATTATAAAATCCTATTGTTATGATCCAGGATTTTATACTTGGTTTCCACTTTGTCTTTCTGATGCATTTAGTGAAGCAAAATTGGTTTAGAATGAAAAGTCTTCTATTGGCACAGCTGTTGTCCTTAAAAAATATAATTTCTTCTCTGTTAAGTGCATAATAAAACATGGTCGTGTTTAGGTTTAGGGCCATACTGTTGCTTTCAGTCCATTTTGTGACCTTCGATTTATTAAATTTATATATAAACTTAAAATAGAAACTAGGCCCCTATGTTGTTCTGTCTGTAACACGCGTGTTTCTTTTATTTAAAGAGATACAAAAAGCAAATGGAAATAAAAATTCGCACAATAGCAATGCAAAAATGTGTCCTGCAGTGCTTTTAGGAGACAAAACGATGGAAAGGTGTGATTTAAAACTTGGCCAACCCACAATTAAGGGCATGTCCACCCCCAAAACTAATCTACTCCCCCAACTACTGGCCCCACCATGTAGTGTAGTTTAATCCTACCTCACATCCCAGCTCCATAGGGTTCTCCTGTAGTCCCCCCCCCCAAGTGCCAAAAACTGCCACCAGGAGGCTAGCAGGGCTCTTCCTCCATCCTTGCCTCAGGAAGAATTTTGCCATGCGTACTGCAGCCCTTCTCCCCCTCCCTCCCCCTCCCTCTCCCTCCCTCTCCCTCCCTCTCCCGATTCCCTCTCCCTTGCGTTAATTCCTTCATATGTAAGATTCCCAAGGGCTCCCAGCCCCAACCGCTATGTTTATATCTTTAAAAAGCTCCCCAAACTTTACTTACCTCTCCTCTTTCCTCCGGCGAAGTGAGCTGCCGCAGCCGCGTCGGTGATTGGCTGCCGCTCACCAATCCAGACGCGGCTGCCGGTCCCGCCCCTCTGCTTGCATTTTCTTGCAAGCAGAGGCCGGGAGCGCGGCTGAGGAAAGAGGAGAGGTAGTAGAGTTTGGGCTGCTTTTAAAGATATAACTAGCGGTTGGGGCTGGGAGCCCTTGGGGAATCTTATGTAAAAAAATTATATTTTGGTGGACATACCCTTTAAAGTAAGAATCCCCAGTATATCGATTTCCCCATTCCATGAGTCAAACACTATGCCACACACATAGCCAACAACTAACTAGCACACAGGGGGGCCAATTACACCCCAGAGTAGGAGCGGTGCTCTCACCCTGGAAGTCCTCATAGAAATTAATTCTTAAATTTTCTGAAAATAAAGCAAAAAGAAACTTCTCACATGTCCTGAATCTAACAATAGACCACACATGGATGCACAAATATATAGCCCAAAATACACCCAAAGCATACGTTGCTAATATGGCAAGAATTTTTTTTTCTGACTAAACACACCTTATCTTGGAAAAAATCCCACAAACTAACAGGAGATTCACCCAGTAGGAGACTGACCAGAGGCTGCATGGCTCTGGTGAATCTCCACCCGCGCATAAGTATTTAATGGCAGCTATCAACTGGCATTAAAGGGCATGTCCACCCCCAAAACTATAACTTCCCCCACCACTGGCCCACTGTGTAGTGCATAAATATCCTTACCTTACATCCCTCCCCCTCTCCACCCATTTTCCTATCCCTCCCCCTAGTGTAAATCCCTTTGTACATATGTAGGGCTTCCTCCCCCAACCACATTATTATTTTCAGAAAGTTCCCCGAACTCTTCCTCTTTCTCTGCCGTTCTGAACTACCCAGCCCCGCATCCGTGATTGGCTGCCTCTCAGCCAATCACAGACACAGCTGCCGGTCCAGCCCCCTGCATGCAAGCAGAAGGCCAGGCAGTGCGGCGGAGGATAGAGGGAAGGTAAGTAAAGAACGGGGGAGTTTCTGAAATAAGAATAATGTGGTTGGGCTGGGGGAGGAAGCCCTACAACATAGGAATTTTTTAAAAAAAGAGGTGGACATGCCCTTTAAATACTTACCAAAATGAGCTGCACAGCGTCTTCTATGTATAGATGTATAGATTGTTCAAACATTGTAGCTGCTCAACTAGAGAGGGAAGCCTAGGAATGCTGGGATTTAGTTTTCAAACATCTGGAGAGCTGTAGTTTGAGGATCCCTGATCTAGTATTTTTATAGTATTAAAACCCCCCAAATAATATAATTTTTTTTTGGTAGTCACCTGTGTGATATTTACAGGACGATGTACAATACCCATGTTGGGCTAAAAGGAAGTTAAACCTCCAGTTTACCGAGGCCTGCCCTGCCCCCATTTTCCCTTTGCAATTTATAGGTAAACATGTATTTAAATAGCATCGTGCAAGCCAAATAATGGGAAGCCATGATCCATCTTGCAATGGTAAAAACCAATAAAACGACACATTTCGGGACATTGGGTCTTTATTTCAGATATAAATAGTCTTTGGTTGCAAATTGAACTGATTTCATTATTAGTTGAGGAGAAACACAGAAGTATTTTCATGCAATTAATTCCTGTGCGGTAGATTTCTTTACATTGTGTGGAAAATGGTTAAATTCCTAGGTAAGTCTGTGGTCTAGTCCCTAACTCTATAAAAACTTTATCTGGATTCAGCACATTAGCTTTCCCTCTGCTCCCCTTCGTTCACTGATCGCATAGTGAGACCTTTGTTATCAATCAATTACTCCAATTATTGCTTATCCCATTGCATTAAATTATCTTTCACTTCCCATTAGAGGTACACAATATATCAGGGCCTGCTATACTAATTCTCTTCAGATCCTATTTCACCTGTAAATGAACTTAATTATCTGGGTTTAAGGTATTTTATTTAGTCTGCATCCACTTTACATTTAATTATTACTGTCCTAAAGATATATATATATATATATATATCTATATAAAAAGATCATGTAGCGGATAGCACTCCTTCATTCCAACTCACCTGGGGGCTGCTCCAATGTATCTATATACAGGTTTCTATATCCGGGCGCACTATCAGGATTTTTAAAGTCTTCATATTTATTAGTTATTGAAAACATGTTTCTGCCCTCACAGGGGCCATCATCAGGATAAAAAACACTGTGCAGTTAACTTCCTTATAAACCCTCACCCAGGCCCGCCCCCCAAACCCAGTGATCAGACCAAATACCCATAAAAACACCTGTAAAATTTGTAATAAAGATATGCCCATAATCCCTATCATATCGAGGAGCTCCTACCTCATCTGCCTCTCTGAAAATCCATTGAGTGCACTCCACAATGCAACGCATGAGTCATCGTGGACGTGTATCGGTATGACTGATCGCTTCCTGTTAGTTACCTAGTTTACTACGAGACTAACCCCCTTCCCCGGCTCTTCTAATGTAGTGTACTTACCAGGTAAATCAAAAATTGGTATACAGGTGCTTCCAGACTGAAGAAGACTCCAAAGATCTTTGATGCTTTATTGACACGACATGTTTCGGACAAGGTGTCCTTTATCAAGTGTCACTTGAGGTGTCCCTATCTTTCACATAGGAAACATCCTTCTCTCCGTGGTTGTAGGAAGGCATCTAAAAATTGAGCAACGTTTGGAATATAACCAATTGCTGACATGATGGGTCTGCCCGGTGGTGATGTTAAAGATTTATGGATTTTGGGGACCATATACAATATAGGGATCTTGGTGCCTTTATTTTCAAGAATGCAAATTCTTCTTTATTGATCCATCCCTTTTGAAGGCCAAAATCCAACTTTGATCTAGAACTTTCTTATATGTCTGAGTAGGGTCAGAAGTAAGGTTTTCATAAGTTCTAGATGTCGCCAATTGGTGATCCATCTCCTTCTATAATCAATCTTATTTAATGAACAACTGATCTATTAATAAGATATATATATATAATATATTATATTATAATATATAATATATATACAACATAGAAAAGATAATCAATGCACATTCCAGGCCCCATACATATATCATATATTCTGCACACTGGCAAACTTTATAACAAGGGGTTTTAGTATACATTACTGTGATCACATGAAGGAAAAGCCTTCCAACCACGTCAAGGTAACCCCAGTCTGAAGGTCCTAACATCTAACCTTTTTAAATTTCTTTTACTTCAGTATGATTAACAACTTTGCATTTCTAATTCTTACACACTTGATCCATATCACAGGCTCTCTCGTTCCCCCCAACCCTTTGGCTTTTTAAAATGAGGAAAGAGGCCATCCAGTGCTTTATATAAAGCATAGGACCTCCCATAAAAGGGGCATGTTGGGGGTGCTATTACCACATGGAGGTTTGACCAGACCTCCCAATAATACATACAAAATGTGGAAGCACTCCAATTAGGCTAATTTACAACTACATTTGTGGAAGTGCTACTGATCTGGTCAGACATTTATACAAACATAGAAAAGATAAGCACTGAACATTTTCTCTACACACGCACTGAACATTCTCTCTATACACGCATTGAACATTCTCTCTATACGCCTGAACATTCTCTGTATACACGCCCTGAACATTCCCTCTACACTTGCACTGAACATCTCTCTCTCTACACACGCACTGAACATTCACCTATATACGCACTGAACATTCTCTCTATACACGCACTGAACATGTATGTGTATGTTAACAAGCTATATAACAATGTAACAATCTATATAACAATGTAACAATCTATGTAACAATGTACATCTATGAACAAGTAACAATCTATGTAACAATCTATATAACAATCTATGTAACATTTATATAACATTGTAACAATCTATATAACAATGTAAACTCTATACAACAATGTAACAATCTATATACAATCTATGTAACATTGTAACAATCTATGTAACAATCTATATCAATAACAATGTAACAATCTATATAGCAGTTTAAAACAATCTATATAACAATGTACACATCTATAACATTGCAAAAATCTATGTAACAATGTACAATCTATGTAACATTGTAACAATCTTTGTAACAATGTAACAATCTATGTCAATGTAACATCTTATAACAATGTAACAATCTATATACTTGTAACAATCTATGTAACAAGCACCAGGAGATGGGGCAGTAGACTGCAACTTTTCATTGAGCAAGTTGAAAGGAGATTCCACGTTAGAAACTCCCCTTAACATGCTGCTGCACACTAAACATACATACTACATTATATATATACATATATATATATATATATATTATATACATATAATATATATTGGAAACAACAGGGCAAGCAGTCACCCACCACATATCTTACCCCTGTTCTCCAAATGAATAGTGCACCCAGCTGTTCCTTGCACTTCCCGCACAGGGTGTCTCTTATTCCCCCATTGTAATTGTGCCCGGTCCCCATCCCAATTGTGTGTAAGTTTCAATAGGCTGGCGAGGCACTGGACTGTACTCACCATTTTCAGCAGTTGTCATATTTCATTCTAGCCCCGGAACATCTAGTCCTCACAGAGTAACTATTCCTTTAATCACCTTGTGTTCAATTTATAAGATGTTTTGGTCTCATAACAGTGGGGAATAGTTATTCTTGTGTGATGTAAGATGCAGCTAAGAAAAAATACTGAGCAATCTAATTTCTCACCATATCATGGATTATATCTAAATTAAGAAAGAAAAAAGAGAAAGTTCTTTTAGATCCATCATATTAATTCTGTAATTCATCTAAGGAACATATTGCAGCAACACTCAATATGCAATTAAACATAATAATGTGTGTAAACAGAATTTCAGTTCACACAATACAAGCTTTGAGCTGCAATTAATCTTTACTTGAAGTGCTAGACAACTTTACAAATAAGCTAATTGTCTGGTCCTGATATTTAGGACTGTTCTGGAGAAAGTACAATGGTTCAAAGCAGTGAATCTAGTTATTGTGATCTGTTTGGGATAACATTTATATGTAAACAACCTTTAGACCCTTTCCTTTTGTGTAATCCAAAAATGCAAAGGGCTTGAAAGTATAAATCTTGAAATATGGACAGAATAAAGTTAATTAACTTTAAATTATTTAAATTAAATCTAAATTCTATCTACACTTTTGCATGACCATAATGCCAGCTAGGTGTTAGCATTAAGAAAGTTCTGCAAAAAAATCACTTGACCTCACCTTAATCTTAATTAAATTAAAGTTGCACTTACTCTGCATCCCTACAATTCCGTGCTCATGCTCAGTATCTCCTCTCCCTCCCTTAACCGATACCCCATTATCAACCTGACTTATATATGACATGCTCAGTATCACTATCACAGCCTTTATGAGAGGTATTCCTCACCATACAGTTTACATTAGAAACAATTGCTCTCTCTGTCCACTGCAAATTGTTACTGCAGAAATTGTCACCCAGAGTCTATCAGGAGATTCAATAAAGTTCTTATCGTTTAAAATGGTGCTAATTTTGCCCCTACCAATCAGATGTTAGTTTTCAATGTTAAATAAGATCTGATTGGTTGGGGCAAATTAGCACATTTTAAATGATAATAACTTTTATTGAATAACCCTGTATGTTCCTTATTGCATAAGAGAAGGGGAGCACTAATGCATTATACTCTATCTTATTTAATTCCATAGTGACATCTAAACCCAGAATTCAGCACTATCTCTACCACATTACAGTTAATGAGCTAAAGGGTATGTCCACCCAAAAAAACATTTTTTATATAAGATTCCCCCTGGGCTCCCAGCCCCAACCGCTTGTTTTTTTCTTTAGAAAGCCCCCCAAACTCTACTTACCTCCCCTCTTTCCTCCGCCGCGCTCCCGCCCTCGGCTTGCGAGAAAATGCAAGCAGAGGGGCGGGACCGGCAGCCGCGTCTGAAATCACGGACGCGGCTGCCGGCAGCTCACTTCGCCAAGGAAAGAGGAGAGGTAAGTAAAGTTTGGGGAGCTTTCTAAAGAAACATAGCGGTTGGGGCTGGGGGCCCAGGGGGAATCTTATATATTAATGTTTTTACGCTAGGGGGAGGGATCGGAGAGGGAGGGAGGGGGAGGGTTGGGGAGAAGGGCTGCAGTACACATGCAAAAACTTCTCCGGAGGTCAGGTAGCAGGCAGAGTCCTATATGGACTCTGCTAGCCTCCTGTGGGCAGTTTTTGGGACTTTGGGGGGGGACTACAGGAGAACCTTATGAGTCTTGGTTTCCGACTTTGTCTTTCTGATGCATTTAGTGAAGCAAAAATTGGTTTAGAATGAAAAGTCTTCTATTGGCACAGCTGTTGTCCTTTAAAAAATATAATTTCTTCTCTGTTAAGTGCATAATAAAACATGGTCAGTGTTTAGGTTTAGGGCCATACTGTTGCATTTCAGTCCATTTTGTGACCTTCGATGATATTAAATTTATATATAAACTTAAAATAGAAACTAGGCCCCTATGTTGTTCTGTCTGTAACACGCGTGTTTCGTTTATTTAAAAGAGATACAAAAAGCAAATGGAAATAAAAATTCGCACAATAGCAATGCAAAAATGTGTCCTGCAGTGCTTTTAGGAGACAAAACGATGGAAAAGGTGTGATTTAAAACTTGGCCAACCCACAATTAAAGGGCATGTCCACCCCCAAAACTATAATTACCCACCTACTGGCCCACCATGTAGTGTAGTTTAAATCCTTACCTCACATCCCAGCTCCATAGGGTTCTCCTGTAGTCCCCCCCCCCAAGTGCCAAAAACTGCCCACCAGGAGGCTAGCAGGGCCTTCCTCCATCCTTGCCTCAGGAAGAATTTTGCCATCGTACTGCAGCCCTTCTCCCCCCCCCCCTCCCCCTCCCTCTCCCTCCCTCTCCCTCCCTCTCCCGATTCCCTCTCCCTTGCGTTAATTCCTTCATATGTAAGATTCCCCAAGGGCTCCCAGCCCCAACCGCTATGTTTATATCTTTAAAAAGCTCCCCAAACTTTACTTACCTCTCCTCTTTCCTCCGGCGAAGTGAGCTGCCGGCAGCCCGTCCGTTTTGGCTGCCGCTCAGCCAATCCCAGACGCGGCTGCCGGTCCCGCCCCTCTGCTTGCATTTTCTTGCAAGCAGAGGGCCGGGAGCGCGGCTGAGGAAAGAGGAGAGGTAGTAGAGTTTGGCCTGCTTTGGGTAAAGATATAAACATAGCGGTTGGGGCTGGGAGCCCTTGGGGAATCTTATGTAAAAAAAATTATATTTTGGGTGGACATACCCTTTAAAGTAAAAGAATCCCCAGTAAATATCGATTTCCCACATTCCATGAGTCAAACACTATGCCACACACATAGCCAACAACTAACTAGCACCAAAGGGGGGCCAATTACACCCCAGAGTAGGAGCGGTGCATCACCCTGGAAGTCCTTCATAGAAATTAATTCTTTAAGATTTTCTGAAAAATAAAGCAAAAAGAAACTTCTCACATGTCCTGAATCTAACAATAGACCACACAAGTGGATGCACAAATATATAGCCCAAAATACACCCAAAGCATAACGTTGCTAATATGGCAAGAATTTTTTTTTCTGACTAAACACACCTTATCTTGGAAAAAATCCCACAAACTAACAGGGAGATTCACCCAGTAGGAGACTGACCAGAGGCTGCATGGCTCTGGATGAATCTCACCCGCGCATAAGTATTTAATGGCAGCTATCAACTGGCATTAAAGGGCATGTCCACCCCCAAAACTATAACTTCCCCCACCACTGGCCCCACTGTGTAGTGCATAAATATCCTTACCTTACATCCCTCCCCCCTCCCACCCATTTTCCTATCCCTCCCCCTAGTGTAAATCCCTTTGTACATATTGTAGGGCTTCCTCCCCCAACCACATTATTATTATTTTCAGAAAGTTCCCCGAACTCTTCCTTCTTTCTCCTGCCGTTCTGAACTACCAGCACCCGCATCCGTGATTGGCTGCCTCTCAGCCAATCACAGACACAGCTGCCGGTCCAGCCCCCTGCATGCAAGCAGAAGGCCAGGCAGTGCGGCGGAGGATAGAGGGAAGGTAAGTAAAGAACGGGGGAGTTTCTGAAAATAAGAATAATGTGGTTGGGGCTGGGGGAGGAAGCCCTACAACATAGGAATTTTTTAAAAAAAAGAGGTGGACATGCCCTTTAAATACTTACCAAAATGAGCTGCACAGCGTCTTCTATGTATAGATGTATAGATTTTGTTCAAACATTGTAGCTTGCTCAACTAGAGAGGGAAGCCTAGGAATGCTGGGATTTGTAGTTTTCAAACATCTGGAGAGCTGTAGTTTGAGGATCCCTGATCTAGATATTTTTATAGTAATTAAAACCCCCCAAATAATATAATTTTTTTTTGGTAGTTCACCTGTGTGGATATTTACAGGACGATGTAGCAATACCCATGTTTGGCTAAAAGGAAGTTAAAACTCCAGTTTACCGAGGCCTGCCCTGCCCCTCATTTTCCCTTTGCAATTTATAGGTAAACATGTATTTAAATAGCATCGTGCAAGCCAAATAATGGGAAGCACATGATCCATCTTGCAATGGTAAAAACCAATAAAACGACACATTTCGGGACATTGGGTCTTTATTTCAGATATAAATAGTCTTTGGTTGCAAATTGAACTGATTTCATTATTAGTTGAGGAGGAAACACAGAGAAGGTATTTTCATGCAATTAATTCCTGTGCGGTAGATTTTCTTTACATTGTGTGGAAAATGGTTAAATTCCTAGGTAAGTCGTGTTGTCTAGTCACTAACTCTATAAAAACTTTATCTGGATTCAGCACATTAGCTTTCCCTCTGCTCCCCCTTCGTTTCACTGATCGCATAGTGAGACCTTTGTTATCAATCAATTACTCCAATTATTGCTTATCCCATTGCATTAAATTATCTTTCTACTTCCCATTAGAGGTACACAATATATCAGGGCCATGCTATACTAATTCTCTTCAGATCCTATTTCACCCTGTAAATGAACTTAATTATCTGGGTTTAAGGTATTTTATTTAGTCTGCATCCACTTTACATTTAATTATTACTGTCCTAAAGATATATATATATATATATATATCTATATAAATAGATCATGTAGCGGATAGCACTCCTTCATTCCAACTACCTGGGGGCTGCTCCAATGTATCTATATATCAGGTTTCTAATAATCCGGGCGCACTATCAGGATTTTTAAAGTCTTCATATTTATTAGTTATTGATAAACATGTTTCTGCCCTCACAGGGGCCATCATCAGGATAAAAAACACTGTGCAGTTAACTTCCTTATAAACCCTCACCCAGGCCCGCCCCCCAAACCCAGTGATCAGACCAAATACCCATAAAAACACCTGTAAAATGTGTAATAAAGATATGCCCATAATCCCTATCATATCGAGGAGCTCCTACCTCATCTGCGGCTCTCTGAAAATCCATTGAGTGCACTCCACAATGCAACGCATGAGTCATCGTGGACGGTATCGGTATGACTGATCGCTTCCTGTTAGTTACCTAGGTTACTACGAGACTAACCCCGCTTCCCCGGCTCTTCTAATGTAGTGTACTTATCCAGGTAAATCAAAAATTGGTATACAGGTGCTTCCAGACTGAAGAAGACTCCAAAGGATATCTTTGATGCTTTTATTGACACGACATGTTTCGGACAAGGTGTCCTTTATCAAGTGTCACTTGAGGTGTCCACTATCTTTCACATAGGAATACATCCTTCTCTCCGCTGGTTGTAGGAAGGCATCTAAAAATTGAGCAACGGTTTGGAATAATAACCAATTGCTGACATGATGGGTCTGCCCGGTGGTGATGTTAAAGATTTATGGATTTTGGGGACCATATACAATATAGGGCATCTTGGTGCCTTTATTTTCAAGAATGCAAATTCTTCTTTATTGATCCATCCCTTTTGAAGGCCAAAATCCAACTTTAGATCTAGAACTTTCTTATATGTCTGAGTAGGGTCAGAAGTAAGGTTTTCATAAGTTCTAGAGTCCGCCAATTGGTGATCCATCTCCTTCATATAATCAATCTTATTTAATAGAACAACTGATCTATTAAATAAGATATATATATATATATATATATATATATATATAACAAACATAGAAAAGATAATCAATGCACATTCCTAGGCCCCATACAATATCATATTATCTGCACACTGGCAAACTTTATAAACAAAGGGGTTTTAGTATACATTACTGTGATCACATGAATGAAAAGCCTTCCAACCACGTCAAGGTAACCCCAGTCTGGAAGGTCCTAACATCTAACCTTTTTAAATTTCTTTTACTTCAGTATGATTAACAAACTTTTGCATTTCTCATTCTTACACACTTGATCCATATCACAGGCTCTCTCGTTCCCCCCAACCCTTTGGCTTTTTAAAATGAGGAAAGAGGCCATCCAGTGCTTTATATTAAAGGCATAGGACCTCCCATAAAAGGGGCATGTTGGGGGTGCTATTACCACATGGAGGTTTGACCAGACCTCCCAATAAATACATACAAGAATTGTGGAAGCACTCCAATTAGGCTAATTTACAACTACATTTAGTGGAAGTGCTACTGATCTGGTCAGACATTTATACAAACATAGAAAAGATAAGCACTGAACATTTTCTCTACACACGCACTGAACATTCTCTCTATACACGCATTGAACATTCTCTCTATACATGCCCTGAACATTCTCTGTATACACGCCCTGAACATTCCCTCTACACTTGCACTGAACATTCTCTCTCTCTACACACGCACTGAACATTCACTCTATATACGCACTGAACATTCTCTCTATACACGCACTGAACATGTATGTGTGTATGTAACAAGCTATATAACAATGTAACAATCTATATAACAATGTAACAATCTATGTAACAATGTAACAATCTATGTAACAACGTAACAATCTATGTAACAATCTATATAACAATCTATGTAACATTTTATATAACATTGTAACAATCTATATAACAATGTAACAATCTATACAACAATGTAACAATCTATATAACAATCTATGTAACATTGTAACAATCTATGTAACAATCTATATCTAATAACAATGTAACAATCTATATAGCAGTTTAACAATCTATATAACAATGTAACAATCTATATAACATTGCAAAAAATCTATGTAACAATGTAACAATCTATGTAACATTGTAACAATCTTTGTAACAATGTAACAATCTATGTAACAATGTAACAATCTATATAACAATGTAACAATCTATATAACATTGTAACAATCTATGTAACAAGCACCAGGAGATGTGGAGCAGTAGACTGCAACTTTTCATTGAGCAAGTTGAAAGGAAGATTCCACGAATTAGAAATCTCCCCTTAACATGCTGCTGCACACTAAACATACATACATACATATATATATATACATATATATATATATATATATATATATACATATAATATATATTGGCAAACAACAGGGCAAGCAGTCACCCACCACATATCTTACCCCTGTTCTCCAAATGAATAGTGCACCCAGCTGTTTCCGTGCACTTCCCAGCACAGGGTGTCTCTTATTCCCCCATTGTAATTGTGCGCCGAGTCCCCATCCCAATTGTGTGTAAGTTTCAATAGGCTGCGGAGGCACTGGACTGTACTCACCATTTTCTAGCAGTTGTCATATTTCATTCTAGCCCCGGAACATCTTAGTCCTCACAGAGTAAACTATTCCTTTTAAATCACCTTGTGTTCAATTTATAAGATGTTTTGGTCTCATAGAACAGTGGGGAATAGTTATTCTTGTGTGATGTAAGATGCAGGCTAAGAATAAAATACTGAGCAATCTAATTTCTCACCATATCATGGATTATATCTAAAGTAAGAAAGAAATAAAAAGAGAAAAGTTCTTTTAGATACATCATATTAATTCTGTAATTCATCTAAGGGAAGCAATATTGCAGCAACAACTCAATATGCAATTAAACATAATAATGTGTGTAAAACAGAATTTCAGTTCACACAATAACAAGCTTTGAAGCTGCAATATTAATCTTTACTTGAAGTGCTAGACAACTTTACAAATAAAAGCTAATTGTCTGGTCCTGATATTTAGGACTGTTCTGGAGAAAGTACAATGGTTCAAAGCAGTGAATCTAGTTATATGTGAATCTGTTTGGGATAACATTTAATATGTAAACAACCTTTGAGACCCTTTCCTTTTTGTGTAATCCAAGAAATGCAAAGGGCTTGAAAGTATAAATCTTGAAATATGGACAGAATAAAGTTAATTAACTTTAAATTGCATTTAAATTAAATCTAAATTCTATCTACACTTTTGCATGACCATAATGCCAGCTAGGTGTTAGCATTAAGAAAGTTCTGCAAAAAAATCACTTGACCTCACCTTAATCTATAATTAAATTAAAGTTGCACTTACTCTGCATCCCTACAATTCCGTGCTCATGCTCAGTATCTCCTCTCCCTCCCTTAACCGATACCCCATTTATCAGACCTGACTATATAGTATGACATGCTCAGTAATCACTATCAGCCAGCATTTATGAGAGGTAATTCCTCACCATACAGTTTACAATTAGAAACAGATATTGCTCTCTCTGTCACACTGCAAATTGTTACTGCAGAAATTGTCACCCAGAAGTCTATCAGGGAGATTCAATAAAAGTTCTTATCGTTTAAAATGGTGCTAATTTTGCCCCTACCAATCAGATGTTAGTTTTCAAATGTTAAATAAGATCTGATTGGTTGGGGCAAAATTAGCACCATTTTAAATGATAATAACTTTTATTGAATAACCCTGTATGTTCCTTATTAGCATAAGAGAAAGGGGAGCACTAATGCATTATACTCTATCTTATTTAATTCCATAGTGACATCTAAACCCAGGAATTCAGCACTATTCTACCCACATTACAGTTAATGAGCTTAAAGGGTATGTCCACCCAAAAAAACATTTTTTTATATAAGATTCCCCCTGGGCTCCCAGCCCCAACCGCTATGTTTTTTTCTTTAGAAAGCCCCCCAAACTCTACTTACCTCCCCTCTTTCCTCCGCCGCGCTCCCGGCCCTCGGCTTGCGAGAAAATGCAAGCAGAGGGGCGGGACCGGCAGCCGCGTCTGAAAATCACGGACGCGGCTGCCGGCAGCTCACTTCGCCAGAGGAAAGAGGAGAGGTAAGTAAAGTTTGGGGAGCTTTCTAAAGATAAAAACATAGCGGTTGGGGCTGGGGGCCCAGGGGGAATCTTATATATTAATGTTTTTACGCTAGGGGGAGGGGATCGGGAGAGGGAGGGAGGGGGAGGGATGGGGAGAAGGGCTGCAGTACACATGCCAAACTTCTCCCGGAGGTCAGGTAGCAGGCAGAGTCCTATATGGACTCTGCTAGCCTCCTGGTGGGCAGTTTTTGGGACTTTGGGGGGGGGACTACAGGAGAACCTTATGGAGCTGGGATGTGAGGTAAGGATTAAACTACACTACATGATGGGGCCAGTAGTTGGGGGGATTATAGTTTTGGGGGTGGACATGCCCTTTAGCCACTTTTAGCATTTATTTGTAAATCTCAGCAACTTAATCTTCTTCCATGATAGATATAGTTTTCACCTGTATGGTAGTCAAGGGTCTAAACTTTGGATGTGGCTTGTTAATTTTAATTCCCTAAGATCCCAGATGACTTGGAGCACCTGCTGTTCCAAAAAAATTAGGAGCTGGAGCTAGAAATTTAGACTCTGGCATAGCAGTGGATGTAGTATACTTTGATTTTGCAAAAGCTTTTGATACAGTCCCCCATAGGCCACTAATGTATAAACTAAGGTCTGTTGGTCTGGGATGGAATATTTGTACATGGATAGAAAATTGGTTGATGAATATGATGCAGAGAGTAGTTGTTAATGGGGCTTCATCATTATGGACTAAAGTGCTAAGTGGGGTGCCACAGGGTTCTGTGTTGGGGCTACTTCTATTTAATCTTTTTATTAATGATCTGGATGTGGCTATTTTCAGCAAGGTTTCTGTGTTCGCTGATGACACAAAACTATGCCGACCATTAAAAACCTCAGAAGATGTGCAATCGTTGCAGGGGGATCTAGATAGATTGTCACATTGGCAGATGAGATTCAATGTTGATATTTTGGGCTTAAAAATCCTTGTGTTGCTTATACTATAAATGGCAAAGTGAATCCCAATCCAATGTTGGGAAAGGATCTTGGAGTTTTGGTGCAAAACAAACTTAAAGGTAGCAAGCAGCGCCAGGCAGCAACCACTAGTGCCAGCATGGTATTGTCTTGTATAAAGTGAGGTATGGATTCAAGGGAGAAAAATTCTATTCTCCCTCTTTACAAAGCATTGTTAAGGCCTCACTGGGAATATGCAGTGCAATTTTGGAATCCTTTGTTCAAAATCTTTGAAATGGAAAGGGTTCAGAAAAGGGCAGCTAAATTAAAGGGCAAGTCCAGCCTAAAAACAAGTTTGTTTTAAAATTATTATCACCCCCCAAAACCTTACTTTTGCGAGGTTCCTACAGTTCCAAGATTCCCCAGAGCTTACTTATCTGACCCCGACCCTCGCCAGCTATTTCACGCCCCCCTGCTCCTGTTACAAGCTTGTTGCGAGCAAAAACAGGAGCAGGGGACTTCTGCGCTGACAGCCACTTCTCTTCCTGGTCCAGGCTGTCAGGCAATTGGGCGTGATGTCACATTGCGCCCTAACTGACAGCCGCAACCAGGAAGTGGAGCGGCTATCAGCACCAGGCGCAGAGGAGAAGCAGCGAGGGTCCTGTCAGGTAAGTAAGCTCTGGGGGATCTTGGAACTGTAGGAACCTCGTGAGGTTTTGGGGGGTGATAATCATTTTAAAACAAACTTGTTTTTAGGCTGGACATTCCCTTTTATAAGGTTAATAATAAGAGCTTGAATATGAAGAGAGATTGGATAAGTAACAATTATGTAGGCTGGAAAAAAGGTGCTTGCGTGGGGATATGATTACTGTGTATAAATACATTAACAGGCCATACAATAAGCTGTGTGGGAAATGGTTTACCAATAAATCATGTCAGAGGACACTTGATGAAAAGAAGTTTAGAAGTTCGGAAAGGGTTTTTCACTGTGAGAATGGTAAAGCTATGGAACTGTCTTCGGTGGACTTGTGATGGCAGGTTCATTGGACGGTTTAAAAAAAAAGCTGGATGAGTTTCTGCAAACAAGAAATGTTGCAAGTTACTGGTATTGATCCAGAGATATTGCCAATTGCCACTTGGAGTCAGGAAAGATTTTTTTCCCCTGAAAAAAATTTGGTGGGATTTTTTTGCCTTTCTCTAGGTCAACAGTTAGGCAGGAAATGAGGGTATTGCTAGATGGGTTGGACTGGATGGACATATGTCTTTATTTAAAAGGCATTTCCACCCCCAAAACTATAATCCCCCTCACTACTGGCCCCATTGTGTAGTGTAGTTTAATCCTTACCTTACATCCCAGCTCCATATGGTTCTCCTGTAGTCCCCCCCTAAAGTCCAAAAAAACACCCACCAGCAGTACTGCAGAGTCCATATAGGACTCTGCCTCCTGTCTCCCCTCCGGGAGAAGTTTGGCATGTGCACTGCAGCCCTTCTCCCCCTCCCTTCCCCTCCCTCTCCCTCCCGATTTAGATTCCCTCCCCCTAGCGTAAAAACCTTTTTATATAATAGTCTCCCTGTTCCCCCAGCCCCAACCGCTATAGTTTTAATATCAGAAAGTGCCCCAAACATTACTTACCTTCCCTCTTTCCTCCGCCGCACTGAACTCCCGGCACCCATGTCCGTGATTGGATGCCACTCAGCCAATCACAGACACGACTGCTGGTCCCGCCCCTCTGCTTGCATTTTCGCACAAGCAGAGGGCCTGGCAGTGCGGCGGAGGAAAGAGGGAAGGTAAGTAATATTTGGGGCACTTTTAGACTATTTAGACTATATAGACTATTATATGAACATTTTTTAAGAAGGGTGGACATGCCCTTTAACCTCAAATACTATACTATACTCTGTCACCTGGTGGGGGGATGTATATTTTAATAATCATCCCTGGTTGACAAAACTTAACAATTCTTTTGTCCAAATAACAATTTGGAAAGAAGAATTTCAGATTGCATTCAAGTTATTGTTGACAATTCAATACATGTCCTTAGCTAAAAGTACATTACTATTTATAATAAACATTTATGGTAAAAAGCCAAGTTCTTATAATGAGCACATGATATGTGCAATGCTCATTAATCACGTTTAAGTTCCTATACTGATTTTCTGTTAACTATATACTCTAAACCACTTTTCCTATAGCAATGACAGCATAGTGAATTAATGCATATTTAATGAAAATTAATGAATATTTATGAAGTTATTATTAATAACCGTGAGGCAAATGCCTCAGTAAAAATGATTTAAGGGATGCCAACATATTGTTATGAGCTAAAAAAAAAGTTAAGTAAAATATGTACTAAATTCAACTATAATAAATTAATCGGGTGGAAAAAAGGGTGAAATAAATCTCAGGAAATATGGGACAGAATTTAATAGCATGTATTATCTTATTTCTCAATCTGTCATTGTATGTTCAACAAACTATAATTAGTAATGAGTAAAGAAATAGATAAATTACACAAACACATACATTTTCACATTTATTAAAATTGTTTACATGTTTGTAATGACAACCCCATAAGGAATCAATCTGTCCATCTACATATTATTACTTGGTCATCTTAAAGGGGAAGTTTCAGAAAAAAGAGCAGTATTTTTTCATCCCAATGACCTTAATCTGCCATTTCAGCATTTTGTCTGTGTATAAATAAATGCATCCGAAATACTGACTTCCTGTTTGCAGGACCCCTAGTAGAGACCGTTATGGTCTTGCCCTTGACCCAACGCCTGGGTTGATTCAGTTGCTCAGTAGAGATCTGAGCATGTTTGACCCATCCAACAGCCAATCAGTAGAAATTACTGTTAGGAACATTCCAAGGATGTGGTGCATCCTGGGAAGTAGAAAGACCATTAGAACCTGAAATGGCAGCTCACTAATGTCAACAGCAGGGAACAGCAAAGGGTATGAAATCAACTGATTTTTCAAAATGGGAGAGAATATGTAGAATAACTAAGAAGGCATTACACAAACTAACAATTTAACAAATGTTGATCATTGCTACTGAACTGTCCCTTTAAAGTCACAGCAGTGGTATAACTATAGCCCCCATGATGGCTATGAGGGCCCACCAATCTCCTGACTGATACATTGATCCCCTGCCTATGATCTGCTGTTTTCAACTAGTGTCAGTCCAGTACCGGTGTTTTTAACAGCTGATCGTGTGCATCTTTACTTACGTTCACGCGACTAGCTGTTTCAAAGCTGTGTAAAACTTACTGTAAATAAAATAGGCTATGGCTCTCTTTAATCACACGTAAAATTTTGATCAGGCAAAACGCCTCAGGGCCAACAGCATTCTGGCTGATCCAAGACTGAAACGCTTGAGCGATCCGTCTGAGCAAAATTCTACGTTCCTGTTTCAAGTAAGGCAGTAATGACTTCAGGACAGGTGTAAAAGGAAAAGTGCACAGGTACCGCTAATTTTACACCACAAAGCTCTGAGTTTTAGGCCATACTGCTCTGTATAACATAATATACTGGTTTGTTGTATTTCCAATTTCTTTGTATTCGTTGGGTATATATATTTTGTTACGGATTTATGACTTGCTGCATAAAACCATTGTCTTTGTATGAGTTAATCTTCTGTATACCATTATGTTATTGTACAATTAGCAATAATGATCCTGTACTGTGATGAAGAGCTGTACAATTAATCTTCATTGCATTGCCTGTCCATTCGATTCATCATCTGGGCTAAATTTTCTTGAAATGTATAATTGATGGTGCTCGATTTACATTTTAACCACTTGTTTGTTTTAACTCCTTATTAGTATTTCCAGATCTAGAAATGTGCAACGTTTGTAAACAATGTTAGAATCTATTGCCTACAATGATTCTCTATCCTGCGATGTGTTGTGCATGATAACTTTCTATTATATTTTTGATTGGTAATAGCAACAGAAAGAGAACAGATACTCTAGATAGGAATTGTTCAATAAGAGCTTTTAATTTGCCTCAACCAATCAGATGATTCCTTTTTACTGGTCTTACAGTCAGAAAATATTTGATGACATCTGATTGGCTGCTGCAAATTACGAACATGGGCACATGTAATTTTTTTACATTTTTATTATTATTTCAATGTGTCATATAGGTATATTGTTACACAAAAGAAAAATATGAACCTAGACAGTGAGATCCCACAGGATATGGGGTCTTATAGTGAACTATTCCTTTTCTACATTGATTGAAGCCCGGGAGGTTAAGGAGCTTTGCCTTACCTCCTGTTCTTCAATCAATGTTTAGATAGCCAGGAACGAACTTCAGAAAATCTTAGCTTTCACGCAATGCAGCGGGGCCGCTCTGACAGTTCCCGACTGCTTCCTGCTTATGTTACACTATAACACGCATGCCCGATAATGCTCGTTATAGTGTAACAGAAGCAGGAAGCACTCTGGAATTTTAGAGCGGCCCTGCTGGATCACGTGAAAGGTAAGATTTACTGAAGTTCATTCCTGGCTATCTAAACATTGATTGAAGACCGGGAGGTAAATCATAGCTCCTTAACCTCCCTGGCTTCAATCAATGTAGAAAAGGGATAGTTCACTATTGCAGTGAACTATTCCTTTAAATCCTTGAGACACTTTCTTCCTTAGACCTCACAATGAGTGCAGAATATGCGGATACCCTCTCAACAACAACAACTTTTTTTTTCTTGTTATTATATTTTGAAGGACCATGGGAAAATTATTTTAGCAGTGATAACTGTGTTTTCAGGCAGATAGCAGTTCAGGTCCCCATTAGGTCATTAGATCATTCTTAAAGTTTTGACTATACATTTCTTTGGGCCATTCATTTAGCCCTGAAATTTCATTTGGGATTTCTCCTACTGCCAATATAAATCTTTCTAAATAAAATATTAGGCTCTCTGGTATCTTTATAAAGGACAATTACATATCACAACTGAGGCCATGTACAGAAAAGCCATTCTAAGTAAATAAAATACCTGCCACTATGTAAATAATGTAACCTATTTCAGTAACCACTTCATATTTTTTTATTTTTAAATTAAAAACTATTTTGTTAATTTACATTTGTGCTTTTTAATTATATGGAAACATTTTGGAACTAAATCCCAAAGTAACCTAAAAACCTAGGGTGCATTTAAGTATTAATTGGCGATAATGCATTTGTGGCCACATGTATAGCACATAACTATTCCCCACATTTTTCTCCTTTGCAATATTGCCAAGATCCGCCCTTTCCTCTCTTGCTCCACTACTAAAATGCACATGCATGCCCTTATAATCTCCCGTCTTGACTACTGTAACATTCTGCTACTGGGACTTCCGGTCTGTTATCTCTCTCCTCTCCAGTCTATCTTAAGCTAGGCAGTTTGGGATTATCTCACTCTCCTCCAAAAAAAAACCCCGCAACCTACTGCAGTCCATAGGGTAGCTTCCCATCAAACAAAGAATCATATTCAATTCCCTCTTTTTAACTTTTAAATCCCTTCACTCTGGGTCCCTCATGTTCCCAGACGTGCCCTGCGCTCCTCGCAACACAATCCCCTAACAAAATGCTTCCTCCCGTCTTAAACCATTCTGTCTTGCTGGTCTCTACCTTTGGAACCTTCTCCCTCTCTCACTTCGCCAGGTGACATCCTTAAACTCTTTTAAATGTAAACTGATATCCTACCTTTCTGAAAACCAGCAGTATTAATAATTGTTAGCTGTCTGAACACTTTATCCCTCCCCCCACTTGTATCTGTATGTTGTCTCACAATTAGATTGTAAGCTCTTTGTGGCAGGGATATCTTTCCTAATATGATAAGGCACACATGAATTAATTCCTTTATATATATATATACACACATATATTTAAATTTGATGCAGGCACTCACTTATATATATATATATAAATATATTTAAGTGAATGGAGCACTCCAGGGTCTTTATATATATTTCAATGTGCAAAATGTGAGTCTCATATAAAAGACAGAAACGTTGCTCACGTTTTGCACATTAAAATAAATTTGTTGGAAAGATCCCGGAGGGCTCAATATACTTAAATATATAATAAGAGAACGTAGCCATATACAGCACTTCAGGACTTTCTTCATAATTATTGAAGTTTTATTAGATCATATGCTACCTGTGACCACAGAGTAGCAGCAACATTTCGGGGACCGTGTCCCCTTTCTTAAGCTGAATGGATAGCAATGAAGGGTAGGCACACCCACATTTAAACACACACAAATGAGGTAATTTCTTAACCAACACCAATTAACATATCACATGACATAGTATTTAAGGTACCAGTCTCACAATATAGTGGGAACAAGCATCAACCTAGTGACAATGTACTTAGACATATACCATATCACTCTTTTACACTTTTACCATTTTATTAGAATAGAGCAGTCGATAGACGCTTATGCACTATCCTAGGAAGATAGGTCATCTGCACCCAGTGGCGTATCTACGTTAAAACATTCGGGGCACGTGCCCCGGATGTTTTGCAAAGTGCCCCGAATGTTTTCCTGACTTGTGCCCCTAGTTCCGGACTCCCCGGCGGACTCCGTCGGCGCGATGACGTCACGCGCACGCCGGCGCGATGACGTCACTCGCGCGACGGCGCAGAACATACAGACGGCCTCTGCGCTCCCGGCCTTCTCCTACTAGATAGATAGCAGAGTTAGATAGCAGCGTTAGATAGCAGCGTTAGATAGATAGATAGATAGATAGCAGAGTTAGATAGCAGAGTTAGATAGATAGATAGATAGATAGATAGATAGATAGATAGATAGATAGATAGCTAGCAGAGTTAGATAGATAGATAGATAGAGTTAGATAGATAGATAGCAGAGTTAGATAGTTAGATAGATAGATAGATAGAGAGCAGAGTTATATAGATAGATAGATAGCAGAGTTAGATAGATAGATAGATAGCAGAGTTAGATAGATAGATAGACAGAGTTAGATAGATAGATAGCAGAGTTAGATAGATAGATAGCAGAGTTAGATAGATAGCAGAGTTAGATAGATAGATAGATAGATAGATAGATAGATAGATAGATAGCAGAGTTATATAGATAGATAAAGCGAGTATGTTATATAGATAGATAGATAGCAGAGTAGATAGATAGAGAGTAGATAGCAGAGGGTTAGATAGAAAGATAGATAGACAGAGTTGATAGATAGATAGCAGAGTTGATAGATAGATAGCAGAAGAGTAGATAGATATAGTAGAGTTAGATAGATAGATAGATAGATAGATAGCAGATAGATAGATAGATAGCAGAGGTTAGATAGATAGATAGCAGAGTTAGATAGATAGATAGATAGATAGATAGCAGAGTTAAGATAGATAGATTAGATAGATAGATAGATAAGCAGAGTTTTAGATAGAAGATAGCCAGAGTAGATAGATAGCAGAGTTAGATAGATAGATAGATAGATAGATAGCAGAGTTAGATAGATAGATAGCAGAGTTAGATAGATACATAGATAGCAGAGTTAGATAGATAGATAGATAGCAGAGTTAGATAGATAGATAGATAGCAGAGTTAGATAGATAGATAGATAGATAGCAGAGTTAGATAGATAGATAGCAGAGTTAGATAGATACATAGATAGCAGAGTTAGATAGATAGATAGCAGAGAGAGAGAGGGACAGATAGATAGATAGCAGAGTTAGATAGATAGATAGCAGAGTTAGATAGATATATTGATAGCAGAGTTAGATAGATAGATATACAGAGAGAGAGGGACAGATAGATAGGGGCAGAGGTCCATGTAAAAGGTACAAGAAGGTCTCCCTGGCCAAAGGTATGGCCAAGCGACTGACTACAACTGAACACAACAGTAAGTTTAAAATTACCAGATTGCTACCAGTATATAATGATATTGCCAGTTTACTGTGCCTTTGTGTCATTAATTTGTGTCTCTCTATCCAAATCTCTATCTCTGTCTGTCTATTTCACTGTCTTTCTGTCTGTTTATCACTATCGGGCTGTGTGTCTATGTTTGTGGTTATCTATCTGTCTGTCTGTGTCTTTTTGGCCATCTCATTAAGTACTTAGTGGGTGTGTCCTAATTGGGGCGGAGAAAGGGGCGTGGCCTAAGGAGTGCCCAGGAGTGCCCCGGATCTTCTTAGACCCTAGATACGCCCCTGTCTGCACCTCTACAAAAAAAGATACATATCTTAGTCCTTATTGAGGCCCTCTGGTGCTAGGATGTGCACCCACCAGACCTCCCTTTGTTTCAACTTCAGTCCTCAGTCGTCACCCGTTTGTGGCATTGTTACCAATTCCAGTTCCATAAATTTCAGTTCTAATTCATTATGGCCCATAATTTTATAGTGTTTAGGCACAGGAAATTTCTCATCCTTGAGGCGGATGCTGGACCTGTGCTGCGATATCCTTGCCTTAAGGGATTGAGAAGTCTCCCCTACATATAATATCTGGCAAGGGCACCACAGCACATAAACCACATAGGAGGAATCACATGTTATATGCCTATTGATCTTATAACGAATTCCAGATTTCGGATGCACAAACAATACACCCTTATTCACAAACCTACACTGCGTGCAGTGCAAGCAGGGATACATACCCCCCATCTACTACCTAGAAAGGTGTCTTGTGTGGGCCTATGTGTCTTAAACTCGATTTGTCTCCCAATTGTGTGTCCTTTTCTATACGACAACTGGGGGGCTCCTGGAACTCCTTTATATCTGGATACGCATTTTTCAGTACCAATGTTTTCCTACCAAAGTACCAATGTTTTCCTACCACTCGGCCAATCCTATCACTACCAATACCAAAATTAAGGATAAGTGGAATTCTTCTTGTCTGGTCCTCACCACGGGTCCTAGGTTCAGGGTACCCTCTATCTCTCAATTTCTGTGATACCCCTTTCAGTTGTTCCTTCTTCCTCCCCAGATTAGAAACAATTCTCTCCACTCTTTTGAATTGTCCAATAGGAATTGCATGTTTAACATGCCTAGGATGGAAACTGTTAAAGGCTAACAACTGGTTCCTAGAAAACAATTCTGTATGTATCCTATTAATTTTAATCACTTAAACATCTCGAACTCAGCTTATCTCGAACTCATTATAATTGAGAATATATTTAATCTCAGGATGCATGGAATTCAATATCCCATGGAAACGCTGAAGAGATCCAACGCCGCCCGCCACAGCAGGAAGACATCATCTATGTATCTCCACCACACCAAGCAATGCTTGGCAAAGGGCGGAGACACATAGCTGAAGCCATCCTTGAGCCACGCCATAAAGGCGTTGGCATATGACGGAGCGGCGTTGGATCCGGCGTTGGATCCCATAGCGGTACCCCTCTTCTGGAGGTAAAATTTGCCATTAAATGAAAAGCAGCTATTAACCAAGATGAATTCAAGACATTGTTTAAAAAACATGATTTGCTGTTCATCATACAAACCAGACATAGCGAGCAACCTAACTGAGGCTTCCACCCCTTGGACATGAGGGATGGATGTGTAAAGGGAGGATACGTCCAATATAACCAATAAGACGTCCCCCCAATTCTCAACATCAACATTATGTATTTTGTTTAGAAAATCAGACGTATCTAGAACAAACGATCTAGTACCCCGTACCAATGGTGCAAGAACCCCATGGTGGCAATGGGGGTAAAGATGGAACCTATCCCTGAAACAATGGCCCTACAGGTGGTTGGACAGGGTTGTATTGCACTTTGGTCAGGGCATACAAAATTGGCATAATAGGGTGATCAACGGTGAGGTACTTTTTTACTCCCTCTGATATGAGTCCCCTAAGTGACCCATCAGTTATGAGTTTATCAGCCTTACGCTGATAAACTCATAACTGACTTGTGGTGCGCTGATATTTTATGAAGATTGTCCAATATATATATATATATATCTATATTATATATATATTATAACAACTTCATAAATATCAGCGCACCACAAGTTTTTCATAAAGTGCTTTTATTTAAACACTATGTTTAAATAAAAGCACTTTATAAAATGTGGTGCACTGATATTTTATGAAGATTGTTGTATACTTGGATTTCATCAGCAGCTCCAGGCAATTTTATTACCTTTAGACTGTGTGCACACTTGCACCTTATATCAGTGTCTATATATATGGGATAATACTCTACCTACAGTGTAATATAAGGATATTACGCCACCAAGGAGTTCCATGACCATATAGAAGCATGAGGCCACAGGCCGAGTGCTTTTATACAGGTCATGGAACTCCGAGCTGAAGTAAATCCGTATATTACATTGTAGGTAGCATATTATTTCTTATAATACATATGGCTAGCGAAAAAAACAAAACAAAACAAAACTGCCCACTACCACTGTCTCTCCCCCTTCCTGTATTATTCATTTACATAGGAATCCCTGTTTAATATATAAATAGTTAATTACTGTTCATATTGAAAAGAGAAAGAAGGACCGAACATTGTCTGTCAAGAACAAACAAGGCTTTCTATATAAATGACTAATACAGGGAGGGGGAGACAGTGGGAGGAGCAGAGGAATACAGGAAGTAACTCAGTGACATCACCACCGCACCTCCCCATTGAAAATACCTAGCCGTATGTATTTTATATATATATATATATATATATCAGCCTGTTTGTTTACTCTGTATTTTATAATGTACAGCGATGCGCACCCAAGTGTCACTATATAAATAAAATTATACTGTACGCAGGGGGGTGTTTTCCTTATTTGATTGAAAAAAATGATCAGCAATTTTTGATTTTTCAGAAGTTTTGATTTCTTTAATTTATTTATTCCCCCCCCCCCGATGAATATTTGTTATTATTATTGGTATTTAATGGTATTGGAAGAAGTTCTGGCGATATTTCATTATTTTACCAGATTATCAGACTTGTCCATATCGCTGTTTTTATAAATATGGTGATAATAACAGAAACAGCCATTGTGAAGTCTGACAATACAAAAACAATGATAGTAGCACACCTTTCTAAATATGCCCCTAGGTCCCTACACCTTAGGGAACAGTTCATACTGCCCCGTCCCGTAAATGGCCAATTCGACTTTAGATCATCTAATCTATGAAATGTCTAAATTTAGTGTTAGCCTCCCAGTGGGTTTACCTTGCAACTTTCCCGCATCGTTCCCCACCTGGGCCAAGTCGATCTCAAAAACGATCCTGTCGGGATCTTAGAGAAACGTTGCAGGGATATTGGAAGGTAAAATTATTTAGGGAGATTTACCAAGTGCCACAGTTACTTTGTAAATCCACTCCAGCCGCTGGTAAATAGCTTTCATCAGCTGTGCGAGTGTCTATTGCAATACCCACACAGCTGCATCAATCAAGGGGTTAAAGCCACACGAAACCCCTTTGTGAGTGTCTAAGGCAGTGCTACACGTGTGTATGTAAATGCAGAATTATGTGTTCTTTCTATTTTCTTGACAAAATGCAATGATTTTTTTTTTTTATAAACCGATCCTCATTACAGACAACGGTAATCATTGGGATTATGGCATGAACTGTTTCCAGAAAATATGTTTGCCAACCCTTTAGAAGGATTTTACAATAATCCTGATTTATAGTCTCAAAAATGATTAATGGAATTTACTAGGTTTTGGTTACTTTATTTTTCCCCAAAAGAAAAATTATGTTTTTTAAACCACTGTATGGGGCTTTGCTATTAGATGCTAAATGGTGCAGCTCATTATGTTCTAATTGTTTAATTTAAAGCATATTGTATAACTGAAAACAGCCTTACCATATATTACCTAGCATGGATTCTACTTACAAACTGCTATTGCCCTTGAGTTACATTCTATGCCGTATTAAAGAACAAGCAATTCATTGTGAGAATTTAGATCAATAAACAATTATTACTCTTTGTGAAATCCTGAAAGGGGGTCTATGGAGACTCTTCAGGTAAAGAATATAAGTTAAGCAATTGCATGTAATTTATCTGCTGGACTTCGATGAATATATATTTGTGGCATTGGAGCTACTGTGCATTTTATGGTTAATTTGGGATTCGATTCTTACATATAAAGGCTGCATTTTAATCTAACATATTTATTTTAATAAAAACTAAATTTATTTAATATCTTGAAATACTTTTTTGAATTGAAAAGAGACATACAAATGAATGTATTTCGTTTGTTCAATAAAAGTTCTTATCATCAAAAATGGTGCTAATTTTGCCCCAACAAATCAGATGTTAGCTTTCAAATGTTAAACAAGACCTGATTGGTTGGGACAAAATTAGCACCATTTTTAACGATAAGGACTTTTATTCAATCTCCCTGATCTGTTTTGTCACATGAAGCAATCTCAGGTAAATTTTAATTGTAGTCTTGGCACGTGCTTCTGCTTATAACAATCACCTTTGGCCTTGAGTATGACCTTCAGCCTTTTTATGTCATACACACTTGTACTTTCACAAAAATCTATACATTGCTGTGCTTTCTAACATTTCATTCAAATTTCTTGGTAGTACTGTAGAAAAATAACAATGTTTGGTATCAGAAACATGTCGAAAATATGAGTGTGTTTCCTGTGGTTAAATCTAGGTGTAGGGACTGTGATTTGGTACCAGAAATAAAGTCCAGAATGATGTTAATAAAAATAAGGGTTATGATACTGTAGATAATAAGCAGCATCTGATGTCTAAAGGAGCACCTTACTGTGAAAGCTTGCCTTCCCAGAACATCCATGCATAATAAGATACTTCTCCAGTAACTTGCATTTATGTGAATTTAAGAATTGCATTTTATAACTAATAAAGCATCCATATTGCATGTGCAACTTTTGGCTACACCCCTTGAATCCTGTATTTATTGATTCTATTTACAGAGTATTTTCTATTCAGATGTCTCCACTCCATTATGGATTATAAGACATTTAAAGCTGTTGATTTCCTGCAGTTTATTTTCCAATCAGAATGGCACAAAAGGACATTATGTAATTGCAGACAACCTATTAGGAACAGTATGAAATAGTCAGTTTACTGTTTTTTGCTACCATTCTGTTCCTAGTAAAAGATAACATATTTAAATGTACATTTTATTTCAAAATTCTGTGTTTTTATTAAGAAAACACTGATACATAACATAATTTTATATAAATGTTACAAGACTGTTTGCTTAATAAGCATTATTGTCATAACATACATGTAGTCTGTGTCTTCTTATCTATTTTTTATTTTTGTTTTAGGAAAAACAAAGATGAAGAGCAACACATTTTGTGTCTTTTCTTCGTAAATTATAAATGTACCTTTCTGTTTGTGTGTTAGCTCTGGTGGGTTAGTAGACTAATGCCCTTCTTTAAGAAGAGCAAATTCAGGTTGATCTGCTAGGAAATGTGGTAATATTTATGGATAAATGTTGCTAAAACCAGCAATTTGTCCCAGTAAGATTGTGATTAGGAATGGAATTCGGCTCTTAATCGGACACGGTTCCAAATCGGAAATCCTGGTTCCCAAGTTCCTTCAGTATTTTCAGTAACCCTAGAAAATAGAGAACTAGGGAACTACTTTTGAGTGTTGCCAGGACTATTTTGAGGGTTACAGAATATACAAGTCTAGTTTCAGCAACCCTCAAAAGTAGCCTCAAATATTTGGTTACCCTTGAAAGTAGCCTGCAGAACCTCGAAATTTGCTTGCGTGTACATGAAGTTTGTTTCATTAATGATTTGGTGATTTTTGACCATTTTCCAGGAGCTGGAGTCATCTACTTTTGGATTTTTTTTTTTGCCCCATTGATTTCTATGGGTCCAAACAGAAATTGCTGGTTTTTCGAACATCTCTAATTGTAAAAAAATAAATGCAGTGTATTATGGACAAAGAAAATGTAATTTAAAAAATGATGGTTCCCTGCAAAGACGTTATTGGATGAAATAACTTCAAAATTGAGAATGATAAAATAAAGAACACCACATGGTGAGGAGGTGAATTAAAGCCTAACCTTTTTTGCAGCTATCCTGCTCTCAAGACTTTTGTTTCCCTTACCTTTATAATTGTTTCTATTGACTCTTGTTAAGATGCACAGGATGAGTGCCCTTTTTTGGCAAGCACTCTAGCCTTTTGTGTGCCTAGGTAACAATATATTTCTTATTTATTTTTTATATATAATACCAAATTATTCAAAGTGTGTTTAAATAAAAACTTGCTTTAAACATTTGTATTTTTAAAATACTGGAACCCAGTGACTAAATACATCAGCAAAACACAGGAACATATTTTTGACCAATAAAATGCAACCTAAATTAAAAATAATAGGGCAAATTTTTTAATTTTTAAAAACATTTAAATATTTAAAAACATGTTTTTATTAGTTTATCAAATTAAAATTGTAATATTTTCCTCCTTGTGTCTGATGCATTAACAGCATCGGGCTTTGGATATTTCCCATGAGCATTTCCCATGCTTACTGTATAAGCAGACTGGAACGCAGGCCCTACAAGAGACTTCCAGTCCAACTTCACAGGGCACTGAGAAATTCACTAACATTGGATCTAAGTGAATGTGGACCCTCTGCACCTAGGAATCACGTAGAAGCTTTAGGCTACACTACCTGGTATCTCTGGACCAGGTTCAGTAATATGAATCAATGGAGGTATACGTGTAGCTTACAGATGACACAGACTCCAAGCTGTGAATCGAGATATCTTTATTTGAACAAAACATGTGTGCTACATGTTTCGGACCAACATCCTTTCTCAAGCACCAAACAGAGAAAGGACGTTGGTCTGAAACATGTAGCACACATGTTTTGTTCAAATAAAGATATCTCGATTCACAGCTTGGAGTCTGTGTCATCTGTAAGCTACACGTATACCTCCATTGATTCATAACATTGGATCTAGAGAGGCAGAGGTAAGTATTCCAATACATTAAAAAAATAACCAAAAGCCTTTATTTAAGCCCAACCAAAAAAGAAAATAGCTTTTTACCATAAATTCATTGTTTAGATTGTAAAATGCTAATAAAGTGGCCCAATCTCGTGTATGGCATTGAACCAAAATATTGCTTAAGTGCCACCAATTTAATAATAAAAAAGATTCACACATCAATTACTACAACTAAACAATTTTTCATCCATTAATCAGACAATTCAATTTATTCCTTGATTATCAAAAATGAACTTTAAGGTAGAGTCATTCATCAATTTTGAAGTTCATCTATATAGGGTAAAAGGGCAATTCATTCAATCGCTGGTTAATAATTGTCAAATCAACATTTCACTGTAATCTTATTTAATCTAATTTTTTTTAAAAAAATGTAATGCTGTTCATGTTTAAGATTGTGACTAAATTCATTCTACCAGAAACTAGTGCTTAAGTTGCATGAAGAAAAGATCCGGTGAATAGAGATGTCGCTCGAGGATCCGCGAATTTTCAAAAAAATGCGAAAATTCGAAAATCCGCGAGCGGACCCGTTAAAATTAAAAATACCCTTGAAATAACGAGATTTTTCGTATTTTCGAAATTTTTCGAAATTATGAATTTTCATGTATTTTCGAAAATGTGTATTTTCGAAAATACAAGTAATCCTCGTAATTTCGAAAATTTTCGAAAATACGTATGTATGGAATTAAGAGAAATCCTTGTATTTTCGAAAATTTTCGAAAATACATGTTTTACCGTATTTTTGAAAATTCCCAAAAATACGTGAAAACTCGTAATTTCGAAAATTTTCGAAAATACGAAAAATCCGCGAAACGGAAGTTCGGAAGGCGGAAAATCCGGAAAAATCCGCCGTTCGCGAACCGGCCATCCCTACCGGTGAATAATAAAAAAATCTACAGAACTTAAAAAAATAAAGATAATCTATAGGTAACTGGAAGAATTTGTAGCACATTACACATACTAAAAGGCATATTGAGCTAATCCTAATACATTTTGGGCAGCACGGTGGCTCAGTGGTTAGCACTGATCCCTTGCAGCGCTGAAGTTGGATTCCACCCTTGGTCACATCTGCAAGGAGTTTGTATGTTCTCCCTGTGCTTGCGTGGGTTTCCTCCGGGCACTCCGGTTTCCCCCACAATCATAAAGACATACTGATAGGTTGTATGTGTCAAATAAATGTGCTTAGATTGTAAGCTTTTCATAATAATGATAATAATATTGTAGTTATTGATGTCTTTAACAGAATTAAGGGCCCGCTAGGTTAAATAGCTTAGAGATTAGGAATAAGAGGAAAACAATTGTCATCCTGTTGAGAAGGGAAGGCTGGCTGCTGTTTGTTATTGAATGTCATTTCACCACTGGATAAATTTGGTAAAAACCTCAACATTTTGCTTTCACAGTGCAATACCCATGACAATATATGCACCATTTCTATTCTGATTTGTTAAGAATTGGTGTTCCTTCCTCCCACTCCAATGCTGCTTTTTCGCATGGTAGCTCTCGTTTCGTCTCTTTCCAGTGGTTATCTTTGGCTGTCTTGGACAGCATCACTGGCGTCTTCAGGATCTTTGAATAGTGATCGTCTGCAGTGTTCATGGGTTTCTGGCTATTCAAGTCTCAAAGCTTGTACTTCTGATCCTTCTTATTTATTTCCTTGGTAGGTGCAGCCCCCTAAGTGAAGGAGAACCAATTAAATTTGAATTCCATTATCATCTCTTGGATTCCAGTCCTCATTGGTGGTTTTCCTCTTATAGCCCTTCTTGCACTGTTGATCCCTGCCCATTATAGCATTTATTTTATCTTGTCTCATCCACCTGTACCTTGTCACCATTCTCTCTGTGTTCTTTTGGTACTGTCCATCTTCTCTTCTTATCTTGTCCAGCATATCTTCTTGCTCTATACTTTTTTTTGTATTCTCGGGATCAGAGAAGATACTTTGCACTCTAAGTCCTGGGGGCAACCATGTCTGGTCTAGTGTACAGGCAAACAGGTGCTTGGTTATATCTGTGGTTGGGGTATCTGTGCTAAAAGGATACTTGGAAATTATGAGAGCATCAAAAATTGGAATGCATAGCATTTTTTTTGTCTTTCACTAAATGCAATAAGTTTTGTTATCTAAATTGAATTCAAAGAATTATGCAAGATAGTCTACAAAACAAAACACTGTTTGTCTACCCCCACTGTCGAGGAGTGGCGCTTATACATTGCAAATAGTATGATTATAGCTGTCATTACTTCAGAAAGCCTTATTTGACCCAATAAAATATCCATTGTGATCAGATCCTCATTATGATACCTATCAAGTTTCCAAATCTAAGACAAAAAATAAAATTGTTGGTATACAAAAGTTAATGGCAGAGTTAGGTAGAAATTAATCAACAGCTTTTCTTTATCTATTCTAAAAATGTTGTTAAAGAAACTCCAAGCAATCAGGGAGTTTGTAGGGATTTCATTACTGTTTTAGTAAATCCTGTATATAATGAGTGTTATATTCAATGTAACATGTGTATTTGTTAAATCTGTCCATATAGCTGTTTAAATTACTAAGAAGGCCTTTCTATTACATGGGTAATACATGAGTTACAGTAGATAACTTTATTGGTGTCCTCTGGAGTAGATATAGGTGAAAGTAGACAGTTTTGTTTCGCTGGGGGATATGTGAAACCCAATATAATAATGCGTGAACCCTCCATGGTTAATTCCACCACCAACTGTGAAAATTCTAGTTTTAACAGTAAAAATTTTAATGGTAATTCTGACCCAAAATATAAAATGCCAGGAAATGGCAATGAGAGCTGGGATGTGAGGTAAGTATTAAACTACACTACATGATGGGGCCAGTAGTGGGGGGGGATTATAGTTTTGGGGGTGGACATGCCCTTTAAAACAAACCATGCGACCAATATGGTTATAAGCATGTTTTCTTACCTTATCAAATAGCTCTGCAAACCCAATATATTTGATTTTGATATATATTGGTTTGAAAAGAATTGTCATATTTAAGTGGAATATTAACAGGGAGATGCAATATCGCAGCTTACCTTTTGCAAGACTGTACGTAAACACAATAAGTCTGCTATTGAATTGCGAGGTAAGAAGCTGTTTAAAGGGTATAAAGACCCATACAACTCCTTGTTAAAGGATAAGTGCACTGTAAAATCAAGTTATATTAATTTGGAAGCTGCAGCTTTAAAAATACTGTTGACTTTTTTTTTAACCTATGCTTCTCTAGTGCCTACCTTTGTGCCTTGAAAGTTGCTGACATCTTGTTACTGGTTTGCTAAATATTAAGCTCCGCCCCTCTGAGGTTTCCTCTGCTTCCTCCTGCTTGAGCCTCAAACAGTAATGCCTGTGAGTTTCATGCATTCTCCTGCTTGAGCCTCAAACAGTAATGCCTGTGAGTTCCATGCACTCTCCTGCTTGAGCCTCAAACAGTAAAGCCTGTGAGTTCTATGCATTCTCCTGCTTGAGCCTCAAACAGTAATGCCTGTGAGTTCCATGCATTCTCCTGCTTGAGCCTCAAACAGTAATGCCTGTGAGTTCCGTGCACTCTCCTGCTTGAGCCTCAAACAGTAATGCCTGTGAGTTCCGAGCCTTAAAACATTAATACCTGTGAGTTTCATGCACTCTCCTGCTTGTGCCTCAAACAGTAATGCTTGTGAGTTCCGTGCACTCTCCTGCTTTAGCCTCAAACAGTAATGCCTGTGAGTTTCATGCACTCTCCTGCTTGTGCCTCAAACAGTAATGCTTGTGAGTTCCGTGCACTCTCCTGCTTTAGTCTCAAACAGTAATGCCTGTGAGTTCCATGCACTCTCCTGCTTGAGCCTCAAACAGTAATGCCTATGAGTTCCATGCACTCTCCTGCTTGAGCCTCAATCAGTAATGCCTGTGAGTTCCATGCACTCTCCTGCTTGAGCCTCAAACATAAATACCTGTGAGTTCCGTGCACTCTCCTGCTTGTGCCTCAAAATGTAATGCTTGTGAGTTCCGTGCACTCTTCTGCTTTAGCCTCAAACAGTAATGACTGTGAGTTCCATGCACTCTCCTGCTTGAGCCTCAAATAGTAATGCCTGTGAGTTCCATGCACTCTCCTGCTTGAGACTCAAACATTAATACCTGTGAGTTCCATGCACTCTCCTGCTTGAGCCTCAAACAGTAATGCCTGTGAGTTCAGTGCACTCTCCTGCTTGAGCCTCAAACAGTAATGCCTGTGAGTTCTGTGCACTCTCCTGCTTAAGCCTCAAACAGTAATGCCTGTGGGTTCCATGCACTCTACTGCTTGAGACTCAAACAGTAATGCCTGTGAGTTCAGTGCACTCTCTGCTTGAGCCTCAAACAGTAATGCCTGTGAGTTCTGTGCACTCTCCTGCTTAAGCCTCAAACAGTAATGCCTGTGGGTTCCATGCACTCTACTGCTTGAGACTCAAACAGTAATGCCTGTGAGTTCAGTGCACTCTCCTGCTTGAGCCTCAAATATTAATACATGTGAGTTCCGTGCACTCTCCTGCTTGAGCCTCAAACATTAATGCCTGTGAGTTCTGTGCACTCTCCTGCTTGAGCCTCAAACAATAATGCTTGTGAGTTCCCTGCACTCTCCTACTTGAGCCTCAAACAGTAATGCCTGTCAGTTCCGTGCACGTGCGTGTGTACGTAACTCACAGGCATTACCGTTTTAGGCTCCAGCAATTTGAGTTGCGCAGCCTCTGGTAAATCTGGAATGGGAGATATGCCCAGAGTCCAGAGAGCTTGCGCCTCTGGGTGAATCTCCCTGATTATATCTCCCTGTATATTTGCACAATATACTTCAGTGTTATTCATTAGGTTTAATATCTATATCCTGATGACCTGCTCTAAGCTGGTAAAACCCTAAATGAAAAGGCAATTTTGTCCCCATGTAATAGCAATTAAAAAATAATAGTTTTTAAAAGCAGAAGCTATTTCTAAGAGGTAAATGCCGTTCTATTAAAGGGTTACAGTCACATTCTTATCTCCCTTGCTCAACTTGTCTGGTGACAATATGTCTGCTTAAATTAAGAAAAAAAGCTTTTCAATTACAAGTGTGATGTTACGGCTCTACCAATATGGCTGCAAGCTAAATATTTAATTAAGGGACTCAAATCACTGTATGAGTCTGATTTCATATAGTGCACAGACCTATATTTCTGTCTTCTCTGCTTATGTTACATACTAAATGAGCACATTATTTTTTTAAAATTTGGTTTTATTACAATATTACTCATACAGTTGCACATTTATTACATGTTAATCAGAATGCAAAATCTAAAGCGAGTTCAATGATGTGATTTAAAGGGCAGCAATACCCCCACAAAACCACCCTAACTCCCCTAATGGTATTTTATATTCAGATGTATCCACACCCTCTTGCAGTTTTCTCCCAGCCATTAGGAGTACCACAAAAAAACAGCCTATTAGGAACAATACAGATAGTCAGCTGATTGTTCCATTATGTTCCTAGGTGAGAAAATGTATACTCTATATGTAAGCTCTGGTGGGATAGTGGTTTAATGCTCTGCTTTTAACAAAAGAGAGGGCAAGAGGTAGCAGGTTCAATTCCATAGCCTTTTTTGTTTAACTAGAATTATAATCTTTTATTTTCCACATCTATGCTAGCTAAGAAATATACTGCAACAAATTTTTTGTGTTAACATATGTTTACAAAACAACTAAACTAAAATCTCTGTTCCATATCAGAGAGAGGCAGGATCTCTGAGATGTAACATGGTTGGCTGTTAGCTCCTAGGTGGCAAGGTTGCAGCTTCCTGTGCATACACTTAGCTGGGCAGGACATCCACCAAAACAAAGGAGTGGGTTATGGGAGCTGACCCCTAGTATCCATAGGTTTATTTCATAAATCACACAATAGCCACAGCAAAGGGAGAGGTGAAACACAGCTTGTTGTATCTTTGTGAAAGTGCTCTGTCTATTGGGACATTGTCTGTTAGTCTGGTGACCTTAGTTCCCCTTTTAGTGGTTTTGTCCAGTAAGGTATTGGACGTTGTAGTGCAATCATTAACCAGGACAATAAAGCTGGTTGTTGGGACATAGGCATTACTTCCCTTAAAATGAATAACATGTCCCTTCCCCTGGCTCAGTTCTACAACCTGCTTTATACATATTCACACATGCTTCTGAGCAGATATGGAGAAAGTCTTGTACGCAGGTGGAATTTCTCCATTACAAGTTTATGCTACAATGTCTCAACGCTGCACTTTTGGGAAACAAAAATACTATAAGACACTTATAAATAATAACAAATCAAACCATCTCCATCTTTACTCCCTTCTCCGTCCCTTGCTCACTGACTCTCTTCTCTCTCCACACACTCCCCAAGAATTTGCTGACTACTTCATAAATAAAATAGAGTCCATCTGTACACAGATTCCTAGTCCTCAGCATAGCTCTCAAATTCTTTTACCCACTCCCTCTTTTACTGCTCTTGAATATTTTAGTCCCGTGACCCAGTTAGAGGTCTCTTATCTGCTTCGGTCCTGTCCGCTCACTACATGTCCCCTCGATCCCATGCCCCCTTTTCTACTGAAGGACTGTTATCAGACAGTTTCCCCAATACTAACCCACATATTCAACGCCTCCGTGTCATCTGGTATTTTCCCTTCCTCCTTTAAATACGCCCACGTGAAACCCATAATCAAGAAAGCCTCCCTTGACCCCTATTGTCTTGCTAACTACTGCCCGGTCTCTCTTCTACCAATAGCTTCTAAGCTACTAGAACATCTTGTCTTCTCCCATATCACTAATAATTATCTTCATTCTAATAATATACTGGACCCATTGCAATCAGGGTTTCATCCTGCACACTCCACAGAGAGGGCTTTGTGCAAAGTTGTGAATGACCTTCAGGCTGCCAAAGACAAAGGTCACTGTTTTCTTATCCTTCTTGACCTCTCCTCTGCTTTAGACACAGTAGATCATTCCCTCCTAATGCAAATTCTTCACTCCTAGAGATGGCAGATTATCATTGGTTAATATTTCAATGCTTGCAATCATACGATCACACATGAATTGACGTTGATGTCGCCAGTGCTGGCAGTGTCATTTATAGTAAGATAACACTGCTATTTAAACAATTATTTTAGGTGGAGATTTCTGAATTTTTTTTCCCATTGACTTTAATCTGCGGATTTTCAAATTTGAAAAAAATCTGCGAATCCTCAAGTGGAACGGATTTTTGGAAGTTCAGCCATCTCTATTCACTCCTTGGGCATCCGGAATGAAGTGGAATCCTGGCTACAATCCTACCTCTCGAACAGAGCCTACTCTGTGTCATATGATAATAAAACATCCGCTCAGGTTCCTTTTAGTGTAGGGGTTCCGCAGGGCTCTGTTCTTGTACCCCTGTTGTTCTCCCTCTATACTATTTCCCTGGTAGATGTCATCAGGTCATTTGGTTTTAACTACCATCTGTACATCAATAATACTCAAATATATTTTTCCACCCCAACGCACTGATGCCTCAAACTGTGTCTGACTAAAACCGAACTAATCACTTTCCTATCTAAACCTGGTCCTATCCCACCTTTTTCCATCACATTCCAATACCTTTTCTAATCACATTAACTAAGTTGCTAAACCCCGCCACTTTTTTTCATAATATTGCGAAAATCTGTAGATTCCTCTCTCTTCTGACTACTGCTATGCTTATCCATGCTCTCATTCTATCACGCCTGGACTATTGTAACCTTCTGCTTTCTGGTCTTCCTGATTCCCATCTTTCTCCCCTTCAGTTGATACTTAACTCTGCCACATGCATTATCTACAAAACACTTATTTGAGTATCAGTATTTGAGTAAATTACAGAAAGATACAATGATGAGCAAGTGCAGAAAATGATGACTGTGTGAAGTATGTTGCAAGACCCTGTCTTTTCTTTTAATGTTAAATTTCATGGTGGCTCCGTAGATAGCACTGATGCCTTGCAGTGCTGAAGTCCTGAGTTCAATTTCACCCTTGGAGTTTGTATTTTTATGCAATTATTGCAAAATGTGAAAAACTGCAACGTTTCGGGCAAGTCTCTGCTCTTTCTCAAGCAGAGACTTGCCAGAAACATTGCCATATGTATAAAGATGGGTGAATAAAATTTTTTCACATTTTGCAACAATTGCTCCTGGCTCTTTTTTGAAGGAAATACTGAATGTTTGCACCATTGTTAGAGTGGTTGATAGTAGAGTGGAGCAACGATCCACGGTGGATAATCACGGTAATCTATGAGGAAATGTGCTTAGATTGTAAGCTCCTCGGGGCAGGGCCTGATGTGAATGTAAACATGTAATTGCAAAGCGCTACGGAAGATGTCGGGCGCTATATAAATCCACAATAATAATAATAAAATTAAATTATAGTGAAAATGTTAATTTACATTTAATTGCATGCAACTTACTGGATCTCTTACCAAAGACAGGAGGAACAAGCAGGATTTGAAAGGATCTCTATAATTTAGTATTAATTCTCTAACTTTTCCTTTGCTAGACAATCTTAAAGGACAACTATACTGTAAATATGGACTTTATGGAAACAAAAAGTACCTGGGAGAGGGAGGTAGGATTGATTATTCACACCTCCCAATATTGTTTTGTTGAGGAGCTACAACACATACAGTTTTCATCTGCCAGTTTGTGGTCCTAGGCCTTTCTGTATTAGAGATAGTGCTGAAGCACTCAGGAACCCCAGCAGAAGCAGTTTTCTCCATTTTGGTGCTCCTAATAGAAATGATACTTGTTGGTAGAAAGTACCAATCCTACATCCCTGCCCCAGGTACTTTTCATTTCAATTGTTTTTTAAAAATTGTTTATACGCACAATAGTTCTCCTTTGATATCTAAACCATATATGCTTCCTGAAATGTTAGACATTTAACACACAAAGAACAACATTTATAGAAAGTGTGTGCAACATTCTTTTTGTTGAACTCGAGTTCTCATTGATTTGCAAATTGACCTCCTCTTTAATACTGGTTGTCCTTTGTTTCCATGAATGAATCCAAGAATTTCAACAATCAATTTGCATCTTCCTAGTCTATTGTTGTGTAATAAATGTATTTAAGGATTTTGCCCCAAACTACTTTCAACCTTCTAAATTTTACTATTAGATTCAAAAACAACTGTTGGTTTTCCTTAGATAACTGTTTATAAAGCAATTTCCATTTTATTAATAATTAGTTAACATATAGAACTGAAAATTGATCTTTGAACAGTAGGTGGAGATACAGTTTAATATGAAAAAAATGTTTGCTCATTTTCACTTACAGTCAGTCTTATATCCCTCATATATCCAAGAGAGAATGCCTACTATTAAGAAACTGCTCAGAGAGACATCACATTTTATAGCAAAACAATGTACCTGGATAAAACAATTAAAAGCAATTCGAAAGAGATCATATAGCCTGAACATTCTGTGTGAGGATAATGTTAGAAAGGATCTCTGTGTCACATTTTGCTAATAAAAATGATGATGTATGTATGTATGTTTTTATTTTACAAATAACGTGGGCAGGGGGAAAATGATACACATGCATACACTTCTGAATAAATACAAGTATATTGATCTAATAATCTTAAAGGAGGATGAATGAACATTAAATAATGAGCGAGAATGGATTCTGTAATTTCTGTTATGTTTTTCAGATTTCAGCCTTTTGAAGTCAATGGAGCTCAAAATTTAAGGTTTCAGTTTTACAAAATTTTTATTATTTCCGTAAAACAGCTGTTTGGATGAAACTTTATGGTCTTGTTCATCTCTACATGGTACTTGATACTTTAAATGTTTTTACTATTTTTTGTTTCAATAAAACTTGCCTAAAAGAAAATCTCCATACCCCCCCTCTTTTTAATTTCCGAGAATTCCTGAGCATGCCTAAGCTCAATGAACTAAGGGAAGGGGCAGTAACTGCAGGTTTTTATGTAGGAAATAGTCTGTGTATTTTCTGTGTATTTTGCCATATGTCAAAAAAAAAAATCTGATTTAGGTTGGAGATATCCTTTAGATATAGTAAATAAAAAAAAGAAGGTAACACACTTGATTTCTGAATAAAACCAATTGATTAAAAAAAATCTATAAATTACTTATTCTATCAAATGAATATTTTTATTTATGGTAATGTGTTGTTGTTTACAAATGAATTACAGAACAGGGTTTTGGACCTAGAAATAACTAATATGAGAACAGCATGTGAAAAAGATTCCCTGCAGTCTTCTGCAAATAACACCTGTGGTAACATACAGGTTAGTAAACAGCATCAAGGTAGAATTCACTGAACCATGAATAGCACTGAATGTTTCAATTTGTATTCTTCATATATATGCAAGATTGTCGGAGATACAAATCACCTCCAGCACCTCTTTGTGATTAAGAAAAAAGACTGTATGTTAAAAGTCAACCAGAGAAAAGCTGATGTTTATTGAGAACTTAAATTTAAAACAAGGAAAAGAAGACATATATGGTATGTGAGGGATTTTATTAAAGGGTGACTATACTCACTGAAACATCTTTACATTTTCTGAAACTACAATTTGATAGAAGTAAAATGATGGTACTCACATATTTATCTGTTCTTGCTTTTTTTTAAAGGGCATGTCCACCCCCAAAATTATAATTTAACCCACTACTCGCCCCATTCTGTAGTGTAGAAAAATCCTTACCTTACTTCCCAGATCCAAATGGTTGCCTTGCAATGCCCCTCCAAAGTCCAGAAAACTGGCCACCAGGAGCCTATCAGAGGGGGAAATTGTTTCCGCCTCTGAAGCTTCCTCTGAGAGGTTTGTGGCATGCTCTGAGCAGCCCTCCCTCTCCCTCCCTCTCCCTCCCGTTTTGGTCTCCCTCCCCCTAGTGTAAATCCCTTTAAATATGTTATAGGCATAGCTCCCCCAGCCCCAACCGCATTAATATTATTTGCAGAAAGACCCCCGATCTTTACTTACCTTTCCTCTATGCTCCGCCATTCTGAACTGCTGGCAGCTGAGTCCATGATTGGCTGCCTCTCAGCCAATCACGGACGCGGCTGCCGGTCCCACCCCCTGCTTGCAGTTCCATGCAAACAGAGGCCAGGGAGTGTGGCGGAGGAAAGAGGGAAGGTAAGTAACTATCAGGGACTTTCTGCAAATAATATAAATGTGGTTGGGGCTGGGGGAGCAATACCTATAACATATTAAAAGTTTATTTAAAGGGTGGACATGCCCTTTAAATTATTAATGTTTAGTGAGTACTCTTAATTCCCCCCACCCTCCCGTACTCACCGCTTTTTTTTTGTTTTGTTCCCCCCCCCCCCCCCCCGCTGTCTTTTTCCCTGCTGATTCTCTTAAATGTTGCAGAAAGTGTGCCGGCGGCAGGCAAAGAGGTCAAGCATGGGTTACATATTATAATTTCTACTTCTGGGGTGACAGGTCTTTCCCTGTAAATGTTGTGATTAAAATGATGATTTCTCAGAATCTACTGCTCAGATTTCAAATCTGAAGAAGTTTTGGAGGAGTGGAATCTTGCTGTATCTAAAGGTATTATTTTTTGAAAATTAGCAGGGTTATTCAATAAAAGTTCTTATCGTTTAAAATGGTGCTAATTTTGCCCTAACCAATCAGATGTTAGCTTTCAAATGTTAAATAAGATCTGATTGGTTGGGGCAAAATTAGCACCATTTTAAACGATAAGAACTTTTATTGAATCTCCCTGTAGATTTTTTAGAGTATACCCTTTTAAAGGAGAATTTGCAGTCTGTTTGTAAGGAACATGCCATATGGTTCTCCAGACCTAAGTAACACAAAACACCAGTTTTAAATGGAAAAAAAATGCTTCATGTTCCAGACTGGTCAATGGTAGCAGGAATGCACTATAAAGATTTAAACTTTCCTTCATACCCTTTTCTATTCAAACCCCATTAATAACATGAATATCCACTCCTGAAGGACTTTATCCAGTGGCATAACTAGGAATCATTGGTCCCCCAACAAAACGATGATGGGGCCCCACTCCCTGCTTCATGTTTTTTTTCTGGGAAGGAGGTAGTATCTGTCATCATTGGTAAAACAAGAAGATGGGCACCCCAGGCTCTGGACCCCTGTCCCCTTCTCCCCTAATAGTTACACCTTCTGTCCCATAGAAACCACTTGGGATGATATCTGCAATGTGGAATAGACGTCGTATGATTGTCATGAAAGAAGAAGCAGGATCAAAAATAACCCTGGGTGGGGTCTCCGGTATAGCGTATCAGTTTTTGTAGCTCTCCAACCTAGGTGTTTCCACTGCAAGTAAGTTAATAGAAAGTATATTAGAAAGTTCAGAAGCATACTGTAGATGACTGGTTTATTCAGAGAAAATATGTTACTGCATGTTTCGAACACAACGGGGGCATTGCTATATTGTCCGCTATAATGTGGCCAAATTAGCATAAAACCCATTGTATCCAATGTATTATTGGGTTAGCGTGAGTTTTACTTGGCAGCACCAAAGTTTTTGTTGTATAGGAAGCGTTAAGTTTTGCGCTTACCTGACCGCGATCCCATGATGCAGTACAGTACATCTCACAAAGGGATTTACAAGGTTTGTAATGCAGCTTTACTTTCTGTATAATCAGCCCCAAAGTGTCCTTAATGAAGGATAAAATATTATATTGTGTTAAATGTACTGTTTTGTTAGTTTCTATACGTATAAGAGCTTGAGATCAGTATCAGGTGGGTAATTAGTATAGATTATATTGTGTTTAAAGTTTATTACTTATATCCTTCTATTTTCTTGACTTTTTCTTTTTTTTTCAGTTCTCTTGAAAATGAATGAAGCTTAAGTGAGACACTTTTAAAGATGTAAAGGTCTGATTTTCACCATTTTGAACTATGCAGAGAATATCAAGGTCTGTCTGCCTTATTATAATAAAATTGATGTACATTCTTGAGGAAATGCATTTACTGTATAGATTTACATAGTATTTTTCTTTGAAATTGTATTGTTATGTTGTGTATTATAAACTGCCCTTTAAAATGTGTTACAAATAGATATAGGACAAAGTAGTTTCCATCTTCTTTTTTTAGATTTTTTTAGTATAACTATTAGAAATGCAGATTGACAAATAAAAAAAATACATTTGATTACACAGTACATCAACATTCAGCTTGTAAAACATGTCAGATAAAACATGAAAGCACATGACTTGATGTCACAACATCTGCAAAGATAAAAGTCTTCGCCTGAAAAGTTTAAAAAAGTCACAAACGACTTGAGATTCTTGGGGGAAAATGTTCCCCCCAAGTAAAATGACCCCAAACACCACAAATGGCAACATTTCAAACCTCTATGCTCTAAGTAGCCTCTTATGGTTCATGGTTGAAAAATTGTGTTTATGCTTTTCCTATGCTTCCTCATTTTTGAGTCTGTAAAAAAATTCATACAGTTCTTTAATGCAATTGATTAATCTAGCCTTAAATTGGCGTTTCACGCAAGCATGGCAACATTAAGGCAGAATCAATATATATTAAAGGGACACTTTAGTGAAAAATTACTTTACCTCATCTTAATCTATAAATTAATACATGTAAGTAGCACTTACTCTGAGGCATGTGTGTTGCTGCATGCCTGCAATCCAGCACACATTTTGTTTAGGAGCAGTATCCCCTCTCCCTCTTTTAACCACTCCCACTTCCATCCGACCTGACGTTTTCCCCACAAACCAACTGTCAAGCCTGCACACAGCATACAGCATTCCAACTCTGTCACCGCTACAGCTACAGTACAACTACTCACAGAATAATAGTTTTTGAGAGCAAGGAACTTGATTGACAGCTGAAATATAAGAAGTTTTAGATTGGATATCTAAAGAAATAGGGGGCAGATCAACAAAAAAATGATACAGTGGGGGTTGGGAAGAATTATAGTTGCCAGTTATGGTCAATTTAAAATAACTTTTTTTTATCAGTACAGATGCCGTTTAAAGCTTCTGCTCCTTATCTGTTGTATTCAATTAGATCAACTGGACTTGAAATGTAGTTCTTGAAGACGTTCCGCTAGTCATCCGACTGGCTTTCTCAATTCAGAATGACTTGTACAAGAATCTGTGGCAATTATGTACCCTGAAAAATCCCAATTAGCATATCACAGCCAGGTGTTAAGGGTGTGATTAGATAGTGGCTAAGAGGTGTTATAGGAACGCCCAGAGTAAGGTGTTAAAACAGCATTGTACAACACACTGAGGCAGCAATTGGTACATCCAAAAGACCCAATACCAAAACACAAGAAAAGCGATATCATATATGCGGTGCAGTGTAGTGAAGAATGCTCTGATTTGTATGTGGGGGAGACCAAACAGCAACTGCATCAACGTATGGCCCAGCACAGAAGAGCCAATTCCTCGGGTCAGGACTCAGCCGTATATCTGCATCTTAAGGATAAAGGACATACCTTTGAAGATTGTAATGTTAACATACTGGCGAAGGAACGTGACTGGTTCAAGAGAGGTGTTAAGGAGGCCATTTATGTGAAAATAAAGAAACCAAGCCTAAATAGAGGTGGGGGGGTTCGACACCAACTGTCTGCCATGTACAATGCTGTTTTAACACCTTACTCTGGGCGTTCCTATAACACCTCTTAGCCACTATCTAATCACACCCTTAACACCTGGCTGTGATATGCTAATTGGGATTTTCCAGGGTACATAATTGCCACAGATTCTTGTACAAGTCATTCTGAATTGAGAAAGCCAGTCGGATGACTAGCGAAACGTCTTCAAGAACTACATTTCAAGTGGTTTTGAATAGAAGGACAGGTGATGGTTTTGAATAGAAGGACAGGTGTTGGTTTTGAATAGAAGGACAGGTGATGGTTTTTGAACAGAACTTCAGTGGCATGGAAAGGGTTAAAAGCTACTGCAAAAAAAGGGGGGTAAGTGAGGGGTTAAATCTGAAAGTGCAGGGAAAGTGTTATTACTGCGATACTGTTCTAATGAGCCCTGCTAGCGCATCCTGGCATGGAAAGGGTTAAAACTGCAAAGGAGGAGAAAAAACCTGCTGGTTCCTGTCTGTACAATGTAACATGCAGGCTGCAGCTACTGCAGGTAACCAGTTGTCCTTTTAAATATAGATAAAGCAGTATGGTAGCCCCCATCCCCAATCACACACACAGCCTCCCTAGGTCTCCTGACTCCCTCCTACCTCCACACTGTCTAAATCTTTCTGTCATCTTCCTCCTGCGCAGCAGGCAGCGAACGTCACCACGAGGACTCACTCAAACTGCTCCGCCCCCACAGAACACCTGGGAAGGGGGAACCAATAAGGGAAATAGAATGTGTGCAGGGGGAGGAGCTATTGGTGCATTGTTTCTGTAAAATGTGAAAGTAGTTCCGGATTCCTCGTTCTCTGCTATTTAAAGGTACAGTACCGGGGAAACCACTATTTTTAACGGACTTTACGGACAGAGTTGGCAACCCTGTCCTGTATTCAGGCTGCTGGACTCACTCAGCACTGTCACTGCTCATCTGGATGCTGTAAATCTGATGGGTCTCCTCAGTTTGGGGCAAAAACAGCTGATAGTACAATACAAATGACAGCTTGAAACTACAACTCTCAGGTGACATTTTTAACTATTGGGGTCAGAGGGCCCTTTACTATATGGGGGTCAGAGGGCCCTTTACTATATGAGATCAGAGGGCCCTTTACTATAAGGAGGTCAGAGGGCCCTTTACTATATGGGGGTCAGAGGGCCCTTTACTATATGGGGGTCAGAGGGCCCTTTACTATATGGGGGTCAGAGGGCCCTTTACTATATAGGGGTCAGAGGGCCCTTTACTATATGGGGTCAGAGTTCTCTTTACTATATGGGGTCAGAGGGCCCTTTACTATATGGGGTCAGAGTTGTGCCTCTGAACCCCATATAGTAAAGGGCCTCTGACCCCATAATGGAACGCCCTCTGACCCCCATATAGTAAAGGGCCCTCTGACTCCATATAGTAAAGGGCCCTCTGACCCCATATAGTAAAGGCCCTCTGACCTCCATATAGTAAAGGGCCCTCTGACCCCCATATAGTAAGGGCCCTCTGACCCCCAATAGTAAAGGCCCTCTGACATATTTACTCACGTATTGGTATAACAGACATTTTACTTGCATATTCGTTAATTTGATATTTACTCACGTATTGGTATAATAGACATTTTACTCCCATATTCATTAATTCGATATATTATTGATTAGGCCATTGGGGCACTATTATTATCCTAAATACCACCGGATGAACAGTGTTTCTGCGGATCTAACTGAAGTTTTGAAAATATGATTACCGTATATACTCGAGTATAAGTCGATCCGAGTATAAGTCGAGGTACCATTTTTACCTGAAAAATTTGTAAAAACTGATTGACTCGAGTATAAGTCGAGGGTAGAAATTATGACCACAACTGCCTTCTGATTCAGTATTGCTTTGTGGCTTAAGTTGCCCTTTAAATGGACAGCAGAATTCCCATATATTAATCCCATACAGTAATAGCCAAATCCAGTACCAGTAACCCCCAATTCCTTGGCACTCCAGATGTTTGGAAACTACAACTCCCAGCATGCTTTGTTGCTGGGAGTTTCAGTTTCTAAACATGTGGAGTGGCAAGGTTCAGTAAACTTTTAATTAAGCTTACCATCATTTACAATTCTCATAACCCCCTTTTAGTAAAGGGCCCTCTGACCCCCATATAGTAAAGGGCCCTCTGACCCCCATATAGTAAAGGGCCCCTGACACCCATATAGTAAATTGCCCTCTGACCCACATATAGTAAAGAGCCCTTTGACCCCATATAGTAAAGAGCCCTTTGACCCCATATAGTAAAGGGCACTTTGACCTCCATATAGTAATGGGCACTCTGACCCTCATATAGTAAAGGGCTCTCTGACCCCATATAGTAAAGGGCTCTCTGCCATCCTGACCCATAGTAAAGGGCCCTCGACCATATAGTAAAGGGCTCTCTGACCCCATATAGTAAGGGCCCTCTGACCTCCATATAGTAAAGGGCCCTCTGACCTCCATATAGTAAAGGGCCCTCTGACCTCCATATAGTAAAGGGCCCTCTGACCTCCATATAGTAAAGGGCCCTCTGACCCCCATATAGTAAAGGGCCCTCTGACCCCCATATAGTAAAGGGCCCTCTGACCCAAATAGTTAAAAATGTCACCTGAGAGTTGTAGTTTCAAGCTGTCATTTGCACTGAACTAGCAGCCATTTTTTGCCCCAAACGGAGAAGACCCATCAGATTTACAGCATCCAGATGAGCAGTGAAAGTGCTGAGTGAGTCCAGCAGCCAGACTTCAAGAAGCAGGAAGGAGTGTAAAGGCAGATCAGCTCGCTAACTTTTTATGCAGGTGAAGGATTTTGTTTTAACACAGCACCGCCTACTGGTTACTATCCGCAATTGCAGCATTTGGATCTAAATTAGGACTTGACCCGAGTATAAGCAGAGGTTAGGTTTTCAGGCTTATTTTAAAGCATGAAAATCTCACTGGATTTTCAAAACCGGCAGTTCCGAACCAAAAAACAGATTTCTTTTGAAACTAGGATCCATCACTATTGGTTTACAGTCACACTCCTTCCCCTCAATTGATTGGTTGATGGTTGTCCTGGCCTTTCTAAGTGTCCTTTAAAGGTATTTATTTATATTTTAAAAATAGTCCATTCTGCTTAAATAGTTATTACATTGCATTACTCACAGACTTCAATATTTATTATGTTAAATGCTTGTGAAGGTTCTCATTCATCCAGACCATGGTATATCTGTTGTATTCAATTAGATCAACTGGACTTGAAATGTAGTTCTTGAAGACGTTTCGCTAGTCATCCGACTGGATATACATACATTATATGTACATAATTGCCACAGATTCTTGTACAAGTCATTCTTTATTGAGAAAGCCAGTCGGATGACTAGCAAAACGTCTTCAAGAACTACATTTCAAGTCCAGTTGATCTAATTGAATACAACAGATATTTATTATGTTAAAATTATATTTGGTGTTATATTGGTGTATATTATATATTTGGTGTATTATTTGGAGATTCAATAAAAGTTCTTATTGTTAAAAATGTGCCTCAACCAATAAGATGTTAGCTTTCAAAGATCTGATTGGTGGGGGAATTAGCACCATTTTGATAATGATAAAAAATTTTATTGAATAACCCTGTAAGAGTCTATGCAACCGAAACTTATACTATGTGTGTTCTGAGTAGATCTCTGTGCAGGAGATTCAATAGTGGCTTTGCAGCTCTGGGTAAATCCGAATGGGAGTGAGTATTTAATGGGCATGTACACTTTAATGATATGTTTTGCTTATTGGCTAGCTGTGCTTTAAATATGAAGTGTTGATTGTAGTTTATTTTACTACCCTTGCAAAAACTAAAATTCAGACAGGATTGTGGATCTCTTGCACTGTATGTCCAGGCGTGATCCGGTCTGCATTTTAATTTAATAAAACTCCAGAGCATGTAGTCTCATGCGTGCCTCCTCTCCTCCAAGAATCGCAAAAGAGAAATCCCCACTACACTACAGAAAAGAAGAGAGGTCACCAATAAATTAAAAAGGGTAGGTAAAGAATATGGTTTTGTAACTCCCCTTTCAAGCATATGCAAATAAGGAACAGAGACTTCTGGGAAAGAACAGAGGAGTGGGATCCGGAGGAGGGAGGGGGGGAAGTCTCTCCTGCACATGCCACTGTCCTCTCAGAGGACAATTAGGATGCGAAAATCTTTTACACAGAAAGACAGCTCCTACTCTTTTTGAACACTACACAGTGGGGCCAGTAGTGGGTTAAATTTTAGTTTTGTGGGTGGACATGCCCTTTAAAGGTGCCAATCAGTATAATTTGTGGGAACCTCAGCGAGTCAAAATTTGATCACTATCATATTTAATGATCAATAAATGCTGAGCATGTCACTGTAAGTGTCTGCGATGGTTATGCTTATATATACAAGGAAATGTTTTTTCATACAATGCATGGTCAGTTTTCTACTATTTTGATGATAATCGTAAACTAAGTTTAGGGATAATTACTTTGTGGCTCCGCCCCTCCGAGACTTCCTAGATATTTCTTCTGAAGCCTCCAAATGCAGTGTCCGTGTGGTCCACGTGACATCAGTGCATGCACGGCCGCGTACATATGTGACGTCATAGAGCTGCACGTGCTTGTGTATTGTGTAGCGTCCATACACACACTGACGTCACACGCGCGCAGCATTTAGATGCTTCAGAAGAGAGATCCAGGATGTTTCGGAGGGCAGAGCTACAGAGTTTTTACACAGCAGATCCAAGATGTCCAAACCTTACAGCAGGAAAGGTAGGATCAGAAAGGATCTAGGGGAACAAAAAGGGGGGAAACATATTTTAAAGCTGCTGCTACAAATTAAACTTAACTTGCTTTTACAGTGCGCTTATCCTTTAACTGGTCTTTTTATTTACTGGCAGAACGCAAATGATTCTAGAATTCCTCTACGGAAACTGAGATATAATATTACTCTTGTTGCAATGTATAATTTCTTTTCTGATTCAGTATCTTTTACAAATCTGCTTATATTGTTATAAACCCCCTCCCAAAAAAGTCCAAGAGGTTTTAAACTAAGGAGCAGAACTTGTGAAGGTTCTCATTCATCCAGGTCATGGTATATCTGTTGTATTCAATTAGATCAACTGGACTTGAAATGTAGTTCTTGAAGACGTTTCGCTAGTCATCCGACTGGCTTTCTCAATTCAGAATGACTTGTACAAGAATCTGTGGCAATTATGTACCCTGGAAAATCCCAATTAGCATATCACAGCCAGGTGTTAAGGGTGTGATTAGATAGTGGCTAAGAGGTGTTATAGGAACGCCCAGAGTAAGGTGTTAAAACAGCATTGTACATGGCAGACAGTTGGTGTCGAACCCCCCCACCTCTATTTAGGCTTGGTTTCTTTATTTTCACATAAATGGCCTCCTTAACACCTCTCTTGAACCAGTCACGTTCCTTCGCCAGTATGTAACATTACAATCTTCAAAGTATGTCCTTTATCCTTAAGATGCAGATATACGGCTGAGTCCTGACCCGAGGAATTGGCTCTTCTGTGCTGGGCATACGTTGATGCAGTTGCTGTTTGGTCTCCCCCACATACAAATCAGAGCCATTCTTCACTACACTGCACCGCATATATGATATCGCTTTTCTTGTGTTTTGGTATTGGGTCTTTGGATGTACCAATTGTGCCTCAGTGTGTTGTACAATGCTGTTTTAACACCTTACTCTGGGCGTTCCTATAACACCTCTTAGCCACTATCTAATCACACCCTTAACACCTGGCTGTGATATGCTAATTGGGATTTTTCAGGGTACATAATTGCCACAGATTCTTGTACAAGTCATTCTGAATTGAGAAAGCCAGCGGATGACTAGCGGAACGTCTTCAAGAACTACATTTCAAGTCCAGTTGATCTAATTGAAACAACAGATAAGGAGCAGAAGCTTTAAACGGCATCTGTACTGATAAAAAAAGTTATTTTAAATTGACCATAACTGGCAACACATAATTCTTCCCAACCCCCACTGTATCATTTTTTGTGATCTGCCCCCTATTCTTTAGTATCCAATCTAAAACTTCTTATATTTCAGCTGTCAATCAAGTTCCTTGCTCTCAAAAACTATTATTCTGTGAGTAGTTGTACTGTAGCTGTAGCGGTGACAGAGTTGGAATGCTGTATGCTGTGTGCAGGCTTGACAGTTGGTTTGTGGGGAAAACGTCAGGTCGGATGGAAGTGGGAGTGTTAAAAGAGGGAGAGGGGATACTGCTCCTAAACAAAATGTGTGCTGGATTGCAGGCATGCAGCAACACACATGCCTCAGAGTAAGTGCTACTTACATGTATTAATTATAGATTAAGATGAGGTAAAGTAATTTTTCACTAAAGTGCCCTTTAATATATATTGATTCTGCTCTATGTTGCCATGCTTGCGTGAAACGCCAATTAAGGCTAGATTAATCAATTGCATAAAGAACTGTATGAATTTTTTACAGACTCAAAAATGAGGAAGCATAGGAAAGCATAACACAATTTTTCAACCATGAACCATAAGAGGCTACTTAGAGCATAGAGGTTGAAATGTTGCCATTGTGGTTGTGGGTCATTTTACTTGGGGGGAACATTTTCCCCCAAGAATCTCAAGTCGTTTGTGACTTTTTTAAACTTTTCAGGCGAAGACTTTTATCTTTGCAGATGTTGTGACATCAAGTCATGTGCTTTCATGTTTTATCTGACATGTTTTACAAGCTGAATGTTGATGTACTGTGTAATCAAATGTATTTTTTTATTTGTCAATCTGCATTTCTAATAGTTATACTAAAAAAATCTAAAAAAAGAAGATGGAAACTACTTTGTCCTATATCTATTGTAACACATTTTAAAGGGCAGTTTATAATACACAACATAACAATACAATTTCAAAGAAAAATACTATGTAAATCTATACAGTAAATGCATTTCTCAAGAATGTAAATCAATTTTATTATAATAAGGCAGACAGACCTTGATATTCTCTGCATAGTTCAAAATGGTGAAAATCAGACCTTTACATCTTTAAAAGTGTCTCACTTAAGCTTCATTCATTTTCAAGAGAACTGAAAAAAGAAAAAAGTAAGAAAATAGAAGGATATAAGTAATAAACTTTAAACACAATATAATCTATACTAATTACCCACTGATACTGATCTCAAGCTCTTTAACGTATAGAAACTAACAAAACAGTCATTTACACATATAATATTTTATCCTTCATTAAGGACACTTTGGGGCTGATTATACAGAAAGTAAAGCTGCATTAACAACCTTGTAAATCCCTTTGTGAGATGTACTGTACTGCATCATGGGATCCTGCGGTCGGTAAGCGCAAAACTTAACGCTTCCTATACAACAAAAACTTTGGTGCTGCCAAGTAAAACTCACGCTAACCCAATAACATTGGATACAATGGGTTTTATGCTAATTTGGCCAACATTATAGCGGACAATATAGAATGCCCCCGTTGTGTTCGAAACATGCAGTAACTATTTTCTCGAATAAACCAGTCATCTACAGTATGCTTCTGAACTTTCTAATATACTTTCTATTAACTTACGCAGTGGAAACACCTAGTTGGAGAGCTACAAAAACTGATACGCTATACCGGAGCCGACCACCCAGGGTTATTTTTGATCTGCTTCTTCTTTCATGACAATCAACGACGTCTATTCCACATTGCAGATATCATCCCAAGTGGTTTCTATGGGACAGAAGGTGTAACTATTAGGGGAGAAGGGGACAGGGGCAGAGCTGGGGTGCCCATCTTCTTGTTTTACCAATGATGACAGATACTACCTCCTTCCCAGAAAAAAAACATGAAGCAGGGAGTGGGGCCCCATCATCGTTTTGTTGGGGGACCAATGATTCTAGTTATGCCACTGGATAAAGTCCTTCAGGAGTGGATATTCATGTTATTAATGGGGTTTGAATAGAAAAGGGTATGAAGGAAAGTTTAAATCTTTATAGTGCATTCCTGCTACCATTGACCAGTCTGGAACATGAAGCATTTTTTTTCCATTTAAAAACTGGTGTTTTGTGTTACTTAGGTCTGAGAACCATATGGCATGTTCCTTACAAACAGACTGCAAATTCTCCTTTAAAAGGGTATACTCTAAAAAATCTACAGGGAGATTCAATAAAAGTTCTTATCGTTTAAAATGGTGCTAATTTGCCCCAACCAATCAGATCTTATTAACATTTGAAAGCTACATCTGATTGGTAGGGCAAAATTAGCACCATTTTAAACGATAAGAACTTTTATTGAATAACCTGCTAATTTTCAAAAAATAATACCTTTAGATACAGCAAGATTCCACTCCTCCAAAACTTCTTCAGATTTGAAATCTGAGCAGTAGATTCTGAGAAATCATCATTTTAATCACAACATTTACAGGGAAAGACCTGTACCCCAGAAGTAGAAATTATAATATGTAACCCATGCTTGACCTCTTTGCCTGCGCCGGCACACTTTCTGCAACATTTAAGAGAATCAGCAGGGAAAAAAGACAGCGGGGGGGGGGGGGGGGGGGGAACGACACTAAAAGAATGCATGGAGTACGGGGGGGGGGGAATTAAGAGTACTCACTAAACATTATAATTTAAAGGGCATGTCCACCCTTTAAATAACTTTAATATGTTATAGGTATTGCTCCCCCAGCCCCAACCACATTTATATTATTTGCAGAAAGTCCCTGATAGTTACTTACCTTCCCTCTTTCCTCCGCCACACTCCCTGGCCTCTGTTTGCATGGAACTGCAAGCAGGGGGTGGGACGGCAGCCGCGTCCGTGATTGGCTGAGAGGCAGGCAATCATGGACTCAGCTGCCAGCAGTTCAGAATGGCGGAGCATAGAGGAAAGGTAAGTAAAGATCGGGGGTCTTTCTGCAAATAATATTAATGCGGTTGGGGCTGGGGAGCTATGCCTATAACATATTTAAAGGGATTTACACTAGGGGGAGGGAGACCAAAACGGGAGGGAGAGGAGGGAGAGGGAGGGCTGCTCAGAGCATGCCAAAACCTCTCAGAGGAAGCTTCAGAGGCGAAACAATTTCCCCCTCTGATAGGCTCCTGGTGGCCAGTTTTTGGACTTTGGAGGGGCATTGCAAGGCAACCATTTGGATTGGGAAGTAAGGTAAGGATTTTTCTACACTACAGAATGGGGCGGAGTAGTGGGTTAAATTATAATTTTGGGGGTGGACATGCCCTTTAAAAAAAAGCAAGAACAGATAAATATGTGAGTACCATCATTTTACTTCTATCAAATTGTAGTTTCAGAAAAGTAAAGATGTTTCAGTGAGTATAGTGCACCCTTTAATAAATCCCTCAATACCATATATGTCTTCTTTTCCTTGTTTTAAATTTAAGTTCTCAATAAACATCAGCTTTTCTCTGGTTGACTTTTAACATACAGTCTTTTTTCTTAATCACAAAGAGGTGCTGGAGGTGATTTGTATCTCCGACAATCTTGCATATATATGAAGAATACAAATTGAAACATTCAGTGCTATTCATGGTTCAGTGAATTCTACCTGATGCTGTACTAACTGTATGTTACCACAGGTGTATTTGCAGAAGACTGCAGGGATCTTTTCACATGCTGTTCTCATATTATTTCTAGGTCCAAAACCCTGTTCTGTAATTCATTTGTAAAACAACAACACATTACCATAAATAAAAATATTCATTTGATAGAATAAGTAATATAGATTTTTTAATCAATTGGTTTTATTCAGAAATCAAGTGTGTTACCTTCTTTTTTTTATTACTAATCTAAAGGATATCTCCAACCTAACAGATTTTTTTTTTTGACATATGGCAAAATACACAGAAAATACACAGACTATTTTACATAAAAACTGCAGTTACTGCCCCTTCCCTTAGTTCATTGAGCTTAGGCATGCTCAGGAATTCTCGGAAATTAAAAAGAGGGGGGGTATGGAGATTTTCTTTTAGGCAAGTTTTATTGAAACAAAAAATAGTAAAAACATTTAAAGTATAAGTACCATGTAGAGATGAACAAGACCATAAAGTTTCATCCAAACAGCTGTTTTCGGAAATAATAAAAATTTTGTAAAACTGAAACCTTAAATTTTGAGCTCCATTGACTTCAAAAGGCTGAAATCTGAAAAACATAACAGAAATTACAGAATCCATTCTCGCTCATTATTTAATGTCATTCATCCTCCTTTAAGATTATTAGATCAAATACTTGTATTATTAGAAGTGTATGCATGTGTATCATTTTCCCCCTGCCCACGTTATTTGTAAAATAAAAACATACATACATACATCATCATTTTATTAGCAAAATGTGACACAGAGATCCTTTCTAACATTATCCTCACACAGAAGTTCAGGCTATATGATCTCTTTCGAATGCTTTTAATTGTTTATCCAGGTACATTGTTTGTATAAAAGTGAGTTTCTCTGAGCAGTTTCTTAATAGTAGGCATTCTCTCTTGGTATATGAGGGATATAAGACTGACTGTAAGTGAAATGAGCAAACATTTTTTTTCATATTAAACTGTATCTCCACCTACTGTTCAAAGATCAATTTTCAGTTCTATATGTAACTAATTATATAATAAATGGAAATGCTTTATAAACAGTATCTAAGGAAAACCAACAGTTGTTTTTGAATCTAATAGTAAAATTTAGAAGGTTGAAAGTAGTTTGGGGCAAAATCCTTAAATACATTTATTAAACAACAATAGACTAGGAAGATGCAATTGATTGTTGAAATTTGGTTCATTCATGGAAACAAAGGACAACCAGATAAAAGGGAGGTCAATTTGCAAATCAATGAGAACTCGAGTTCAACAAAAAGAATGTTGCACACACATTTTATAAATGTTGTTCTTTGTGTGTTAAATGTCTAACATTTCGAAGCATATATGGTTTAGATATCAAAGGAGAACTATTGGCGTATAAACATTTTTAAAAAACAATTGAAATGAAAGTACCTGGGGCAGGGATGTAGGATTGGTACTTTCTACCAACAAGTATCATTTCTATTAGGAGCACCAAAATGAGGGAAAACTGCTTCTGCTGGGGTTCCTGAGTGCTTCAGCACTATCTCTAATACAGAAAGGCCTAGGACCACAAACTGGAGTGAAAACTGTATGTGTTGTAGCTCTCAACAAAACAATATTGGGAGGTGTGAATAATCAATCCTACCCCCTCTCCCAGGTACTTTTGTTTCCATAAAGTCCATATTACAGTATAGTGTCCTTTAAGATTGTCAGCAAAGGAAAAGTTAGAGAATATACTAAATTATAGAGATCCTTTCAAATCCTGTTGTTCCTCCTGTTTGGTAAGAGATCCAGTAAGTTGCATGCAATTAAATGTAAATTAACATTTTCACTTATATTAATTTTATTATATTATTGTGGATTTATATAGCGCCGACATCTTCCGTAGCGCTTTGCAATTACATGTTTACATTCACATCAGGCCTGCCCCGAGGAGCTTACAATCTAAGACCATTTCTCATAGATTACCGTGATTATCCACCGTGGATCGTTGCTCCACTCTACTATCAACCACTCTAACAATGGTGCAAACATTCAGTATTTCCTTCAAAAAAGAGCCAGGAGCAATGTTGTGCAAAATGTGAAAAAATTTATTCACCCATCTTTATACATAGGCAATGTTTCTGGCAAGTCTCTGCTTGAGAAAGAGCAGAGACTTGCCCGAAACGTTGCAGTTTTTCACATTTTGCAATAATTGCATAAAAATACAAACTCCAAGGGTGAAATTGAACTCAGGACTTCAGCACTGCAAGGCATCAGTGCTATTACGGAGCCACCATGAAATTAACATTAAAAAAGACAGGGTCTTGCAACATACTTCACACAGTCATCATTTTCTGCACTTGCTCATCATTGTATCTTTCTGTAATTTACTCAATACGATCTCAAATAAGTGTTTTGTAGATAATGCATGTGGCAGAGTTAAGTATCAACTGAAGGGGAGAAAGATGGGAATCAGGAAGACCAGAAAGCAGAAGGTTACAATAGTCCAGGCGTGAGAATGAGAGCATGGATAAGTAGCAGTAGTCAGAAGAGAGAGGAATCTACAGATTTTCGCAATATTATGAAAAAAAGTGGCGGGGTTTAGCAACTTAGTTAATGTGATTAGAAAAGGTATTGGAATGTGATGGGAAAAGGGGGGATAGGACCAGGTTTAGATAGGAAAGTGATTAGTTCGGTTTTAGTCAGACACAGTTTGAGGATCAGTGCGTTGGGGTGGAAAAATATATTTGAGTATTATTGATGTAAAGATGGTTGTTAAAACCAAATGACCTGATGACATTACAGGGAAATAGTATAGAGGGAAACAACAGGGGTACAAGAACAGAGCCCTGCGGAACCCCTACACTAAAGGAAACCTGAGCGGATGTTTTATTATCATATGACACAGAGTAGGCTCTGTTCGAGAGGTAGGATTGTAGCCAGGATTACATTCATTCGGCCCAAGGAGTGAATAGAGATGGCTGAACTTCCAAAATCCGTTCCACTTGAGGATTCGCAGATTTTTTTCAAATTTGAAAATCCGCAGATAAAGTCAATGGGAAAAAAAATTCAGAAATCTCACCTAAAATAATTGTTTAAATAGCAGTGTTATCTTACTATAAATGCACTGCCAGCACTGGCGACATCAACGTCAATTCATGTGTGATCGTATGATTGCAAGCATTGAAATATTAACCAATGATAATCTGCCATCTCTAGAGTGAAGAATTTGCATTAGGAGGGAATGATCTACTGTGTCTAAAGCAGAGGAGAGGTCAAGAAGGATAAGAAACAGTGACCTTTGTCTTTGGCAGCCTGAAGGTCTTCACAAAATTTGCACAAAGCCCTCTCTGTGAGTGTGCAGGATGAAACCCTGATTGCAATGGGTCCAGATATTATTAGAATGAAGATATTATTAGTGATATGGGAGAAGACAAGGGTTCTAGTAGCTTAGAAGCTATTGGTAGAAGAGGACCGGGCAGTAGTTAGCAAGACAATAGGGGTCAAGGGAGGCTTTCTTGATTATGGGTTTCACGTGGGCGTATTTTTAAGGAGGAAGGGAAAATACCAGATGACACGGAGGCGTTGAATATGTGGGTTAGTATTGGGGAAACTGTCTGATAACAGTCCTTCAGTAGAAAAGGGGGCATGGGATCGAGGGGACAGTAGTTAGCGGACAGGACCGAAGCAGATAAGAGACCTCTAACTGGGTCACGGGACTAAAATATCTAAGAGCAGTAAAAGAGGGAGTGGGTAAAAGAATTTGAGAGCTATGCTGAGGACTAGGAATCTGTGTTCAGATGGACTCTATTTTATTTATGAAGTAGTCAGCAAATTTTGGGGAGTGTGTGGAGAGAGAAGAGAGTCAGTGAGCAAGGGACGGAGAAGGGAGTAAGATGGAGATGGTTTGATTTGTTATTATTTATAGTGTCTTATAGTATTTTTGTTTCCCAAAAGTGCAGCGTTGAGACATTGTAGCAAACTGTAATGGAGAAATTCCACCTGCGTACAAGACTTTCTCCATATCTGCTCAGAAGCATGTGTGAATATGTATAAAGCAGGTTGTAGAACTGAGCCAGGGGAAGGGACATGTTATTCTTTTAAGGGAAGATGCTATGTCCACACAACCAGCTTTATTGTCCTGGTTAATGATTGCACTACAACGTCCAATACCTTACTGGACAAAACACTAAAAGGGGAACTAAGGTCACCAGACTAACAGACAATGTCCCAATAGACAGAGCACTTTCACAAAGATACAACAAGCTGTGTTTCACTTCCCTTTGCTGTGGCTATTGTGTGATTTATGAAATAAACCTATGGATACTAGGGGTCAGCTCCCATAACCACTCCTTTGTTTTGGTGGATGTCCTGCCCAGCTAAGTGTATGCACAGGAAGCTGCAACCTGCACCTAGAGGCTAACAGCCAACCATGTACATCTCAGAGATCCTGCCTCCTCTGATATGGAACAGAGATTTTAGTTTAGTTGTTTTGAAACATATGTTAACACAAAAAATTTGTTGCAGTATATTTCTTAGCTAGCATAGATGTGGAAAATAAAGATTATAATTCTAGTTAAACAAAAAAGGCTATGGAATTGAACCTGCTACCTCTTGCCCTCTCTTTTGTTAAAAGCAGAGCATTAAACCACTATCCCACCAGAGCTACCTATAGAGTATACATTTTCTCACCTAGGAACATATGGAACAATCAGCTGAACTATCTGTATTGTTCCTAATAGGCTGTTTTTTGTGGTACTCCTAATGGTGGAGAGAAAACTGCAAGAGGGTGTGGATACATCTGAATATAAAATACCATTAGGGGAGTTAGGGTGGTTTTGTGGGGGTATTGCTGCCTTTAATCACATCATTGAACTCGCTTTAGATTTTGCATTCTGATAACATGTAATAAATGTGAACTGGTATGAGTAATATTGAATAAAACCAAATTTTAAAAAAATAATGTGCTCATTTAGTATGTAACATAAGCAGAGAAGACAGAAATATAGGTCTGTGCACTATATGAAATCAGACTCATACAGTGATTTGAGTCCCTAATAAAATATTAGCTTGCAGCCATATTGGTAGAGCCGTAAACACACATTGTAATTGAAAAGCTTTTTCTTAATTTAAGCAGACATATTGTCACCAGACAAGTTGAGCAAGGGAGATAAGAATGTGACTGTAACCCTTTAATAGAACGGCATTACCCTCTAGAAATAGCTTCGCTTTTAAAAACTATTATTTTTTAATTGCTATTACATGGGGACAAAATTGCCTTTCATTTAGGGTTTTACACCAGCTAGAGCAGGTCATCAGGATATAGATATTAAACCTAATGAATAACACTGAAGTATATTGTGCAAATAACAGGGAGATATAATCAGGAGATTCACCCAGAGCGCAAGCCTCTGGACTCTGGGCATATCCCATTCAGATTTACCAGAGGCTGCGCAACTCAAATTGTGGAGCCTAAAACGGTAATGCTGTGAGTTACGTACACACGCACGTGCACGGAAACTGACAGGCATTACTGTTTGAGGCTCAGTGGAGAGTGCAGGGAACTCACAAGCATTATTGTTTGAGGCTCACAGAGAGGGAGGAGAGTGCACAGAACTCACAGCGCTTAATGTTTGAGGGCTCAAGCAGGAGAGTGCACGGAACTCACATGTATTAATATTTGAGGCTCAAGCAGGAGAGTGCACTGAACTCACAGGCATTACGTTTGAGTCTCAAGCAGTAGAGTGCATGGAACCACAGGCATTACTGTTTGAGGCTTAAGCAGGAGAGTGCACAGAACTCACGGCATTACTGTTTGAGGCTCAGAAGGAGGGGCACTGAACTCACAGGATTACTGTTGAGTCTCAAGAAGTAGAGTGCATGGAACCCACAGGGCATTCAGAGTGCCCTTTACTATATGGAGGTCAGAGTACCCTTTACTACATGAGGGTCAGAGTGCCCTTTACTATATGGAGGTCAGAGGGCCCTTTACTATATGGGGGTCAGAGGGCCCTTTACTATATGGAGGTCAGAGTGCCCTTTACTATATGGAGGTCAGAGTGCCCTTTACTACATAAGGGTCAGAGTGCCCTTTACTATATGGAGGTCAGAGTGCCCTTTACTATATGGGGGTCAGAGGGCCCTTTACTATATGGGGGTCAGAGTTACCTTTACTATATGGAGGTCAGAGTGCCCTTTACTATATGGGGGTCAGAGGGCCCTTTACTATATGGGGTAAGAGTGCCCTTTACTATATGGGGTCAGAGTGCCCTTTACTATATGGGGGTCAGAGTGCCTTTTACTATATGTGGGTCAGAGTGCCCTTTACTATATGGGGGTCAGAGGGCCCTTTACTATATGGGGGTCAGAGTGCCCTTTACTATATGGGGGTCAGAGTGTCCTTTACTATATGAGGGTCAGAGTGCCCTTTACTATATGGGGTCAGAGGGCCCTTTACTATATGGGGTCAGAGTGCCCTTTACTATATGGGGTCAGAGTGCCCTTTACTATATGGGGGTCAGAGGGCCCTTTACTAAAAGGGGGTTATGAGAATTGTAAATGATGGTAAGCTTAATTAAAAGTTTACTGAACCTTGCCACTCCACATGTTTAGAAACTGAAACTCCCAGCAACAAAGCATGCTGGGAGTTGTAGTTTCCAAACATCTGGAGTGCCAAGGAATTGGGGGTTACTGGTACTGGATTTGGCTATTACTGTATGGGATTAATATATGGGAATTCTGCTGTCCATTTAAAGGGCAACTTAAGCCACAAAGCAATACTGAATCAGAAGGCAGTTGTGGTCATAATTTCTACCCTCGACTTATACTCGAGTCAATCAGTTTTTACAAATTTTTCAGGTAAAAATAGGTACCTCGACTTATACTCGGATCGACTTATACTCGAGTATATACGGTAATCATATTTTCAAAACTTCAGTTAGATCCGCAGAAACACTGTTCATCCGGTGGTATTTAGGATAATAATAGTGCCCCAATGGCCTATCATAGAATCTCCATGTTTGACTTTAAAATTTAACTCTACATGGAGGAAGACATCATATGAAAGACAATTATATTTTTTATTGTCCCTATTCATCTCTTAGCTACACAGATTTTGTTCCTACTAGTGAATGTGATTACCTTTTAGAGGGATTTAAATGTCAAATATCTTAAGTAGAGAAGGTTAATGGGCTCAATGCTGAGCTGTGCAGAATTCTGTATCTAAATCCATGTGCCAAGAAATAAAACATGAATGTACTATGATTGGCCCCCACACCCACTTCCACGATGGACACATCTAGCCCTTTTGTCAGCTAAACAAATTATAATGAGATATTGGGCATCCTCACAGACCCCTAAGGTCCAAGAATTCTTGACGGAATTAAAGAGATTAATGATTTTGGAAAAATTTTACGCTAAAATACATCAAGACAAACACACAAATCAATTTTTTAACACATGGAAAAAAATTGAGAATTAAAACACATTCCTGCTTCGCTATTAATGAATTAATGCAAGCTTTTCAATACTCAATCTGGTACTCTATGGAACTACTTTATTATATTCTTGGAGACCTGAAAGTGGAAGACCAGATATAACGATGGAGACAGGCAAGTCAGATGGTTGTGAGAAACAGGTTTGACTATTCTGAGTGATAATTGGTTAAAGGGGAACTGTGTCTCCAAACAAGTTGAGTATGAATAAAATGCCAGTTTCCTACCTTTAAAACGAGCCATCAACCACCTCTCTATGTGCTCTACAGCCCAAGATATCAAGAAATTACTGACAAGAAAGTTGATGGGTGGGAAACTGACATGTGACATTCCTAATGCTGCTCCTCCCCCTTGCCACCGGCGAGCACAACCTCAGACTTCAGTGACAGGACAGGAGACAGGAAGTCCCTCCCCCTTCCTTCTGTGTGAAGATCCCCACAGAGAAGGTACAGAAATCTACAGCCCTACTTGACTGTCATCCACTGACATGGTTTCAGAGCAGGAAGCAGGAAGTGCAGGGGACCTGGTGATGCTGCTGCCATATTACACACAAAAATGTAAATATCTTCAAAACTATGCAAAATAAACAATGAAAATAAATTGCAAAAATTCTCAAGAGAGCAATTCCAATCAATTTACCTAAAGTAATTTTTGGACCACAGTTCCCCTTTAATATTACTTATGATATATTAAACAAGAATGAAGTTTTGTTTATTTTTATTTGATTTGTTTTGTAAAGTTATACTTAGAATTTTTTGCAAATTTTACCCTGATGTAACCTTCAATAAACTGTATCTGAACAAATGTGTACATTATGTTAATTTGTGCAATATTTACTAGGGAGTGGCCTGCGAGCCCTCTAATATGTTTCAATGTTTTGTTTTGCTTTTTTTCCCCTTTTACATGTGAAATGATTACAATAAACTATATTAAAATGCATCATAGGATGCATATTTCATAAACATCCTTTGCAATCTCTAGTTAAAAAAGAAACATTCAGGACTTCAGAGTTGGTATCTGGTAGGAATTAATTCTGGCAAATAAGTATTCTTGTTAAAAGATGAATTCTCTCATGGGTTTAATTAATAATACAGTAGCCTAGAAGATGTAAAAGCTGACTGGTGGCAAAAGAAAATGAAAAACTATGTAGCCTACACAGATATTTTAGATTCAGAGGAGTCGGAAAATTAATTTTTTATGCTTTCTGAGGAACAGTCCTATTTGCTTTTGGAGGAAGATGTGACTGAGATAAATATGACTTTTGATTCTATTATATAGCATTATATAGCATTAGCTTAAGGCAGTTAGACGGACTCTATCACTGCTATAGGTCATCCTTTAACCTCTTAATCAAATAGATTATTTTCTCCTTAAAAAAAAAAAGTCTATAGGCTTATTTAGCTTTTTCATGCAGGAACTTATTTTGAGGGAATGTAAGAAGGTTGAGAAGAAGTGGCTGTAGAAGATCATTTTTATCCTTTAGAAAATAAATATTCATTAATTTTTGAGATGCGGCCCAAGTCAGAGAGAGCAGTTGTGAGTTTATACAAACATAGAAAAGATAATCAATGCACATTCCTAGGCCCCATACAATATCATATTATCTGCACACTGGCATACTTTATAAACAAAGGGGTTTTAGTATACATTACTGTGATCACATGAATGAAAAGCCTTCCAACCACGTCAAGGTAACCCCAGTCTGGAAGGTCCTAACGTCTAACCTTTTCAATTTCTTTTACTTCAATTACGATTAGCAAACTTTTGCATTTCTCATTCTTACACACTGGATCCATATAACAGGCTCTCTCCCTTCCCCCTCAGCCCTTAGGCTTTTTAAAATGAGGGAAGAGGCCATCCAGTGCTTTATATTAAAGGCAGAGGACCTCCCATTAAAGGGGCGTGTTGGGGGTGCTATTACCACATGGACGCTTGACCAAGCCTCCCAATAAATACATACAATACAAGAATTGTGGAAGCACTCCAATTAGGCTAATTTACAACTACATTTAGCGGAAGTGCTACTGATCTGGTCAAAACATTTATACAAACATTTCACCAACCTTTCACCGCTATAAAGTGGTCGGCCACAGCAAATGTCTCCTATGGACCACAGATTTCCCTGCCACTGCCAAAATCACCTCAGATTTTTCGTTCCGATCGACCAATACACGGAAATATCTGTTGGTTTTTGTGTACCCAGCCTTAGTAAGTATATACTTAATAACAAAAGAAAAGGAAATATGTGTATTGGCCAACAGTGATGATAATCATGGCAATTAGAGAATATATATAATATTATTATATGATCCATATATAATACAACACATGAATGTATTCGGTTGTGAACCTCCATCTGGGCTTGTTCAGTGGTAACCCATTTAGGAATCCCCCCCTTGAAAATCATGCGCTTGCCACTGTCTTTATAGCGTGTAAGAACGAAGGCTAGTAATGCAACAGGGACCTGTGGATGGAGAAATCAGAACCTCACAAGTTGATACTTACCTTTTCATGATCCTACGGAGTGAGCTTGGGCAGCTAGACCCTCTCCATTTGACTGCACTAACCAGTGCTACTATCAACCACATGGCTGTCGCGGAGGAGAGTAGACAGATGAACACCGTGGCATTGATCGGTGCAAGCAGAGATACCACAGGATCCATCCACTTGGGAGTGTGTCACCGGAATCGATGAAGTGGGGATGCTAGCGGTATTCTACTCCATTGAGCATGGTGAAAGACACCTGACTTGGGAAGCTTCGGGAAGATCAGTGGGTCTGGGGAGTGAGAGTCTGGACCTCTTAGCTTACTCTTTGGGGATGTGTTTTAAGATACACTTTGCAGCTTCTGATATACACTGGACACTTTGAAGGCTGTATGGGACTTTTGCATTAATAGCCTCTGTCATTACACTCTATATAGAATTTGAGCTATGCACTATCAAACAATATAATCAAATAGCAGGGAATAAATGCAAAATATGGAATTTATTACTGGGATATATACTAATACAGGAATGTTCCCATTAACAAACAGTGCAACAAGGATATGAAAAATCGACAAACAGTACTCACAACAGTAAATACCGACATATATCTACCTGTCCTGAAGGCTTATGATCACCAGCATAGGGGAGAACACCAAAACCTCCACAACCCAGCACGGAAGCAGCGGCTATTCCAAAGGACGGGCCTCCTCTCCGTATAAACACACGGGTCAGGTAAGTTCCAAAGCTTTAACTAGCGTACCTCGCCTTGGCAGCTCACACCCCCTGAACGGACTCGCAACGGCTAAAGTCTCACTGCACCGGAACACCTCCAAACACAGTCCGGTCCTCTCACTACCAACACAGTGCAATGGGTCCAGAGGTCCAATCACATGGTCACTCAAATCAAATGGGGGAAGATCTCTTCACAACCACGCAGGGAGGAGGCCGGGTGTCTAGCGCTGGGATCGTGAGCTACGGACAGGAGAAAACAGTAATACAGAAAACAAACATAAGTTAAATGCCAAAAGTTGCAAATAAAAATACCAAATGTTGCAAACTAAAACAAATAAAGTAACAGTGTTACAATCAGGGTATTAACCCTTACCAAAGCAAGCTACGCGTTTCGTTTAAGAAAAAACGCATAGCATGCTTTGGTGGGGGTTAATACCCTGATTTTTCATATCCTTGTTGCACTATTTTTAAATGGGAACATTCCTGTATTAGTATATATCCCTGTAATAAATTCCGTATTTTGCTTTTATTCCCTGCTATTTGATTATATTGTTTGTATTTGACGGTTGGTTTTGATCTCCCGTTGTTGTGACTGTGTATGGGACCCACACAGTTTTTATAGCAGGTGTTTTTATTATTCCCCCTTTTTCTTGTCATTTGTTTAAGCTATGCACTATCACCTTATATTTATGTATTATGTAGATATTGTTTGTTTATTATCGAAGAGTAGACGTGTACTGTAAATTGATTTTAGATTTTTAAAGGAATATTCCTATATTAAATGAATTCATATTATTGTATTAGTCTCCCCTCCTATGTGTTTTGCTTTTATTCATTGTGCACTTTCCCAGTTTAGCAGGGTGTGGGACCTACCTTTCTATAATGGGGGTTGTCTAATAAATTTCTAGATTTCTATTTCCATAAAGGACATTAAACCTTCCAAGCTTTTTTATTCTCAGATAAAATACAAGCATATAAGAAATCTAACAGATAAATCAACATCCTTGTTTTGCTACATCTACTGCAAACCCGTATATGGGTTGGTGGGAGATGTTCAACCCCTTTGATACAAAATAATCCTACAGTATATCTGAAGAATTGTCTCAGATGTTTGTGAATTATTGTAATAATAATAATTTAAAATTCATATCTATTATAGGCAGTAAAGAAATATAATTCCTGGATGTCCAATTTGGTGTTGAAGTCACACACATACTGTATTAACAGTTTATAGTAAGCCTGTTACACTCAATACGTTGCTTCATTACAGCAACAGTCATCCCAAGGCTCAAAGAGATAGTGTACCTAGGTCAATTTATATGGATTAGAAGGATTTGCTCCACTTGGGATCTGTTCTTTACTTAAAAATAAGCTATAAAACATTCATAATTAGGACTGCATATGAATAAGTGGTTTTGTTAGTTAGAAGAACATTTGATTAATACAGGAGGTGCCAATGCTAGTCTTAACACTGCAAGGAGACATCACAAGTATTTGCGTATAAATAAGAGAAATACAAAAGATTTTAGTTTGAACCTTATTATATCATATACTTTAGCATCTACTAAGGTTCATTATATTCTTAAAGGGTATATATACTCACCTAAACAACTTTACATTAGCTGAAAGCACTATTTTAAAGGGCATGTCCACACCCAAAACTAAAATTTAACCCTACACTGGCCCCACAAAAATCCTTACCTTACATCTCTGCTCCTAATAGTTCTCCTGCAGTGCTTGTCCAAAGTTGCAAAAAGATAGATAGATAGGTATCCCATCCCTCCTGAGATATTATAAATCCCAATATAATTCAGGTAAATGCTGTGATTGTAAATGAGGATTACTCAGGATCTACAGCTCTACAGATTTAAAATCTGAAACAAGTTTTGGAGTAGTTGGATCTTGCTGTAAAATCTAAAGGTACAAAAGAAAGTCAGTGAATATACGGGAGACGTATCCCTTACCCCTTGCAGTAGCGGTGTTCACAAGTTCGTGGCCCTCGGCAAATGGCTCTGAGGAAGTGACCAACAGAGAGACTATAAATCTATCCAACGAGTGGAGATACTTATCCTCTGATGATGTGCCTGTGGTAGGGCAGGAAATGTTTCAGGGATTTAAGTTATTGGGGTGTTTTGGGCAGTTTTTTCTTTGCTCAAAAAAGCAGGAGTCTAATAAGACTCCTATAGAGTCCTATAGGAGTCTAGTGAATCTATTCGAAGAGTGGCATCTTCAAAAATACATTTTCAATTCTCTTTGCTAGAGCTGGGAAACTGTAAACTATCTAATGGATTTGTTTCAAAACAACAATTAGAAGGTTGATGCTCTTGCGACCGTTGAACATATGTTCATTATATAAGCACAAACTTATAGGGAGATTCAATAAAAGTTCTTAGCGTTAAAAATGGTGCTAATTTTGCCCCAACCAATCAGATATTATTTAACATTTGAAAGCTAACATCTGATTGGTTGGGGCAAAATTAGCACCATTTTAAATGATAAGAACTTTTATTGAATAACCCTGTTAGAGTGCTGAAAAATATCAAGCCAGACAAATTTGCAGTAATTGCAATCTTGCCAACATGATCAAGGAGGTCCTGATATACTGTGTTAGTTGCTGTGTGTTTCAATCAATTTCCCAACCTCCATCAGTATTAACTTGATAGCCTGGAATTTAAAAGGTTTAATGCAGTGTCGTTCAAAAGGAAGCATTCTACATCAAGACATGGTACAAGATTGCAAACAATTTAAAAATTCGAAAATCCGAAAACGGACACATAGAAGTCAATAGGAGAAAATAAATCTGAAGTTCCAATCAAATTTAAGGTACAAATACCAATTGTAAATTTTGTAAATGACACAGTGACCTGGGAAATGGTCAGGGAAACACATACAAGTCAAAACCTAAATAAAAATGAACTTCCCTTACACGCGAGTTATTTTCGAGTTTCCACATATATACTAGGCTACTTTCGGTAATCCTTGAAAGTAGCCTCATATATTCTGTAACCCATGAAAGCAGATAAACTTTAAAAGTAGATTCGGTAACCCTCAAAAGAAGATTCGGCAACTCTTGAAGTAGTTTTGTATTTTCGAAAATTTCCGAAATGCAAAAGTTTTTTCCCTAATCTTAATTGTTAAGAAATGTTTCTTTGATTGAAGAGCTATTTTTTTTCCAGCATAGAGTTTGCCATTTGTCCTTTTAGCATTGATGTCCTCTCCCAGTGCTGCCTTTCAATTCACAAATTATTTTCATTATTTTAGCTTCTTTGCCTTTTCATTAAAGTAAAAAAAAAATCATTTTCTCTATTTGCCTTTGTTTGTTTTGATGACATTGAATTTTCTTGACTAATTATTTCCTGAATGTTACACAGTTTTGGTATCCAGCCTAATGTATTAATCATTGATGTTGGAAGGTTTGTGTTGTCTTTTGTTTTTAATCCTGTATACAGTTTTTTCTTTTAACTAATGACAGATCTTTAAAAATAGGATGCAATACATGCCAGAACTTAAAAGACATTCTTACAAAATACTGCCATTAATTCTGTAAGGGTGTATTCACAGTGATGTTATTAAACCTACAGAACAAACATTCAACACTTTTATTAACAATTCTAAAAAGCTGTAAAATAAATAAATAAACATATGCCAGATGTGTCTCTTTTGGCACCTTTTTTGAAACAATTATGTCTTTTTAATCTTTCTCTTTTATTATTGTCCTGTCTTGCGTTTTGTTTTAGCATTTTTGGTTATTTCAGGATGTTTTAACTGTTTTAGTGCCAACAGAATTCATTCTTCCTTTGCATTCAGTGGCAGAATAATTTTGCAATCCTTTGGAAAATATTACAGTAGAAACTCCTTCAAAAAGTAGGGACCATTATAAGTTGTTTTATTTTTCCCACAAATACACTTACAAAATGTTGTAAAGTTTCCGGAGATTTGACTGAATATTTGGGTTCTCAAAAGTTATATTTTCAAAATGTCTTTTTATGTTTTTGTGTTTTTATTTGTGGAACAGTTGTTTACATAGCAACTTTGAAATTAGGCTATAAGTGTATACTGTTTTCAGATTAAATATCCCTTTACCTGGTAAAGAAACCCAAAAACTATAACATATACTTATGGGAAAAAAACACGGCTGCTTTATAGGGGTGACATTTTTTATTTCATGTATGCAGAATTCTGCATACAGTACATGAATCCAAATCAGATAAAGTTTTGAATGTGGGCAATTTTCAGTTGTGCAGAAAAAATAGCAATTTACCTCTGAAATACCTCAAACTTATTTCTATAACAGTGCCATTTATTAATATATACATAAAAGCAGTTGTTTGTAAAAGTTTATGCTTTTAGCAGAAGTAAAGAAAGAGAAGCAGACTCAAAGTTAGAAATACTACCCTAATCCATGTATCATGTAGATAATCTCTTAAAATATGATAAAACCAATTTAGCATTACAATCCTTGGATTGCCAACCTCATTATGTAGGACTCAATAATATCAATCAAAATCTCTATAATGAGACTTACCAACGTTTGTGTGGCTGCTGCTGGTGGATAGCTTGCAGTGGCTGCGCGTGTGTTTTTTGCAATACTCGCGCAGCCACGAATATTGCTATTTAATCAGTTACTGTGACTTTAAAGGACAAATTTACTCACCAAAACCACACTCCACCATTGGGTGAGGACCCAAACCTTTACCCCCTCTAGATTTACCCACCCAAAGTTTTCTGCAGTGCTCCAATCTTGAAGTCCATCAGTGGCTTGGCCAATGAGGAGACGCACTCTAAAAGAAGTGTGTCTTTTCATTGGTTGGATCGCAGAAGTGGGAGCGGAGCACCAAAGGAAATTTTAGGTAAATAAAACTAGAGTTAGAAAGTGAACCCAGGGTGAGGACAGTGCGGTTTAGGTCCACACCCTGGGTTCTACAGATGGTGCTGATGTCAGGAGCAGGGTCCAAGTGAGTTTAATTGTCCTTTAACACTACTTTGAAACACTGTGTTTCCCGGATAATAAGAATGTATGTCTTCTTTACCTAAAGTAAAGCTAACAGATCAAAAATAAAACAGATTCTTGAAAAACCATACAATTCCCAGCATGCACAGTCATATCGCACAAGTCAACTAATGTTTACCACTATTTCCTCCCTTGATGACAATCTCAGGTGTATTAAATATTCAAGGTGTGAAGAAGAACTGTGCTGTTTTTTCTCAATAGGTAACAAGATCATATAATTAAAAAAATGTAGTTTGTTGTTGACCTTTAAGAACATCCAACGATTTTTAACCCACCACACACTGAGTATTTATAACACATGATTGCCACAAAGGCATGAAAAAATGTAGGTTCACTTGTGCAAGATTACTGTGCATGATGTGATTTGTATGTTTTAGCAAGAATAAGATGTGAATTTTGGAACCGTTAAAGCAGCATGGCACAGTGCAGCGTGCTCGTTAATGCAATTGTGTACGCATTACCGTCTGTTGGTCTCTGCTTGCGCGTGTGATATGGGCAATTTGTCCTTATCAGACCGCTTGAAGAGTGCACTTAAAATGGGGATCACATGCCCGATAGGATTGCAAGCACACTCGTGTGGCCTAGCCCTTGGTTTTGGTTAGATGTGCATGCTGGGATGTGTATGCTCATATAATGGATTGCTATTTAATCTAGATCTGCTTTGGAGAACTGACCAAGTGAAAGCTTCATATGACCTTTTTATGGAAGCCACTACAGAGCATTCTTGTGTAATAATAAGATCAGGTTCAATTCATTATCCACCTGCTGCTCTGTACCATGTTATTTCTATAAGTTTATCTATTAAAGATGTTGAAGAGTATGATAAACTTTTGAACATTCCACTTTTATAAGGCACACTTATAGAAACAACATATTGGTGTGCTGTTGGGGGAGGGTGATGTAGTAAACCTGATCTTAGCACAGCTCTGTTCAATACATTTATCATCAGTACCTATTTAAAGAGTATTGCTGAAGGTTATTATATATATATGATCAAGTCTACAAGGCGCAGCTTGCAATTTTACTGCAGGACTGTTAGCCACGTCCATTTATGAGATACTTATGGGCACCTTTTAATAATAATAATAATAATAATAATAATAATAATAATAAAAAAGCAACATTGCTTGAATAGCGGACATTGGAAAATTTATAAATTCAGATCATGTTACATTTAATGCACAAAAATTCAAAAATTCTAAAATTCCCCTGGACCATTTTTGTACTGGAAAACCCACGACAGTGTACGGACCTTCCAGGGACCACTTTGCAGCTAGATATATGGACACTTATGGTGTTCCCCTTTGTGATTTTGAAAGGCTTAACCTAATGGAATCAATAATTTGCCAAATCAATAATTTGGCAAAAATTTAACGGTTGCAAAAAGTTAATAAACGTCTTATCAACTCTTATCTACCATCTAAATAAGTTTAATAAATAATATTTATTGTCCTGTCCCAGGAAGAAAAAGTGTTAGTGTAATGAGATACAGTAGAGGAGATAGTCAAGTTCTGTGCATATTGCAGTGAGTGGTGAGCTGTCAGTCACTGCACAAGCTCACCACTCATGCATGCAGACACCTAGGGAGGTAAGAATAAGTTTAAGGGATGCAACTTTTTTAAATTCAAGGCTTTTTTTTACACTTTAAAGGGCATGTCCACCCTAAATAAAAACTTTTGACATGTTGTAGCTCACCCTTGCCTACCCCCAACTGCAGAGTTAGATCGCTAATAAAAGCTTTAGAATCATACTTACAGCACTTCGCTCCCACAGCAGTCTTCTCCAGACAGTTTGCTGGAACTTGCAATCAGGGGCCGGACCGGCAGCTGCGTCTGTGATTGGCTGAGAGACAGACAATCACACACGTGGCTGCCAGTTATGAAGACACCAGCTGCTGCACCGAAGCGCTGTAAGTATGATTCTGAAGTTTTTATTAGAGATCTAACTCGGCTGTTGGGGGGGGGGGCTAGGGTGAGTTACAATATGTAAGGGTTTTAAGCAAGGTGGAAGGGCACCAATGGAGGGATCCAGAAGGTGGGAGGGAGAGGAGAGAATGGGCTTCCCTATGCATGTCACAATACCTCCAGGACAGATTACAGGCTAAAGACAGCTCCTACTCTTCAGTTTCCTGGACTTTGGGCCAGCACTGCAGGAGAACCATAAGGCGCAGAGATGTACGGTAAGGATTTTTTAACACTATACAGTGGGGCCAGTAGTGGGTTAAATTTTAGTTTTGGGGGTGCACATGCCCTTTAAGGGATGTATCCCCTGGGGTATAACAAAAAAACGTTGACCAGCAAAATTATAATGGGATGCCCTCCTTGTTTCATTTAGAGTGTGCCCCCCTTCGTGTTTTTTCCCCTTGCTCCCCTGGTAGTTATCTCTTAAATATCATGCTTTATTAATTTACACCATGTGAGCTCTGTGCTTTAGCAGTAGAAAAAAAACAATGAACATGAGGTATATGTAGTTAACATAACATCCAAAAAAGGTCCTGTATTTTTCGTTCAGACAGGCAGACACATTGGTCTCTGCCTCGATCAGACACACTAATGGAAAAAAGTAATCTTGCCAACCACAAGATATATGAAGGCAAAGGCACATATTTCTATTTCAAGGCTACACTACACTCCTTAATTAATTAACTCCCACCAGGCCATTAAACTCTCAATTTTTACTTTTTTCAAAAAAACCACATAACAGATTAATGTTTATTAAAACCAATGATGTAAATTCTCCGTTTTATACTCTTCGGGAATCTTATCAAAAAAAAAATTGGACTTATTTTTTACAAGCCTTAAAAAACGTTTGTAATGTTCAATAGTTTTAATTTCACATGTTGGAAGCTTTTTTTTTGGTTTCTTCTATTATTTAAAGGAGAACTATATTGCGTATAAACCTTTTTCAAAAACAGTTAAAATGAAAAGTACCTGGAGGCAGGGAGGTTAGATTGGTACTCTACCTCCCAATATAATTTATATGAGGAGTGGCAGTACAAAGAAACTGCTTCTGCCAGGCTTCCAGAGTGCTTCAGCACTATCTTTTATACAGTAAGGCCCAGGGCCATAACTTTGCAATTGAAAACTGCATGTGCTGTAGCTCCTCAACAAAACAATATTGGGAGGTAGGAACAATTAATCCTAGCACTAGAGATGGACGAACTTTTGAAAGTTCGGTCCGCTTTCGAACTTTCGAACTATATGGAAATTTCAAAAACAGACCCATTAATGGGACAATGGGAATCAAATAGTTTGAAAGGTTCAAATGAAATTTAATTAAAATATCAATGGTTACTTAATGTAAATGGCTGTGGGACTTGGGAAATGGTCTGGGGAACATGTTTGAATATCCAGGGGAAAAAAATGATTTTACTCTCACGCGTGCTACTTTCAAGCTCTCGCGTTCGAAGATTCGATAATTATCCCATAAACAATATTTACTTGCATATTGGTATAATAGACATTTTACTTGCATATTCGATAATTCGATATTTACTCACGTATTGGTATAATTGACATTTTACTTGCATTTTCGTTAATTCGATATTTACACGCCTTATTGGTATAATAGACATTTTACTCGCATATTCGTTAATTCGATATTTACTCACGTATTGGTATAATAGACATTTTACTCCCATATTCGTTAATTCGATATTTACTCACGTATTGGTATAACAGACATTTTACTTGCATATTCGATAATTTGAATATTACCAACACGCCGTATTGGTATATAGGACATTTTTACTCCCATATTCAATAATTCGATATTTACTCACGTATTGGTATAACAGACATTTTACTTGCATATTCGATAATTTGATATTTACTCGCATATTGGTATAATAGACATTTTACTCCCATATTCATTAATTCGATATTTACTCACGTATTGGTATAACAGACATTTTACTTGCATATTCGTTAATTTGATATTTACTCACGTATTGGTATAATAGACATTTTACTCCCATATTCATTAATTCGATTTTAAAAACCTCGCGTATTGTTAAATAGACATTTTACTCCCATATTCATTAATTCGATATTTACTCGCGTATTGGTATAATAGACATTTTATTCACAGATTCGTTAATTCAATATTTACTTGCGTATTGGTATAATAGACATTTTACTTGCATATTCGATAATACAATATTTACTCGCGTATTGGTATAATGGACATTTTACTCCCATATTCGTTAATTCAATATTTACTTGCATATTTGTTAATTCGATATTTACTTGCGTATTGGTATAATAGACATTTTACTTGCATATTCGATAAACATATTTACTTGCATATTTGTTAATTCACTATTTACTTGCGTATTGGTATAATAGACATTTTACTTGCATATTCGATAATACAATATTTACTCGCGTATTGGTATAATGGACATTTTACTCCCATATTCGTTAATTCAATATTTACTTGCATATTTGTTAATTCGATATTTACTTGCGTATTGGTATAATAGACATTTTACTTGCATATTCGATAATACAATATTTACTTGCATATTTGTTAATTCAATATTTACTTGCGTATTGGTATAATAGACATTTTACTCACAGATTCGTTAATTTGATATTTACTCGCGTATTGGTATAATAGACATTTTACTCCCATATTCATTAATTCGATATTTACTCGCGTATTGGTATAATAGACATTTTACTCCCATATTCATTAATTCGATATTTACTCGCATATTGGTATAATAGACATTTTATTCACAGATTCGTTAATTCAATATTTACTCGCGTATTGGTATAATGGACATTTTACTCCCATATTCGTTAATTCGATATTTACTTCTATTGGTTAATAGACATTTTACTTGCATAATTCAGTAATTCTAATATGTCCTCGCAGTGATTGGTATAATAGACATTTTACTCCCATATTCGTTAATTCAATATTTACTCTCATATTGGTATAATAGACATTTTACTTGCATATTCGATTCGGTCAGTCACCTCCAGGCACTGAAATAAGATTTTTTGCCCCCATAAAACTGCTCTCTGTGTACCCAGCTAATGAATATATTTTATAACAAAAGTAAAGGATATATCTGTATTGGCTAACTGTCATCATAATTTTGGCAAGTTGAGAATTATATATAATATTATTATATGACTTATATTCTATATATTCTTTATCTATGTTAGATATAGAAACTATATTGCAATTCTATAGGTACAGTTAGTTTTTTGGTCCTTTGGAAATCCCAAACACTTTTTTTTTTATATGATGAAGTTTTTATAATTAAAAAGTGTATTTAATTGTTAATATGCTAATTAGGTATATACCACCTCTTTGTATATAAGGGCATTTCACTGTCACTAAATTTGTAAAGTGGTGCGTCACCCTCTACCCTCCCCTCCTCCATCTTCTACTGTGCAACGGGACGCTGCTCTCAAGTGCCATTATGTGTGTGATTTACCCATTTACAAACAAAGGGGAAGTTTTAAAACCCTCCACTGACGTGGAGCTCTGCTAATGGAGGGGGTAGGTGAACGCTCCCCTTGGTCTATTTTTAAGGTTCGGAAGTTCAAAATCCGGAATAGTTCAGGTCAGTTTGAACTGTTAAAGTTCGAGTTCAAGTTCGGGTCTAGTCCATCTCTAGTCATGAACTTCCTACTGTGCTTGTTCAGAAATCCACCCCTTAAAAATCCTCGAATTGATACATTCCCAATGGGCACCAGGCTCTTACAGCGCTAGAAGTGCACTATAATGAATGGGTTACAGCCCTGGCTGGGGTGTTGTTTTGGCATCCAGACCACTGTTTTGGCCCTCCAGAGACAGTGATCTGATCTTAAGAGGCAGAGGCCTCATTTACGATATTTATGATCCCCATAGAATACCATTGTGGTAGTTTACTACCACATGGTATTCTACGACCGAGCGTTCATTAATTAGATCTCTAAAAGGCCTAACACTAAATTTGTCCAAAGGACTTATAGGGGGTTAGTCCTTAAAAGGAATTTTGGGTCCCAAATTGTGTGAATACAGGGGTACACCAAGTGCTAGTCCGCCACACTGAAATTCACACACAGAAAGCTCAAAAAGCAGGAAAAAAACTCTCTAAATCTGTCAGGTCTCCACTAAACTCACTTTAACACACTGGCAAAATGGCGCCTGTCTAACTGCCTTTTAAACCCAGGGGGTTGACACTGATAAAAATAGCTGCCATTGGTGAATTTGGGACATGAAAATCCTCAAAAAAATTTGAAAAATCGAAAATTATCGTACGCAGATTCGGCAAATCCACAAAGCGGATACCAGGAATGTGTAGTAAAGATTCTGATGCTAACTAACTGAATGGCCATTGTCTGCATCTGGATTTATGGGACCAGGCAGAAAAAGTCTGATGCTTTGTTGTTGTCTCCCTCTATTATAGTGTGTCCACACCAACCTTTGGCCCCTATACAGAATAAAGGGAACATTTGTTACTGTGTATTTGGAATCACCTCAAATTCAAAATCAGATTCCAATGGAATCTGCCATGAATGTGTGACGGGGGTCAAATGTTAAAATATAGTATATTTTATTTTCAATATTACCTGACATTTCCGATCACATAGACCGATTTATTTAACAATTGGGAGTGATTGGTCACTTCGCAATTTGTGACCGATAGTTAATCAACCAAAATGTTATACATGGGGATCCATCAGGCCAAAATATTTGACCGTGTATATCAACCCATAAAGTGATTATAATAATAGTGTACATCTGCTGACTTGATTACTAACACAGTAGCTGTCCTTTTATCTAAAGCAGCCCTGATTCTGCTTCTTATCAGTGATCATAGGTGAACTTGGGGAAATATCTACAGTAGGCTTGTTTTATGAATAGGAATATTAGTTATGAGAACAATATTTCTTCTGAGACCTTGTGACAGTAGCCCGTCTTTATTTGTAGTAACATTTTATTTGCGCTGACATCTGCTCTCTAGATCAGATTGAAGCAATACTGATTTGTATTCTACAGAATGTAACAAAGAGAATATTAGCAATCAAGGTAACTAGATAACAGAGAAAGTGGAAAGAAAAAAAAAATCTAAAAATGTAAATAACAGAAAAAGTAGGAAGAAATGTGATACAGGCAATAAAAAAGGTATTAGATAATATCTGCATATTGGTCCTGCAGCATGTTGGGTAGGAAATGAAAGATCAGAATAAAAAAAACACACAAATGTTGTATTTTGCTAATGTTCAGGGAGATTCAATAAAAGTTCTTATCATTAAAAATGGTGCTAATTTTGCCCCAACCAATCAGATATTATTTAACATTTGAAAGCTAACATCTGATTGGTTGGGGCAAAATTAGCACCATATTTAACGATAAGAACTTTTATTGAATAACTGTGTTGTGTTTTTACATGTTTCTATGGTACTCTGAAAAACAACTGTAGACATTTTTAAGTTTAAAAGGGTTTTATTGGAAAGTACATAAAATTTATTTAATGCTTACATTGTGGACCCCCTTTCTTACTAACATCAGCAATTTGCTCTCACATGCTGGATTTCAGCTTCTGGGTCAAATCCTGACTGAAGGTGATCCATTCACAATACTTAGTACTGCAGAATTTTAGTCTGCTCTAATGTCTTTCTTGGAAAGATTGGCACTCACATCCACTTGCTGACAATATTGAGCAAAATTTTCACTGGTGACAACACAATATTGTAGCTGACTCCTCAGGAAGAGATGGTCCTAGCACTTATTGGACACTCTTGGATGTCATAAAGCATGATTCAATGAAATTGAACCTCTCACAATCTAGTTAATGGTTCTTTCAGATACAATATTTTTAGCAGAAAATTCTTGAATTTGAAGCCATTTTGATGCAATCGATGGTTGCCCGCCTTTCTTTGAACCATTGCTAACACAAGAAAACACAAGTACCTAAGACCCTTTTAATATAAGCCCACCTGCCTTTATAATTTAATTAGAATGCTAGAGTGCTTACATCTGCACTCGTTTTGTGCTAATCATAGGCTTGTACTGAAATAACGTTAGATAATTATTTTGTGCAGGGCCATAAAAATGGATTTTTGTGATGAAGTTAACTTTGTGTGCTAAATGCAATGAATTAATATGTATCTGATCATTCTGCACAATAATCTAAAAACAATGTGAGTTGCCACCACAAAAACAAAAGCACAAATTTTGCAAAAATAAATTTGTGTCACTGCCAATCCTTTTGTCCATGACTGTAAACTTTTTAAAAAAAAAATAATATATGCTGTCTTAAGTTTATTAAACCAATAAATCTTTATGTAGATATTGAATGAGCCAATATACTGATGATTTTTATGTTGTGCAAAGCATTTACTGAATGTACATAACAGTAATAATCTGATTGCACACTGTTGGTTTTACTGCCTTCATTAATTTGGTTGGAAGTTTATGCCTAGCTATGCACACTTTTCATATTTATTTAAGAATTGTTTTAATCCTATTTAGAGGAATTATTTTAAGTCTTTTCTTTTATAGCAAGCAACCCTGATAAAATAAATTTCACTGCCTATAATAATATTCTGAGAGGTTTACTGTGAGACCTTTCCAAATGAAAATAAAACACCGCAGGTAGTCCTAAGTATGTGACCAATTACTTACACTTGTGCTTATGGGTCTTTTGTGATATGGATATTTTTCACAGTTAGAATGTCTCCAGAACCAAGTAGATTCTTAAATCAGCTCATCAAATGTGTTCCTTTAAAATATAATAGCGCTTATCACAAATCATACCAGGGGCCCCGCAGCATCCATCAGCGAAAAGAAACTATTGTACAATGCTATGGAAAATATGCACTGTTGTATTTTATCTTTACAAATATCAACGTGCAGGGTATTTTAAACGATGTTGAAAACTAATATATGTTACACAGAATGCCAGTAAATGACATTTTCTATGTTCCGTGGTAAAATAAATGATTTTTTTCCCTGGACATTGAATTCTCCCTTCTGTTTTCATTATGATTCAATCAGTATTAATATTAATCGTTTATAATGTTTTTCTCTTATCTGTATTTTTACAGGTTTAGGTGATTGAGCTGAGATTTTCCTTAAAGCCTTAAAGGAACACTATATTAAAAAATGACTTTTCTTCATCTTAATCTATAAATACTTTTAAGTAGCACTCACTCTGAGGTGTGTGTGTGTTGCTGCATGCCTTCAAACCAGTGACCACACTGTGTGATACTGGAACACTGGGGAAAAAAGACACAAACTTCATGTTAGAAACTTAAATTTCTCAACAACCATATTAAAATGAGAGGTGAGACACTAATTACTACTTTTATATCAAAGAGAACTAGTATGACTTTTCTTCATCTTAACCTATAAATAAATACTTGTAAGCAGCACTTACTCTGATGTGTACGTGTTGCTGCATGCCTTTAGTCCAGCACATGTTTTGCTCAGGAGCAGTATATGACTTTTCTTCATCTAAACCTATAAATACTTGTAAGCAGCACTTACTCTGACATGTGTGTGTTACTGCATGCCTTCAATCCATCACATGTTGTGTTTGCTCAGGAGCAGTATCCCCCATCCTTCTTTTAACCACTCCCACTTCCATCTGACTTGACTTTTTTCCTACAAAACAACTGTCAAAACTGCACACAGCATATTGAATATCTAAAGAAAAGGGGGGCAGATTAACAAAAAAATTATACAGTGGTGTTTGGGAAGAATTTTAATTTCCAGTAAAGGGCAATATAAAGCGACTTTTCAGTATAGATGCCCTTTAAAGGACAACTAAAGCCTCAGAACAAGATTGAATTCAAAGGCAGATCTCCTTGATATAAAAGTAGTCATCAGTGTCTCACCTCTCATTTTAATATGGTTGTTGAGAAATTTATGTTTCCAACATGACCATTATGTTCTTTACACATGCTCTGTCCTAAGATACTGCAGGAGCTTGTTACAGTTGGTACAGTTGGTCACACCCACTAGTAGACTCTAGCCAATCCTTTTACAGGACAGAATAGGCAAGGGAGCATGTGAATAAGATCAGGGGTGTGGCCAGTCACAGTCACGAGTTCTTCAATTGGTAACATTTACTTTAAAGGGCAAAGGCAAGTCCAGCCCCAAAATAAAAACTTAAATCACCCCCCAAAACCGTAAACAGTAATAGTTTGAAATCTGAAATATACGTCTAACCTGAAATCCGGCACAATGTCCTGTTGCCCCTGTTTCTGCTTCCTGGTTCTTCCAGTTAGCAACTGTCAGTTATGGATTTGACAGTTGACATCACAGCCAATGAATGAATGTTAATCCCCTGTCTGCCTCTTCTGAGCAAGCCCAGGCTCAGTACAGGCTCAGTACAGGTTTCTAAATTGCTCAGTTTCCATGAGGCATCCAGAAGCATAGCAGGCATACAGTAATGAATTCATAGGACAAACTATGATATATCAACATATTTTAAGGAGGCCGTTCTTTCTAAACGATGTTCTTTTGAGGGTGGAGTTTTCCTTTAATGCTATTTACTGTATTACATAGTAACATAGTAATTAAGGTTGAATAAAGACATACGTCCATCAAATCCAACCTAATCACCCTTTTTTTTTTTTTACCCAACCTAACAGTTGATCCAGAGGAAGGAAAAAAAAAACGACTCCAAACGGCAATCGGAAAGTATCCCTGGATCAACCAGATCTATATGCATTAATACCAGTAACTCTCAATATTTTTTAGTTTTAGAAACTTATCCAGGCCTTTTTTAAAGCTATTCAGTGAACTTGCCATTACCACATCTGCTGGAAGACAGTTCCACAGTTTCACCGTTCTCACTGTAAAGAAACCTTTCCTAACCTTAAGATGAAACTTCTTTTTTTCCAACCTTAAAGAATGTCCACGAGTCCTCTGATATGACCTTTTAGTAAACAATGCACCAGAGAGTTCATTGTATGGCCCATTAATATATTTGTATAAGGTTATCATGTCCCCATGCAAATGTCGCTTCTCCAATGTAAACAGCCCTAACTTGTCTAAACTGCCTGCATATTCAAGCCCCTCCATTCCCTTTATTAATTTAGTTGCCCTTCTCTGAACTGCTTCAATTTCCAAGATGTCCCTTTTGTACATGGGATTCCAAAACTGCACCGCATATTCCAAATGAGGCCTTACCAGTGGACTGGCCTTGTAAAGAGGGAGAATAATATTTTTCCCTCTTGAATCTATTCCCCTCTTTATACAAGACAATATCTTGCTAGCTCTAGCCATTGCTACCTAGCATTGTTTGCTATAGCTAAGTCTGTTATTTACCAGAACCCCCAAAACTTTTTCCATTATAGATGCACTTAACACAGAGTTATTTATGGTGTAGGTAGCACAGGGATTATTAAATCCTAAATGCATCATCTCACATTTATCAACATTGAATCTCATCTGCCATTCTGCTGCCCATTTTGATAATCTATCTAGGTCTGCTTGCAGCACTTGCACATCATTTGAAGTTTCCAAAACTCTGCATAGTTTAGTGTCATCAGCAAACACTGAGACCTTGATCTCAATGCCCCCTTCTAAGTCATTTATTAACAGATTAAACAGAAGCGGCCCCAGTACAGAACCTTGAGGCACTCCGCTTAGTACTTTAGCACACCACATAGATGTAGCTCCATTAACCACCACTCTCTGTTTGCGATCCAATAACCAGTTCTCTATCCATTAACAAATGTTTTTTTCAAGGCCAACAGTTTATACATTAGTCACCTATGCAGCACAGTATCAAAAGCTTTCGCATAATCCAAGTATACCACATCCACTACTGTGCCTGAATCTAACTTCTTACTAGCTTCTTCATAAAAAACAATTTGTCTGGCAGGATCTATTTCTCATAAATCCATGCTGACTACTACTAATATGAAGAGCTCTGGAGACAAATTCAAGGATATGATCCCGTAACAAAGTTTCCAGCACCTTCCCTACCACTGATGTTAGGCTTACAGGTCTGTAGTTACCAGGCTGTGAACGACTACCTTTTTTGAATATTGGTATTACATTGGCTTTTTTCCAATCCAGCTGCACTGTATTGCTATTTTACAGTTTATTGGTGTTTATAAGAGAGTATATGTTCAGATTCTGGAGTATAAAAATTTGGGTTTAGTTCTACTAAGTTTGGGGTCAGGGCTTATGGTGCAGCTGATGATGCTCTGTCTCAGCAATGGTCCTGGGGATGTGACAGATCACAGTGCTGTCCGATGCTCGTACAGCCGCCGCAACCAATATTTGATTGGTTGGTGCAGCTTTAACCTTAACACCTTGCTGTGCCCACCCGTAAAACTAGCAGTTTGCAGCAGATAATAGTATTTATTAAACAAGTGTAGGATCGGGGGGGAGTACATTAACACTTAATGGTATTTTTTAGAACTAAAAACACAAATAGTTTATTTAATTAGCGGCACCCAGGACCAGCTCCTCTTACCCTTACCCTTCTTACCCTCTCACACTACTCCAGGTCCTGAAATGAAGATGCATTAAATGCATTTGCATTTCCTGGATATCAATTTATTCAATCAGTGAATTTTACCCAATATATAAATTGATAGAAATAGAAATTGTGCCCTTTCAGCACTTGGAAGTGCCTTTGTTGGAGTTCCTGCAGCTTGAAACAGGACCCCTATTGGCTGTTAGAAGAGCTCTTGGGCACCAACTCCACTGATGTCCGCTGATTTGGTGCCCTTGGGTGCCAACACTAGGCGTGACACCACCGGCGACATTTTAAAATTTAAATATGATTGGTAAATGTATAATCATATGATTGCAAGCCCCTTGGGGGGTGCGCATCGTCATCCCCCAGCGGCTTGCTAGCTCGGCCAACCCAAAGTTGGCGAATTGAAGTGGCCGAACTTAACGTGAGAGTGCAGTTACCACCACTTTATAAATAGAAGCGACAGTAACTGCTGCGATGTGCACAATTTGGCAAAATGGCAATCAAAGCGTTATAAACTTTCCACCGCTAGGATTCACCGTTTTATAAATCAATGTCATTTTGATTATGGCGAAAAAGGCTGGAAAAACAGCGGCAAAAAGTTAACAAACATTTAAAAATATGCCCTCAAGTTTTATGCATTACCTACATTATAAGTGAGAGATACACATTACATGCATTAATAAAGACTAATAATTACATGAAAAGGAAGAGTTAGAGGGTATCTTTAAAAAAAGTGTGTACATATAGATACAGCAAGATCCCACCACTCAAACACTTTGTCTGGAATTTAAATCTGAGCTGTAGATCCTGAGAAATCATCAGAGAAAGATTTCCACACGCAGAAATTACAATATGTTCCCTATCCCTGACCTCTTACTAGGATCTTTGGCTGCCTGCCAGCACACTTTCTGCAACAATTTAGAAAATCAGCAGAAAAAAAAGAAAGAAGCGGGAGGGAGGGGTGTGTGTGTAAGCTGAGCAGTGTTCATGGTGAGGCTGTTGCAGACACTACAAGGCAGAAAGTAAGGGAGGTGCGGAGGGAATTAGGAGTACTCACTAAACATTAATAATTTAATGACAAAGCAAGCACAGATAAATATGTGAGTACCACCATTTTACTTCTCTCAAATTGTAGTTTCAGATAATATAAAGTTGTTTAAGTGAATATAGTAACCTTTCAAAATGCAATATATAGAGATGAATTTAACTGGCGATTTTCGTTCCACCATTGGCTCTACAGAACTTATTGAAATTCTGAAATTTGAACCCACTTGAAGCAAAATTGTTTGATTTTTTGGATCTCAATTTTCAGATTTTCAACTACGATTTTTGTATTTTCAATATTTTGATTTTCAATAAATTCCGACTTCCGGATTTAAAAAAAAAAAATCTGCCTGATTCGCAGGCAGATAAATTAATTTGGAAACCTAGTAATTTATGTACATATAAAAATATATAATACAAATGCAAATAGATCAGTAAATCAATAAAAGAACATTTTAAGTATACTGTAGTTTTAGTTGAACCAGTTTTTCCCGAAATATACTCCTATACTCCTTTGCCTTAACTTAAGTTGATATATACAGTATGTGAGATTTTGATTTCAAGACAGATTGACCTTGTGACATACATTTATTCATTTAATTCTCAAGGAAATGTAAGGAGATTTTTTAGCTAGAGGCATTCTCAATAAGGCAGATTTTATTCAATGAATCCAGTTTTCTCTGAATACAAATGTTGCTACCCTGTAGGTCAGATATCTAGAGCAAATGTACTTTTGGAAATTTCCATGAAACTTATAAACGCTTCATTGCAATTTGTTGTTAAAAACAGTATGTAATTTGCTTGATAAAGGGCTCTCCTTACTTAATACTTACCTCCGTACTCCTCTTGCCTTCATTGTTCCCAGGATGCAGTATTCCCTTTAGCGTGGTTTATTGCGATAACCTGGAAGGAAGTGAACACAGAGGTAACGCCTCAGTTTAAAAGTATGTAACACAAAACCTAACGCAATATAAAATGTTCAATGTCCAGCACACACTGACCTGTAAATATAAAATGTTCAATGTCCAGCAGCACACACTGACTTGTATATATAAAATGCCCCATGACCAGCACACACAGACCTGTAAATATAAAATGTTCTGTTTCCAGCAGCACATACTGACCTGTATATATAAAATGCCCTATGTCCAGCAGCACACACTGACCTGTATATATAAAATGCCCCATGTCAAACAGCACACACTGACCTGTGTATATAAAATGTCCCATTACCAGCAGCATACAATACAAGGATTGCAGAAGCAATTCAATTAGGCTTATTTACAACTACATTTAGCGGAAGTGCTACTGATCTGGTCAAACATTTATACAAACATAGAAAAGATAATCAATGCACATTCCTAGGCCCCATACAATATCATATTAACTGCACACTGGCATACTTTATAAACAAAGGGGTTTTAGTATACATTACTGTGATCACATGAATGAAAAGCCTTCCAACCACGTCAAGGTAACCCCAGTCTGGAAGGTCCTAACTTCTAACCTTTTTTACTTCAATTACCATTAGCAAACTTTTGCATTTCTCATAGTTGTGCACTGGATCTACATAGCAGGCTTTCTCACTTCCCCTCAGCCCTTTGGCTTTTTAAAATGAGGGAAGAGGCCATCCATTCAGTGCTTTATATTAAAGGCAGAGGACCTCCCATTAAAGGGGCATGTTGGGGGTGCTATTACCACATGGAAGCTTGAACAGGCTTCCCAATAAATACATACAATACAAGGATTGTGGAAGCACTCCAATTAGGCTTATTTACAACTACATTTAGCGGAAGTGCTACTGATCCTGGTCAAAACATTTATACAAACATAGAAAAGATGCACAATGCACATTCCTAGGCCCCATACAATATCATTTTATCTGCACACTAGCATACTTTATAAACAAAGGGGTTGACCAGCAGCACACATTGACCTGTATATATAAAATGCCCCATGCCCAGCAGCATACACTGACCTGTATATATAAAAAATGTAATTTGATTTGATTCAGTTAGGTGTATGTAAGTAAACCCAAGAAATTGGATATCTAAATATCTAGAAAATATCACCAGCAAGAAGAATTCAGACTAAAAACCCACCTGTTTAGTGCAGCATTTGCAGACCTGCAGAATGCATCCTTTGTGACAAAACATCCTACCACCAAGAACTGAACTCTGAGACATGTTAAGCACTTTGAGTCCCAAGGGAGAAAAGCTGTAGAAATGTTACTGTTATTGATATGAAACAGTAGTTTCCAAAAATCATTTTAATGTCAACGAGCTTGAGAATTTCTTTGTTCTTTAAAACTTTTAGAAATGTTAACAACACAAAAAGCTTTCTTGGTTGCATTTTCCAAGTTGACACCTTCTGCTCAGTGGATTTCCCAATTTCTTTTTTCCATTATTTTGCAAATGAAAAACTGATGGACACACTATAGTCACACATGTTTATGCCATTGGTTTAGACTGACTACATCATTGAACTTATATTACTTTGTATCTTTTTTCCTTCTGTTCACAAATACTCAGAAGACTAGATAGACTTTTCTCATCCTAAACTCTCATTTTTGAAGAAACTCATTGTGACATTCGCAAACTGTATTGAGAGATCGATTAATGAAAAGAAAGATATTTTGTCACGGAATAGATGTAATCAATCTCCTACACTCATGTGTCAAGGAAATTCTTTTTTATTACAGCCACATTGATTACTAGTGTAGACTTAATGCTGTAGAAATTTTATTGTAGATTACTATAGTGCAACAAAACAACAAAAAATGCCATTTTTCGGTGTCTAGTTTGCCTAATAATGAATTCGTTTATTATTGTAGTAGATTTATATAACGTCAAGACACCAATATCTTCAATAGTGCTTTACAATTCCATGTATACATTCAGATCTGGCCCTGCCCCGAAGAGCTTACAATCCAAGCAGATTTATTTGACACATAGAACCTATCAGTATGTCTTTATGATTGCGGGGGAAACCGGAGTGCCCGGGGGAAACCCACGCAAGCATGGGGAGAACATACAAACTACTTGCAGATGTGTCCAAGGGTGGATTCCAACTCAGGTGCTGCAAAACATCAGTACTAGCCACTGAGACACCAGACACCATGCTAAATATTCTGATTTAATTCAGCAGAAATGTAATTCATTGAGAAATGTTATTCTTTAATTATTAGTTTTTACATTTGAAGTGAACCTATCATACAAAATAATGCATTCATTCTAAAAAAAATCCTTTAAAATAAAAGGGGTTAAGTACACCTTTCAGTGTAACATATACAGGGTCAATGCACTTCTTTAAAACAAGGATGTGGAGTTGTAACAGGAGAGTTTTCAGGTGCTCTCCCCTATCTCTGTGCCGCGAAACGGTAAGCATTATAAACAAAAATACTGAAAGGGAGGCACACTCCAAAAGTGCTTTACAGCATAACTTAATTATTCAGTGCTGAACAAAGTCCAAAATACACACAAGGTTTCAGGGTTTTCCCCCACCCACCTGAGGAAGGGGGAAAACCCCCAAAATGTTGCGTGTATTTTGGACTTTGTTCAGCACTGAATAAATAAGTTGTGCTGTAAAGCACTTTTGGAGTGTGTCTCCCTTTCAGTATTTTTGTCAATGCACCTCTTCCAGTGTAAAACATATAACAACACTGAGGAGTTCCTTAAGTTTGTAATAGGCCCACAGTAGTGCTTCTATACAGGCATGCAACATTTCAATAGAGGTGACTTCTTTTTTGTTGGTTTTGGGCTTGGTATTTCATGTGGGCGTTAAACTTGATGTACAGTTGTCTTTTTTTCAACCCAAAATTAACTATTTTATTCACATTTGAACACAGAGCACAAAATAAGTGTACTCTGTTATTCCATCAAATTTATTCCTCTGCATTTGCAAGGAGATTTAATAAAAGTTCTCATTGTTAAAAATGGTGCTAAGTTTGCCCCAACCAATCAGATCTTATTTAACATTTGGAAGCTAAAATCCGATTGGTTGGGGCAAAATTAGTATCATTTTTAACGATAAGAACTTTTATTGAATTTCCCCGAAAGACTCTTGTAAGCGAAATAAATTTAAATAGCAGTGGAGATTTTTATAACTTGTTTTAGTAAGCTTTTTTTCATGTAGAAAGAAACAATAGCTGTTTTATATTAATCACTCAGCAACATAGCTAGGTGACGAATATTAGGAAATTTTAAACCGTTGCTTCCATTCAAATTTTGCCCGTGCCTATATTTTAACATTCTTGTAATGCACCTTAAATCCTAGCGTATTTCTTCAGCCCAGAATGCCTATCTTCACCACTTGCTTCACCTATGGTCAAGCCCCCATTTTCCGGGAAGCTTGATGCACATCCCCACGCATGGTTGCCCCCAGAACTTAAAATGCAAAGTACTGTGTCCCACATCAAAGGATTTTGTGAACCAGCTACAACTAGCTCTGTTAATGCAATATTTTCTACTACAATGAATACATTGCATAATCAGGGCCCTTATTATTAGTGACTCTAATTCCTTTATCATGTTGCATTTAGTAAGAATGAAATAACCCTATAAAATCTAAGTTTCAGCAAAGCTTTGTTTAATATATCCGAATAATTAATTCACTTCATCAGCCCTATGCGCTATTGCAGAACTAAAAAAGTTCCATCTTACCTGACCGGGATGCTTTAAGGAACCTCGCGAGACTTACTGAATCACTGGATCTAGACCTGTATGCCTCAGTAATAAAGGCATTATAATTAGTGCAAAATTGGTTTGCTAATTTTAACTAACCCTTTACTACATATGCTAAGCCACGCTATTTCCAAAAAAATAATTGGAAATAATGTTGCCCATGCAAAAGTTGTGCGAAACCCATGCTAACCTGATATTACATCCGGTAGTGTGAGTTTTCCACTAATAAAGGCAAAAAACAGTCAGTATAGCATCAGCCCCCTAGTATTTGTTCTTATCGAGGCTAAAAGGCATTTTTATGTCGGTTTCTGATCTCTTGTACGTTCCTTAAAACTCTGCAGATCCAGAGACATTCATAAATCCTATTTGGCAAGGTCTTTTGTGAATTACCGGTAGAGTGTTTTCATTTTGAAAGTTTTCCAGATTATACCTGCAACTGCAACACGTTCTAGCTTTCTAATAAGCAGAAACCTTTCTTTATCTTTCCAGAATAACAATCTCCTAACCCACACCACTTCTTTATTCTGCTGACTTTCATAATCAACTGGTCACTGAAAACCATACATCACAGCTTGTTGCCAACATCCATTTATAAGCTTTTGTAAGTGTGACTATAGGTGCCCGAGATTACTGTGTAGTCATTAAATCTCTACTGGCTTCTTATGAAAGATCAGATTTGGTGAATAGATTGGTGCATTATAAATAAAATCTAATGATATAAAAATTGCACATCCATTAGAAAAAAAATGTTCTTTTATATCTTCCATGACCCTCATTACATCTCAGATTAGATCTTCAATTATACTTTTTTCTCTTTCTCTGTACTCTGTTGCCCTTGGGTCAGTGGAGCTTTATCACATCTACAACTCTTCTATCAAGCAGTGTATTATAGTCTGTCGTTGTACTTCTTGACTAAATTTATATATAAAGAAGAAACTGCCCACGGAATAGTTATTAATTCCGGACCGTAATGGGCTTTCTTTACTGTGTCGAAATTCAAGAAAAATTAAATAGTACTTGAAGTGTGAGTTGTATTACAAATTGAGTGCAGTTTCTAATAGCAGAACTATGAATATATGAAAAAAATGTCAGAACATCATTAAAAAAATATGTGCCATCGTTGTTAGACTAAAATTATAGTTGAATCATTTCTCTACAGGAGTGCTATGAAATAATGTGCTGCTATGTCTACATTTCAAATCATAAATAGCCTTAAAGTATATTCATGGTGACAGTACTATGCAGTGCTAACATATGAAGTTCAAAATATCCTCACAGTGATGAGAGACATCAAAACAAATGTCATATTAATGATTTTTGTTTGGTCACTTTATATGCAGGGGATCAGGACTACAAAACCATTATAAGTAAGTATAAAATCTCAACTCTACTGCCAAGAGACAGAAAAGGGGGGATCATAAATTATATCTCATTCCTAATGTGTCAAGGCATGCTGCACTTATATGAGTTTATCCATAATTTATAGATGTGAAGTCTTAACTTATGTATGAAATTGTATTTATCTGTATAATGGCTTGCACTTATCCCCTTGTTTGTATACTCTGTGTTTTATTATGTACAGCGCTGCATACCCAAGTGGCGCTTTATAATAATATTATACATATATACATACAATATACTGTTTTGAAGTAGGTTCAACCCAACCTGCAATTCTTGCCTTGCTAAGATCCAGACCATACAAATAAAATTCTGAGTATACCTTAGAAAAAATACTTCCTGAATGCAAATGGCAATTGACAAAATGAAACATGGAACCAAGAGCTGAACCTTAACTTTCCTACTCTCAAGTGGCAGTAATTCATATCCATTTTGTATTGCATCCTGGTTAGTTTTATCCTTGCATGTGATTATTACCAGGTATTTAGGGCTAGGCCACCCTAATGCACATTTCAGTGCGTTCCCATTGCGCCTACAAAAGTGCGCACTAGTGTGGCCCCGTTGATGGGGCCACATTAGTGCGCTACAGAGTGCTGCGTGTACGATTCGTTAATCGGGGCGCATGCGATCCGCATTTTTTGTGCAATCGCATGCGCTCTGATTGTGCCACATTGCGCTATCGCAAGCGCACGTGCACTACAATGTGCTCACGACAAAAATGTGAAACGTGCATGCGTTTTAGTGTGGCCTTAACCTAAGTGGTGTTAGAAATGTCCTTCCAAAGCCCTGCTGTTGTTTATTGTGATTCATATTGTGATTCATTGTTTGTGCTGTGAAGAATTAACATTTTCAGAGACTTTCAGGCTCATTTAGCTAGACTCACTGGGCAAATATATGGAGTTAAAGTCACGCTAACCGGTTCGCTATTGGTTAGCACAACTCTAATTCCATATTACGCAAAAATCACCCGCACATCTGCCGCTCGCAATTTAATATCGCGTTTGCACTCGTTTTAACAGCAAATAGCTAACGTAAAAACCATTCTCGGGATTTACCCACATTCACAAACGCGATATTAAATCGCGAAAGGAGGATTTATCCAGAGCGATAGCGGCCCTGGGTAAATGATCCTGTCTGCACTTATCATAAATCTATTTTACTAGCAGATAGAAGTTCTTCTCCTGTTTATGTTTCTTTACCTGTAACTTTACCAGGAATAGTGTTTTTATTATATTTCGATTTGTAAAATATAATTTAGTTAAATTTGAGTTAATAAAAAAAATTATAATTAAGTAAACTAAAGTTTGTAAATTAAATGATTGAGAGTTTTTTTGTTGAGCAATAAACTAACATGGCTTTTTTAAAAGCTACTAAAATGTAAAGATATTACATGTTATAATTCACGTTATATTACAGATCTCTGATGTGTAATATGATGTCACTTCCGTATGATGTCACACGCTTGCCCAGGTGCTTACCACCTGATTTAGTAATACAACTTGTTTCAATGACAGTGCACTCTTGAGTCTTGTTAATATTTTATTCAGTGTAAAAAATACAATTCATATAAGAATTTAATTTAAATAGCGAAAAATAATTCTTGACATACCGTATATAAAATGGCTGTAGACTTGATTCACCAAAGGTTTGACAATGAATTAATAATAAATTGCCTGTAATGTTCATTTTTTTAAAAAAAAGATTTCATTTCATGAGGCGAAAATCACAGTTATTCATTTTTATTAAAGATCAGAGAAGCTCAGATCACGGACCCGTTCATTTTTGACTCTTGCTAAGTTTTGTTTTATGAAGTCTTTGGAAACTATAAGAGTTCTATTTTCTATCATGTACAGCTGCAAGTGCTACATCATGATTGTGTCATCACTTTGCTTCCTATTGACCTCTTGTCACAGATTTTGGAGATGAAAAATTAACTTTGCATTCAGAAAAATGATTTTAAAGTCCTGAAACTGTCACAGTTGGTTTAATTTGAAGCTTTGACAAATCTTCATTCAGTGCAATACTTGACCATGCATTTTATCTAAAAATGTAATCTGTGTTGTACATTATCAGCAGACATCCCATCCTGCTGAATCTGGCTTCCGTGGTGGGGTGGGGAGAAGGGGCGGATCAACATGATGTCAATTACATCCCAAAATGGGCGGGGCCAGGGGCGGGCCATTGCGTGTGAAATAATTTACGGCACATAAGAGGTGTGGCTAGGGGGAGCATGACGTAAATTACGTCATAGAAGAGGTGTGATGAGGGAAAGTATGTGTTCAGGAGGCGGAAATGCCAGGTAAGTGTGGGTCACAGGGGTTTGGGGTGTTCTTATGTCTGTGTGGGAGACCACCCCAAACCCGGGAGATTCCCGCAACTCCTGGGAGGGGTAGGATGCCTGTATCAGGGCTTTATACTGAGAGTCATTATTGGCTACTCATGTCTTAAAGTCATGGTAACCGATGTAATAAGGGTTAACGTGTCTTTAAGACACAACTAACGGTGGTTGTAGAGGTCCGAAAAAAACTGTCACTGTCAACTGCCGCAACCAATGTACCGAGCCAATAACGGCTCTTTAAGATAGAATCTTAAATGTCAGATAGCTGTCGTTAAAGATTCGAAAACAAGTAAACTATAGTCGCAGTGCCGAAATCAGCTTGGTGCATCCATGAAAATGATTGTAAATGTACAATAGCGATTGTAAATCTACAACCACGATCAGAGATTTATGACCGCCCATAGAATACAATTGCGGTAGTTTACTACAACATAGTATTCTATGAATAAACATTTAATATAATTTTTCAGACCCGCACCCAACCCTACCTGCAAGTTTTGGACCCGACCCACTTTTAGTCTTTCTTCCTAAAATTTGTACAGGGACGTTAAAGGGCATGTCCACCCCCAAAACTATATTTTAACCCAATTCTGGCCCTACTGTGTAGTGTAGTAAAATCCTTACTTTACATCCCTGCTCCAAATGGTTCTCCTGTAATGTCCCTGTAAAGTCCAGAAAACTCACCACCAGGAGCCTGGCCAAGTCCATATAGGACTCTGCCTCCTGTCTCCCCTCCGGAAGAATTTGCACATGCTCAGTGCAGCCCCCCCCTCTCCCTCCCCCTAGCTACAATCCCCTTTTCTGTAGTGTAGGGCTCCCTCCCCCTCCCCAACCGTTGTAGTTATTTGTCTAAAAAATCCCACAATCTATACTTACCTTGACTCTTTCCCCCAGCGTTCTATGCAGCTGGAAGCCGTGTCCGTGATTGGCTGCCTCTCAGCCAATCACGGACGCGGTTGCCGGTCCGGCCCCCAGCTTGCAGTTTCATGCAAGCAGAGGGCTGGAACTGAAAATTGGGGGAGAAAGGCAAAGTAAATATTTAGACAAATTACTATAGGGGTTGGGGTTGGGAGCCCTACACTACAGAAAAAAATTTAAAAAGAGGTGGACATGCCCTTTAAAAAGTTAAAATAAATGTTTTATTCATAACCAAAAATTTTATAGAAACAAACCTACCATACCATTAAAATATATAGCAATGATCTTCAACTTGCAGGCATCCAAATGTCTGAAAATTACAACTCCCAGCATTCCCTGGATGCCTTCTGATATTGTGAGTGCTGTAGTGGAATGCTGAGAGTTAGATTTTTAAAAAAAAAAATGTAGGCCCACAGGTAGGAGATCCCTGGTATAGAGTGCAGACAGGGTGGTCCCTCTCCCATCAACACCAAGTAAAGGAAACTTTATATCTATATAATATATCCCTATTCTCCCTAACTACTAACCCATGGGCCTCTGCTTTGGTATCAGTTCATTTTAAATCTTTATCTGCAACTGTTTTATTGTTGATCTGTGATAGGGATAGGTAACCAGTAGTTATCCAGATGGTTTAAAAATTTCCAGCATTCACTCTATAGCCAAGGAATGCTGGGAGTTATAGTTTTTAAACATCTGAAGATCTACTGGTTACCTATCTATTATTTATAACTATGTCCTGCAGAATTTACATTTAAATCTCCACCCACTGTGTAAACTAGCATTATGGGAGACAGTAAAGCTTACAATGAGCCAGTGACTGTTAAACAGAGGTCAGAGGAGTTTAACCCCTGCCTTTCCAGTCACTCATACATTAAGGGCTAGGTCCCACTACTGCATGTCAGAGTGCGATTTGCGCTCTGTTCACGCTTCTGGTTCTCATTGCCAGTTCAATGCTAACGGTTAGTTCCCACTGTGTGCGCTGCACTTCGGTTTGTTATTGGTTTGCATGCATGCATGACTTTTTGTGCGGATCACATACGTGCCAATAACATGATTTGGCTGGGAACGCATCGCACACGGAGTATCACGCACAGCAGCGTGATAGTGGGACCTAGCCCTAACTGCTTTTTTATCCAGTGATCTCTGCAAAACGTACCCAGGCAATACAAAAGTTAAAGTTGAACATAGCTGACTGTATTCCTATCCACAATGGCATCCTGTATAAGTCCATATATATTGTCCACCAGTTGAGTATTAATTGACACCATAGTGGCTCTCGGTGCATCACTAACTGACGTTTTTCTATTTCGGCAACAATGACACAATAGAATGGCACTTTCAGTGTCACAATAGAATGGCACTTTCAGTGTCACAATAGAATGGCACTTTCAGTGTCACAATAGAATGGCACTTTCGACATACAAAATCGCTTGCAGGGTCTGCACGGCTAATCTAAATAACTTCGGTTAGCGTGACTTAAACTCCAGAACAGGAGTGGTGTATCGCCCTGTTAGTACATTAGATCTGTTGATAACTCAATATTTACTCAGCCAAAAACACAGTACATGTCTGGGAGCTTTTTCATCTAGATATATTTGCCCTTTATCTGCCATAGCGTGGTTTAGTGTAAAGTGCTATACATACTGTACATTGTCTTCGATTGTAAACAATGTATTGTCAATTTCGGTTATTACAAATCTCTTTACATAGACAGGAAAAAACTTTTTTTTTACAGACTAGAATTCTACTTGCAACAGGACATGATCCACAGTTCTCTTTACCCGAACCAAACACACAACCCATTCAAACCCAATGCAGGTTACTCGAACCTGATCCACAAATTGGGTAACCCGCGGGTACCCGACACAATGCAGGACTCTAAGTTAACGATTGTTCGTCGCAAATGAAGATCACGGCCGAACATTGTCGAATGAATGAAAACCCACGGTTTCACAAACTTAAGATACCACAGGTTTAGAAATATGGGCTAGAGAGCTAAAAGGATTTATCGCTAGGTGGAATGACAAACAAGGAAGGATCTGGATGGTGGTGGTGTGGGAAAGGTCACCACTATGGAGTTCCCATGCAGGCTGCGCAGGAACTGTTAAGGCACGGACGTGAGGTGACTAAGAGAGCTTGGATTTACACTGAGATGCTCCTGGTCTCCAAAAAGAAGGTAGTAAAAACATGAAAATTGGCTGAAAATGGCCAATAACATATTAAATTATGGTTTTGGGGGTGGACATTCCATAGATATTGGTAGATTTTAATGCAGATGTGTAAAATCCGTAAAAATAAATACATTTTGCAAAAAACAAATTTATAACACTGAGGCATTAACTTACATTGTACTGCAGCCTCTCAAATTATAATGTTTCTAAATTAAGCAGTGTTTTGGAAAATGAATGCCTGAAGCAGCTTTTTAATTTGGTTTATGTTTTCATGAACTTTTATGATTCAAGGGCACTTTGTCTTTTAAACCATAATAAGCTTAAAGAATAGACTTTAGTTCTCTTACAAAGAAGCAACAGCTTTTAGTAGCAAGTATTAGATTTCATTAAATTGAAGAGAAAGAGTCCTATTAGATTTGAAATAAGTTTGTTTTATTTCTTGTTTCATAAGAACAAAGTAACCAAATTAAAAAAAGTTTTTTCATCTGCATAATTACCCCCCACCCCTCACTAAGGATCGATGTTTTCATACATTTTATGGCTGATCTTTTACTGAATCGTGATTGCATGTAGGTTATCATGAGATGCAGGTGACTTGTTGGTGGATTGAGATAAGTGATGTGCTGTTATTTACTATTTAAGCAAACAAGCCGATGAATGGAAAAACTGTTACCCACTTACACTAATAAAACTATTTACAGAGGCAGTGGCTTAGCAATAGCTCCCATGGTGGTGGGGGGCCCGGGGGCTAAGAGGGGCAGAGAACTCAAAGCAAGTTGCTGCCATCAGCTGTTTTTTAACAGCTGATTGCAGCTATTTCATTTAAAGGGTTAGTGGTCAGCTGTTTAAAAAAAGGCACAGCTGATTGCTCGCACCTTTAATTAAATAGTGGTGATCGGCTGTTTTTTGAGATAACTTCTATGCAGCAGGGTAGAGGGGGTGGCCAGGGGCCTGGCCATGAAACAATAAGTACAGTTGATCTAACTGAATACAACAGATATACCATGACCTGGATGAATGAGAAACTTCACAGATATACCATGACCTGGATGAATGAGAACCTTCACAGATATACCATGACATGGATGAATGATAACCTTTACAGATATACCATGACCTGGATGAATGAGAACCTTCACAGATATACCATGACCTGGATGAATGAACTTCACATATATACCATGACCTGGAGGAATGAGACCCTTCACAATATACCATACCTGGATGAATGAACCTTCACAGATATACCATGACATGGATGAATGATAACCTTTACAGATATACCATGACCTGGATGAATGAGAACCTTCACAGATATACCATGACCTGGATGAATAAGACCCTTCACATATATACCATGACCTGGATGAATGAGACCCTTCAGATATATACCATGACCTGGATGAATGACAACCTTCACAGATATACCATGACCTGGATGAATGAGAACCTTCACAGATATACCATGACCTGGATTATGAGAACCTCACAATATACCATAACCTGGATGAATGAGAACCTTCACAGATATACCATACCTGGATGAAGAGAACCTTCACAAGATATACCATGACCTGGATGAATGAGAACCTTCACAGATATACCATAACCTGGATGAATGAGAACCTTCACAGATATACCATGACCTGGATGAATGAGAATCTTCACATATATACCATGACCTGAATGAATGAGAACCTTCACAGATATACCATGACCTGGATGAATGAGAACCTTCACAGATATACCATGACCTGGATGAATGAGAACCTTTAAAGATATACCATGACCTGGATGAATGAGAACCTTCATGAGTATTCCATGACCTGGATGAATGAGAACCTTCACACATATACCATGACCTGGATGAATGAGAACCTCCACAGATATACCATGACCTGGATAAATGAGAACCTTCACAGATATATCATGACCTGGATAAATGAGAACCTTCACAAGCACGCACAATTTACCTTTACCCAAACACAGGCCCTAGTTTAAACAATGGGCCATAATCCCAATACACTCATATAAACACCACACATACTGTAGATATATTCTCTGAGCTCACATAAAAACCATACACATTTACTAGTGCACTAATGCATATTTGGAAACATGTACTCTTTTAATTTAATGCACCCCTACTGAGAATTCTGAAACAAGAACATGTAAAGTGCAATTATATAGATGGTAGCAGTCCGTATCCATATCTATCAATAATTTTTGTTTGCATAGCTGTAAGCAGTGGAAGATTGCCAGGAGGCACATCTTCTTCACAGCTGTCTGGTTTGTTCCCCTGACACTCTCATGTTCTATTGCATGCAAGGCCCATGCATAACAATAAGATGAAGCTGGAAGACCATTGTATATGAAGTCTACTCCTTGCCAAATTACAAAGAAATAGTATTGGGAGGTAGGAATATTGTACTTTACAGTTACTTGGTTTTATACTTCTTAACCATACAGCAATTTTGCAACTGTTTGCTATAAAACAAAAGCTGAAAACTATTTTCGTTAATTAGCTTTTGTAAATACAAATGAAAACCACTATCAACGAATAATTATACATTTACCAACTTCTTTTTGGCTCCTAGCACCTCATGTCACTGGCAATTTTCCCCATCTCTGATGGAAACTGCCAGTTACTGCTGGAAAAGGATCAGTTCCTACATAAGCAAAATTCTCCTTTAAAGGCCATGTCCACCCCAAACTAAAATTTAACCCACTACTGGCCCCCTCTGTATAGTTTAAAAACATTCTTACCTTACATCTATTCTCCTAATGGTTTTCCTGCAGTGCTTGTCTAAAGTCCATGAAACGGAAGAGTAGGATGTGTCTTCCTGTCCAAAAGATTTCTGCCTCCTCCTTGTCCTCTGAGAGGACAGTGGCAAGCACAGGGAAGCCTTCCCCCCCCCCCTCTCCCACCATCTGGATCCATCCATATCCATCCATATCCATCTATCCACCTAGCTTTAATTCCTTTTTCTGTAATGTAGGGCATCCCTGCCTGCCCCCAACCCTGTGTCATTTTGTTTAAAAAAATATTTAGAATGCTACTTGCAGGCCTTTGTTTCCGCAGCATTCTCCATTTACGGAAGCCAATCAGAGACACGGCTGCTGGTCCGGGAGTCGGATCAGTGCGCCGGAGGATTGAGGGGCTGTACATAACACTCTAAACCTTTTTTTAATATTCTGACACTACGATTAAGGAAGCAAGCCGAACTTACTGCGTAGCGTAACACATAGAAGTAGTGCATTGTGGGTACACAAGGAAGGGCGCTGAGGAGAGACGCTAAGTAGGCATTTCTTATCTCTATTGGTATCTAGTAAACGACAATTGTTACCTATCATACTGATTCAAATCCTCTGTGAGTACACTGCAACCCTATCCTAAAAAGGGAGTCCATAACTGGAAATAACTGAAAGGGTAAGAGAACAAATTGCGGGCCTTAATGGGAGCGCATTACCATTGAACAACAACAGTAATAATAACAGGTAAAGGACTACATACCCATTCAATACACTTTGGTGTCAGCTAAGTACTCCTTTTTTGTCATATAAGGTGAAATGTTACATGATAGATGAACACTCAGATTCAATTATATTAATTATATAACAACGGGGCTTAAGTGCAGTATTTGCAGTTTTTTTTTATCTGCACCCAAGTCTCTCCCATTGAACCACAGGTACCCACAAGAAAGCACTTTTTATGATTTATGTATTTATGAATAATCTTTCTATGTGTATATTAGAGATGTTCAAAATCAGCGTGTTCCATTGAGAGTAAATAAAGAGTAGAAAAAAACATGGTAGATGGCAGTAAATGTATCAGACACCCAGGAAATGGCCAAGAGTTACATAAACATCACTGAAAACAATCACTAAAAACAAATTTCCTTTACATGCAAGCTACTTTCGAGTTATTATCATTATTGTGGGTTAAAATATTGCCAACATAGCACTTTACTATTACATATATTCATTTCCATTTGGACTTGCCCTGAAGAGCTTACAATCTAAGTATATTTATTTAACACATACAACCTATCAGTATGTTTTTATGATTGTGGGGGAAACGGGTTACCAAAGGAAACATACGCAAGCATGGGGAAAACATACAAAAACTTTGCAGATGTGTCCCAGGGTGGATTTGAACTCAGGACTTCAGCTCTGCATCAGTGTTAACCACTGAACCACTGTGCTTTTGCAAACACACACAGCTACTTTGGTAGTACCTCGAAATTAGTAGCATGAAAAGAGTCCTAAACGCACTCAGATCCCCAGTGGGTGCTGACGTCCTCTTAGGCCTTCACCCTTCAGAGGCCAAGGGATAATCAGAATAAATGAAGAGATGAGGGTCGCACTCCAAACAATAAATTTAATGATAAACCACACATATCAAAATCACAACGGTTCGGGGGAAACCTGAGGAAGGGGCATGTTGCCCCAAAACGTTGTGATTTTGATGTGTGTGGTTTATCATTAAATTTATTGTTTGGAGTCCGACCCTCATCTCTTCATTTATTCTGAGTACCTCGAAATAAGCCTCAGTAACCTTTGAAAGTAGCCTAGGTATCCCTCAAAAGTAGCTCTGTCAGTTTGACAGTGCCAATCAGAAGACATGCCTCCTTACAGAGTGGATCTTCCCATTGGCTGCCTCGCAAAATATCACTCACAGTGGCAGAGAGGAAGATCGGACCACAGCGCCAAAGGAGTCTTCAAGTAAATATTGCAGGACTTGTGTAAAGAATCCAGACATGAGGACTTTAGGTCCTTACCCTGTAATGGAGGAAGAGGAACGAGGGGGAGGTAAGTATAAATACCTTGCCATAAGGTTGCCTTTCCCTAAAGAGCAGAAACGTTTATCCAACCCTAGCAACCCATTCCTTTTTAATAATAGAATTTCTAAACATTTTCTAATTAAAAATTGTATTACCGGAAAGCATCAGTGTATGTTATTTAACCATTTAAATATAAGCATTACTTTCAAGGAACAATAAAATGCTAAATAACATAAGAACATTTGCTTTTTAATATCTGTGTAAGAGATCTGTGTTAACGTTGAAGACACTTGTTGACACCTGAATATAAATGGTGTTGTTTGTTGTGAGCGAACACACTGACATTAGAATAATTTCTTCCTATTGCTTTTTGAGACAAGACAACAAGCACAAAAAAAATCATGAAATAGCATTTCTATGTGTTTGAAACCAATAAACCATGTTCTAACTTTGTTTTACCACTACGTAGAACATTTGTTATTGTTCCCAAATCACAATTAATATTTTGACTTAAGTGATTGTTTTTTTCATTTTTTTATTCCCTAATTATAAAAGTTTTATAAAAGTTTTTAAAATCACAAGATATATTCTTTCTAAAATAGCATTTGAAACAGGGAAATAAAAGTTCTTATCGTTAAAAATAGTGCTAATTTTGCCCCAACTAAACAGATGTTAGCGTTCAAATCTTAACAGACATATAAAGTGGGGCAAATCATTTTTTAACTAATCACACAGTAATTAGGATTAATTACCACCAATCTTAAATCAGTTTTTTTTTCCTCTTTTGACCTTCTTTCTTTTTTTTTTTTTTTAGCTCTGGGAGTTTTACTTAAAATGGGCGGGGCACAGCTAGTCAGTAAAGAACTGTCAATCACCCAGCCCCTCCCCCTGGCAAACTACATGTATAAACTATCCATTCTATAAAAGTAAAGGTTATTTCTCTATCACTGCATGGCTAATTGATTCAGCATTAAGATCAGGAAAGGGAATAAGCATTATCTGTTTCTCTGTGCTCTTTCTGTGCAGATAAAGCCAATCCTGCAGTTAGCTGCTGTCTGTGTTACTTGAGTCCCAGTGTGGTACTGTACCTAAAGACCTAAAGAAATCAATTACAAAGTACCCCCCACACACACAAACACACACCTTCAAACTCCTACAGCTAAAAGAAAATCTTACTTGATTCAAGCAGTTATTACAGCTCCCAGTGCTGCTCACCTTCCCATATTGGCTTTAGTGGGGCACAGATAATCCTCCACTGCACATGCTCCACACTTAAGCTGTTCCTCAGTTTTGGGAGGGGTTGGATACATAGAAAGATGACATGCATACTAACTGGACAGGACATGAGGAGATCTAGTGACAGGGAGCACTGAGAGCAAAAAGGGATCAAGTTCCTTGAAAAGGATGAATGCAAGTAATTTTTTTCAGTTTAGTGTCCCTTTAAATAAGATTTGATTGGTTGGGGGCAAAATTAGCACAATTTGAAACATTAAGAACTTTATTGAATCTCCGTTTGTGCTGTATTTGTCTAAAATTGTCTAAAACTTGAGATTGTCTAAAATTTGAGATTTTTCTATGAAAAGTTCCAATTTTTAACATTTCTATACATCTGTTGGATCCATGTATTTTAAAAAATGGTGATTCTGTACCAAAACCTGTTTCGTTTTGAAACCAGGATTCGTCTATAGTCATCTATTAGTAAATCATAGGAATGCACCATTCCTATAACTTACTGATAATTTTTACGCAACCAATGCTTATTACACTATAATTCTAAATTCTGTGCAAGGGCGAAAATAGCATGTAGTTCAATTGATAATGTTATTCAATAAGGCTATTGCTTAGATAATCTGTCTAAATTAATTTTTCAGATTTTTTTTAAAACCTATATTCAATCCAGTTGTTTATAGATTGTCTACTGCTAGATCACCCTCCAAAACTTTAAATGCTCAAACCTCACAACCTAAAAAATGCTGTTAGAAAGAGTTAAGCTGGGTACACACAGTACAGATCATTAAAAGATGACAGATAGGATCTGCAAGACCCTGTCTGTCATCTTTCAAAGATCTGCATACACACAGTCCCGAGCATTCTCCCTTTTTTCGGTCTTTCCCGAACGAGCTCATTCTGAGCTTTTGCAAATCACAGAAGAGGAAGGGACAACAGGCAATAGGAAGCTTAAAGAGCATCTCTATCCTTAAAACAAAAAAATAGTTACTTGTTTGTTACCTGTGCCAAATTCCAAATTATATATTCAGCACATTATTGGATGCATTACTAACCAGATATTTAAGGATAATTAATGCCTCCATTCTGTTAGAGGAAGCTGGCTCCTCCCACCATGCAAGGCTGTTACTGCAGACATCCTTCTGCCCATGTTCAAGTTCCCAAAGGCTCATTGAGCAGGGGTGGAGGCAGCAACCTCTATAAGAAAAGTTGAGAATGGGGAGGGGGCAATACTTATCATTAAATATCTGGTTAGAAATGCATCTTTAAAAAATTGCTAAAAATACCAGGTGAGGTTAGGGGAAAACTAATGACAAGTAACCATTTTTTGTGGGCCCTTTAACACTTTTTAAAGTACTTCTGGGCTGTGTGAATATTACATGTTTAGAGCTTGGGGACTGTTCTAGAAGTGGAGAAAACTTCATTTTAGGGGTGTAAACACTTTTTAATTAAAACTAAATGGCATTTCCTTTTTTTTAGAAGAAGGTTTAAGAATATAGATGCATTATGTCTTTTTGTTAACTGAATTGTTGGGCAAATTAGACATTTCTTATTTTCAGGTTGTATATAAGTATCCATTTCTTTCCTTTCCTATTAAAAAACTTATTTGGAAAGGAAGATGCAGAGAAAAACATATTTCCAAAACTAAATATAAAGGAGCCCTAAAGCTGCAAGGTCACATGCTTTGCCAAACACACACACACAAATACACACACAAATTAAAGGTATAATGCATAATTAGACATGCATTTAAGAATATAAAGCAATCTGTGATATCCTTAGAAATCAGTGTGAATTCCTAATGGTCATGTTAAATACACGGTATAGGAGACATTACTTTGCTCATACATTTGATAAACCAGTGTTTCTATGAAATATATTTAACATAATCCTCTGAGCTAGGCAGACAATAATACACTCAGGAAATAGTTTTGTAGTTTATTTAATACATTGCTTTAAGCAAGCCCACTGTCCTACCTCGTCTAAAACTCAGCCACTTTTTCTGGCCTTAGACCTAACTGACATTCCTTGCCAACGTTACAATTCAACATTTGTTCAAACATGGACAACAAATTGAAAACATGAGGCCAGGCACCAGCTCGATAATGCTTTGCAACCAACACTAAGGGGCATATTTATAAAGGTTTGTTAAACTTTTCGCCTTCTTTAACTCTGCCTTTTCGCTATTTCTAAAGCAGTTATAATGGTAGAGAAAGGACATTATTGCTACCCAGGGGGGTATTAGACTATTTTCCAGCATTTACTGTGATGGTTTCGTTTTCGCTTTTTTAAGATCGTTTAAGGTTCTGATTTTCTATATTTACCAATAAAGTTAAATGCGGGTCTGAGGGACATATTTATAAAGGACATTATTTTTGCTTTTTTCCCCACCAGCCTTTACCATAATTTTCTTTTCATTAAAGTTATTAAAAAGGCGAATTTTCATCAAAAGCAAAAATTATCTAGCAAAACGTATCACTAATAATGCTGAAAAATTTTAGCACATATGATGGTAAATAGGTAATACTCCCTGGTGGATTTTCAAAGTAATATTAAATTGGTTAATACACAATGAACACCTTTCTTTTTGTTAGCCTAACACATGTCGTGTTTTTTTCAGCCAAAGATATAATAAATAGTGTAAATCTCAAAAGTCGAATTTTCTCTATTTTCTTAATAGGACACATTTATTAGTATTGCTTATTTTCAGCGAACCGCAGCTAATTACCAAACCAGTTCCATTAATATGGGAACATACCATAGTGCTGTGTAAGGAATAGTCATGTTAATGGAACATTCCAGTAAGTAATGATGTTTGGTGAAAATTCTGGTAACACTGCAAAACTTGTAACAAAAGAGAGAAAAGGGGCAAAAAGGCGAAAATTCACCTATTTATAAATAGCTTTAAATAAAAAAATGACAAAAATAGCTCTGAAATTACACTAGAGAGCAATTCCCCCTTTTGCAGTGATACCACACTTACCGCAATGAATAAGGCGAAAACTATCGCCTCAGCGATACTTTTCCGCAAAGACGAAAGCATAAATGAGCATTTTTATAAATAGCGCTGTTTGTCATTGCGATGTCCTGCGATAGCGAAATGGCGAAAATAGCAATTGATTATAAATATGCCTCTAGGTTTCCAAAAAGTTGGAGGTAAGTCTTCTAAATGTATGGGCTGCAGAAACAGTCAGTGAATAAATCTACTATCATGTTAGGAAAAAGACATAAGGTGTACACATCCTTTATGAGATTTCAGTTTAATTTCTTTGAGTTAAGAACAGTGACACTTTTTAGCAGTAATATATTTCAATAAATGTTTTATTCACTGGATCTATTTATAAACACTAGAGATTAGAGATGGTCGAACTATTGAAAGTTCGGTCCGTTTTCGAACTTTCGAACTATTGTAAAAGTTCGAAAGTTCGAAAGTTCGAAAACGGACCCATTAAAGTATATGGGAGGCAAATAGTTCGAAAAGTTCGAGTCAAATACAACTAAAATATTAATGGTAACTTAATGTAAATGGCTGTGGACCTGGGAAATGGTCTGGGGAACATGTTCCAATATCCAGGACTTTTGTAAAATCGATTTTACTCTCACGCGCGCTACTTTGAGCTTTCGCGTTCGAACGTTCGAGGTAACATGGACATTTTACTCGCAGATTCGATGCTCGCGTATAGGCTGTAATGGAGACTTTACTCGCAGATTCGATGTTCGCGCCTAGATACCATGTACATTTTACTCGCGGATTCGATGCTCAAACGTTCGAACATTCGATAAATCATCGAAAGTCCGGGAAATATCGAAAGTCCGCGTCCGAGATAGTTCGAGAAGTCCGGGTCCGTTCGAACTCGAACAGTTCGGCTCGAACTCGGGTTCGAGTTCGAGTTCTATGCCATCCCTACTAGAGATAAAGGCAGAAAATAAAAACGTGTTTACTCTCTCAGTAGATTTAATCCCCCCAATGTCTTTCTATAGCAAGACTCCCTGTGCATCAACAAACTGATCCTCAATTTAAAACTGATAAAACATTTCATCGGTAATGGTAACTCTCAAAATGAAGTCATTCATTGTTAAGTCTATTTGTTTTTAATAAGGTTGATTTGTCTTGTTGTTACTCTTATTTTGAAAATCTGCTGTAATTTTCTCCAAATATTCTCTGCCACATATCATTTTAAAGGGGCAATAAACTCTTTTTTTATGTTGTAAAAAAAAATCACATTTCATCCTTACTCCCACAGCTACTTACAAACCAGGATTTATACAGTTACAGGATTGTGCACATGCCCTTTCTGATATCTCCTCCACTGCCCCATTTCTTCTCTCCCTGTATTGATCTTGGCTTGTCATGCCCACCTACCTAAATTACTACCACCTCCATAGGAAATATATTTTGTGTGCAGAAAGTTAAAAATGAGTTTAGTGCCCCTTTAACTTGTGTAGAACATTCTTGCATTTTGTATTATTGTTTTAAATAAATATTTTATTAGGCTTTAGCAAAAGTTCACGGGAAGATTGGTGAGGAAGATTGGAAGAGGGCATCATTGGTTGGGGGATTTTTCCAACCAATAATGCACTCTCTGCCTTAACACAACCCAGAAATTCAGCCAGCCACCAAATTCAGTAAGCCCATGCAAGCGGAACTGAGAATGTAGTAGAATGCACTACTGCAGTAAAACCCAGCTAAACACAGTCTGTTTTTCCCATTGCATTCCCCAGATTATTAAACAGTAGTATGGCTACTGTATTAGCCTTTAAAACACAACTGGGGAGATTCACCCAAAGCACCCTGCTACCAGCAATTGCACTTTTGCCTCTGGGTAAATTCTGATAGGGATTCACCCATTAGAGTTAATTTAACCCACCTCATATCTGGAATTCACACGTAAGTGTGACACTTCCACATAAGTCACATCACATAAGTCAAACTTATATGGACACAAATGCAATATTGAATCACTTGATCACAGCTGCATGGGTGTCATTTGCAAAACCCATGCTGCAATTGCTATTCGGGTCGTAAAGTCATGCCAATCCTTTGTGCAACCCTTTTTAAGGAACCCATTTTTCTAACCTTTCTAACTACATAGTACCCATTGCTACATTCCCTTGTAGTAGCTTAGGCTGAGGCCACACTACAACGCACCAAATCTCGCAATATCGAGTGTGTGCATTTTTGTGCATCCGCGCGCATTGTTTCACGTTTGTGCATGCGTTTTCGCTATTTTCAAAGAGAAAATGCATGCAATTGAGCAAAAAAAATGCTTGAACGCAAAATGGAAATGGACGCCCAATCGCATGGGCATTATAGGAATGTTTGCATTCCTGCGATTTCCATGTTAGCAAAAATCATGGGCGCAATCATGAGCACAAACGCGCAAAAAACTCGCTAGTATGGCCTAGCCCTTAAGCCCACATTCAATTCAGAATGGCCTGAACTTAATCAGGGATATTCAATAATATTTTAAGTTAGCAATTTGGAGCTGCTAGATTGCCAACTTATGTTATACAGATACCATTGCTGTAAAATTAGCACAGGATTCTTAATTGTTAATAATGAATGAATTGTATCCAATTAAAGGCAACAGAATTTTTGAATTTTTAACATCAAAATTTCAACACGGAATTTGAATTTTGGACAAGTTGTTCAAAGTCAAGTTTACCTTTTCTTGTAATTCTTTTAACATTTTTATAAAACAAAATGGACTTTTTTTATTCCAGTTAATAACAAGGTCACCCCAGCAATTGGATCATGGGGCAGGAAGTATAGAAGAAAATAAGAATAAAGGGTGGGATGCGGGTTTTTAAAAAGCTTTTCCAACTAAGTGCTTTTCTTTTTTTACAGCAACAATCTGTGCAAATAGGTTTGCGAGGGGTTTAAATTTGCGCTCTACTGCTCCCTTAAAGCAAATTGTCAGTTGTTTATGTGATCTGTGGTCCTGCATTTGCAATGCCATTGTACTTGGGATGTGATTCAAGCATGACCTGATACTTTGCTGGCAAAATGTTGTAAATGACAGACTGACTGTTGCCCCAAGATTGTAAACGGTTCACAGATTTGTCATTTCTACTAGTAACATATTCTATGTAAGTTTTTATCTTTCTTGTGACAAACTTGGCTAAGAGCTAAAAAGATGTATTGTAGGTCTTGATATGAATTTCTGAACCGCTGTCTTTTTTTTGGCAAATAAAGGCAGAAGTATAATATTTCTAAAAGCCAAATCTGTTTTGTAGAATATGTTTTCAAGTGGTTTAGGTGCTAAAATGATCATTTCTATTCATTGAAATATTTATTTTTCATCTTAACTGTGTAAAATGTTATATGTGTAAAAAAAAAAAAAATAACCATTCCCATATGTTTCTATTTTCTTGTATATAATAATGATATACAGGGCAGCTCTGTTTACTTCCGAATTCATGCACCGTTTGCCACGTTTGACCTTGCGAGCTGTATCCAGACTTTCAACATCTCTGACCTTGCAGTCATTAAAATTTATTTGCACGCTGGGTAGGCTTCCATATTCATTAGGACAGGAAGGAGATAGATTAAAACATCCTTTTGAAGTGACCAATACATTTATCAACCAATTTCCGTCTTTCTCAACAATCCAATCTTCCTTAGGGATATTAATTGATTAATTGATACTGAAAGTCTCCCTGTAAAAAAAATTCTATAGAAATATATGTAATGCTTGGAATCTTTAGTTTTCTAACTAACCTCTGTCTGAGAGCCAATGGTTCTAAGAATCGTCTACTACTTATTCTGTTTTTTTTTTTTTCAAACTTGGCTTTATAAATGCAATAGAAAATATATCTTTATCACACTATGAGTGTGAGTGAGAATGATGAAACTGTTAACTTCCAGCAGATGTGGTAATGGCAAGTTCATTGAATAGCATTAAGAGTGGGCTGGATAAGTTTCTAAAACTAAAAAGCCCTGAAAATATTCATATTATGAACATATAATCTATTTAGCTATAACTTTTCATGGGAGAGATTTCAAGAAAAAAAGTAACACATAGGCAAATCACTCCCAAACACCAAAACCAGATGTAGGAGTAACCTGTTGAGTTGCCCTTAAGTAGACATGGCCGAAACTCATTAGTTTCATTCTGTTTTCGGATTCCCGGATCTCGGCAAAATCCCAAAGACCCGAAATTGGAACGAATTTTTATTAATTTTCGAATGTACGGGGCTATTTTCGATAATTCTCTAATGTTATTTTTTAAAATTATTGAAAATAGCCCGTACTTTCAAAAATTATCGAAAATGTCTTCCAAAGTCCCGAAATCTGGAGGATCCATCCGGATTTGGACGGATCTTTCGGATTTTGGAACCGAGGGGTTCCATGTCGGATGCGGATTTGTGTCGAACCTGGATCCCATCTCTACCCTTAAGTAATTGGATAAGTGTAGCTATTGCAGTGGACACTCTGGGAATAGTGTCTCTTTGTATGTTTTTCTATGGCGCTCGTATGAAATGTACTGTTTTGCTTTCATATTTCTGTGCATCTTCATAGGCAACAGGCAAACCTTCACATGAAAAAGAGGTAAGTAACCTGTATCAGTTTACTTTTTACATACATTTTACATATTGCCGCAGCATTCTTCTTTGGAATTAGTCATCGCTTTGTACATAGGGTCATATTTATAAAGCAAAATAGCAACACAGCACCTTTAATAATTGGAACTTCCTTAAGCTGACCCATTGAAGTCAATGGGTGTTAAAAAGTCTGAAAGTTCTTGTTCTTGTACTATGGTACACATATCAATGCCCAATATCTTTCTTTGGCTTGTTTTGGCATTTTAGAGATTTCCAATTTTTTTTAAAAATGTTTATAAAATAAATATTATCTGGATTATATGAATAGCTGAATATATCAGTTGGGGTTAGGGGGCATGTTTTTTGTTTTAAGGGTGGACATGCCCTTATAATAATTGATGTAATTGCGGAATCTTTCCCTTTACTAACTTACCTAGCTTTATTATCATTGGTAAAACTATTTTAATGACTTTCAGGATTAATTAATAAAAATTCCTATTATTAAAAATGGTGCTAATTTTGCCCCAACCAATCAGATCTTATTTAACCTTTGAAAGCTAACATCTGATTGTTTGGGGCAAAATTAGCACCATTTTTAATGATAAGAACTTTTATTTAACCTCTCCCTTTTAATGTTTAATAGGATACCCCCATAAATTTGGATTTGACTAACATGACCAGCTGCAGTGGACCATGGGAAAT